>JAPQWV010000786.1:0-226532 GCA_027422505.1 Craterostigma plantagineum
AGCTACCTTAATGGGCCTTTCCCCTAAAAAAATTAATTTAATATCATATGGGCCGATGGCCCACGTATCAGATTTAAACTGATAAGAACAGATACTACACTTGATCTTAGCCAAAGGCCGAGAAAGGTATGAGCTTATTGAAAGAACGAGGCCCCTTTATTTATAGTATGATGTCAAGCCCTTACCAAGGTAGAACTAACCGGTGTGGGACAAAAAATTGCAGGTTTTTTAATCTGTCACAAGCGTCGAGAAAGATATGCATGTATAAAGGATAAATCGATTATACAGTACAGCCTTGAAAACGCATATAATATTATAAAAATATATTTTTATATAAAAAAGAAAGTTGAATAGCTCTAACAATTATTAATCCAAAACGCATGCCATGAGTGTTTATATCACATTCCAATCACCGAAAAGAATAAAACATCTCCTCCCTCTCCTTAGTCAAATATGACTATCATTGCTTTATTAGGCTTTTTTAATTAAATTAGGGGTAATTTAACCCAAATTAGACCAAATAGGGGTAATTTGACAAAAATTACTAAATCGGGTGAAACGCGGTTAATAAACGCGTCGTCGCGCCTATTGGACGCGGCAGCTGACGTGGCAAAGCAAGGGCCCCGTCGGGCCGCGGGTGGCCCGCGTGGGCCAGCGTCGCCATTAATGGACGCGACGTCGCTCCTAAGTGGACGCGACGCTGACCGAAACCCACTAAAACCACTAAACGGCCACTAAAAAACCCACTAAGCCCACTAAGCCCACTCACGTTAATGGGCCACTAGCGTCGCGCCTATTAGCCGCGACGTCGCGTCCAATGCCAGCGACGACGTCGCCTATTTAAACAGCTCGGTTTCTCGATAATTATTTCATAAATTTCATACATATCCAATATGGTGTCTAGAAAAATTCAAGTAGTTGTTTATTATGGCGGTGAAATCATACACAATCAAACACCATACAGTATAGTCTTCAACCCCATTGGTTATCGACGAATTCGTCGCGATACCAATTTCGATCAATTTCTTAGTATGCTGTACGACATGACTTCCGTCGACAACAATGCTTTCTTTTTAATCGTTCGAGTGAAGAACGAACACTATCAACACTCACGACTATATCATAATCTCCTACTAGTGTCTAGTGATGCCGACCTCGCATACTTCTTGGATCCCGACAACGAGCTCGATTACATTGAGGTCTTTGTCGAGACAACTGAGATTGTTCAATACACTAATCCCGCGCCGATGGATTCGTTTCCTGACATTACTTCAGTTACTGAAGGATTGACGAATATTTCGTTTGCCCCTCAAGAAGATATACCTTCGAGTAGCCGTTGCGTTCCTACTAGTTCGACGGTGGCGCAACCTGAGATCGTTCTGACGGCGTCCGAGATAGTGACGTCAGTGACTCCGAAGCTGACGACGAGGGTGGGCACTAGACGAATTGCCAGATCCCGCCGATGCCCGATGATGAAAATGACGATGAACCAACCCCAAGTGAGCCAGAAGAGAATAGAGCATTATACCAGTCTGTCCCGTTTAATACCTCTTATCAAATGGCTCCCCCAGAAGTTGACGAAACTGGTGGTGATTTTTACGACACGGACGATCCCGCTTTTACGTAGGTATGACGTTTAATAGCAAGAACAATTAAAATGTGCTGTTAACGATTACCATTTGAGGGTTTGTTAGACGTGAGTACCACGTGACCGAAAGTAACAGAACCCGCATGGAGCGTGAGATGCAATCACAGCGACGACTGTAACTGGACACTGCGTGCAGTCTTCAAACCGAAAAGTTTTTTCTGGAAGGTGACGAGATACGGAGGACCGCACACATGCTTCACGCACGAGTTGGCCAGCACGCATCGCATGTTTCGCGTACTAAATTGCCAGAATATTAATCCAAACGGTGAAGAATGACCCTCAGTATTTACCTACAAACGTGCAACAGCTCGTAAAATATACTTTTGGGTACGACATCTCGTATATTCAAGCATGGCATGGACTCAAGCGAGCAAAAGAGATTGTTTTATGGTACTTGGGAAACGTCAATCCAACAACTTCCTATATTCATGAAAGCGTTGCGACGTTACAAACCCCGGAACGGTGGAGTGGTTGCATCTTCAAGATACGTCTGGAGTAAAAAAATTCGGGTAATGTGTTTTTTGGGCATTCAAACCTTGCATTGACGGCTTCAAGCATTGTCGTAGAGTGGTCTGTGTCGACGGTACGCACTTGTATTCGAAGTACAAGCATAAAATGTTGATTGCATGTGCACTCGATGCAAATCAGAAAGTTTTTTCCACTTGCGTTTGCCATCGTTGCTGGGGAGGAAAGCTTACATTCTTGGAGATGGTTTCTTGAACTTGCTCAATGTTCATGTATTGGAGGGACAAGGGGTATGCCTAATTTCAGATCGCCATCCAGGTATTTTCAATTAAAAATATCAAGTTGTTGGTTTTTTTTTTACTAAAATAAGTTCATGTTACCTACGAACTGTAATGCAGGTTTACTGTCCGCAATAGAACAGCTCGAAGCTTATAGGTCTCCAAACGGCGTGCATCGTTATTGTTTGCGTCACGTCGTCTCAAATTTTACAAAGAGTTCAAAGACAGTGACCTAAGAAATTGTGCCACAGAGCAGGGATGGCGCATACGGTTGAAAAATCGAACGGATATGGGAGCATCTTAAGAGTCTACGCAAGAAGCCTACGATTGGTGTTGCGCTCTATTGATCGAGAAAGTGGACATTTGCTTACGATGGTGGGCTTAGGTGTTGGTTCAATCGAGACGACATCGAGAGCGAACATCTCAGAGCACTTAACGGTGTCTTCAAAGGGGCTCGCTTACTCCTCCAAGAGCAATAGTCGACTTCAGTTTCCATCGGTGTTCCGCATACTTTGGTTTAAAATTAACCCTATTTTAATTTCCATCGGTGTTCCGCATACTTCAGTTTCCATCGGTTTCCAACGTTGTCAAATTAGCCCTATTTTGTGTAATTTGGTTTAAAATTAACCCTATTTTATTTAAAGCCTTGCTTATATATTCTTTCGAATTCGATTCCCCCTCTTGATAAATAAATAATAATATATCAAGATTTGTATCCTATGAAAATAGTCCCCCGCTCGAAGCGAGCTCATTCCATAGCACGATAATATGATAAAAATATGTAGGTAAATTTTAAATTTAAAGATTGTGAAATACTCCGTCCTCCTCTCTTAATGACTAATATAAATTGTTTTCTACCATTATCGTGGTTGAAAGCTTGAAAGTAACTACTATATATTGTTTTTTGCACAATCATTAATCCCTTCATAATAGGTAACTATTTACAAGCGTGACTAACACAACAACCCCTACTAAAAAAAAGTCTTCAAATAAAATCCTCCACGATGCTCCTCATCATTCCCATTTTGATAGCTTGGAATCACTTTATTTAAAAGTCCAATATATTTTGACTATAAATTAACCGCAAACTAAGCCATTTCACCACACACTAGAAAAAAAAAATAAAAATGGGCCAAAACATGTATCACAACCTTAGCAATACTTGTAGTGATATCTTCTTCTTCTTAGGAGAAATTAAGGTGACGACGAAAGCCGCCACGGTGAGTTGCAACCCTTTGCAGCTGAGCCCATGCGCTTCGGCCATTACGTCTTCGACCAAGCCGAGCGCATTGTGCTGTGCTAAGATTAGGAGCAAAGGCCGTGTCTTTGCCAGTACATGAAAACCCGAACCTTCAGAAGTTCATAAATTCCCCAGGCGCTAAAAGTGTGGCGAGTTCTTGCGGCCACGCCGTTCCCAATTGCTGATGATCGTGTTTGTAAGTGTTCGTCGTGCCCTCTCCTATGCTGTTTCGCGTTAAGGCTATGAATTTTCTCGTATTTGTTGTTGGTGTTTGTGATCAGTATTGTGTTGTAAGATTGTGAAATGTTATGTTGAAATAAAACATATATAGTTAGATATCTATTGTATGATATCTCAGGCTGAGGTATGATCGATGATAAGAAAATTTCGCGTCTAAGACTAAATAAGAAGAAATCAGCCTGGACAGAATGAGGCACACGAAATAAAATATATTAAAATACTGTTCGCGTTATGACTTTCGCGTATTTTATTGCTGGTGTTTGTGATCAGTACTGTGTCGTAATATTGTGAAATGTTATGTTGCAATAAAACATATGTAGTTAAGATATCTTTGTTGTTCTTTTCGGTTGCGTCTGGTCGGCGACAGAGAGCTTTGGTAATAGATACACTTCGGCAGTAAATAGTCGGAAGATGGAGTGTCTTCAAACGCAGGTACAGTTTGTGAATACCCAGATGATGATGAGCGCAATAGGTGATAACTATTATACACAACATGAAGAATAAAGGCCTGGAGTTGATGAAGACTATTCATGACCGTAGACGTAATCGAGGCGTGTGTTGAACACACTGTCCGTAAGACGAAATCGCCCCGATATACAGTGCTTTCGGTTACAGCGATCGTCCCCAAGATACAACTAGGGGTGGGCATCGGGTCGGGTAGTCGGGTATCGGGTAGTTCGGGTTCGGGTAGTTCGGGTTCGGATTAAGATTTCACTACCCGAACCCGACCCGATTTACGACGGGTACCCGCTTGTCGGGTATATATCGGGTTCGGGTACCCGACATCGGGTAGTCGGGTACCCGATTTTTTTAATTGAGATGTGACTAAAATATTATAATTCAATAATATTAAAATATCCATGTTATATATTAATATCGCTTTACAATATTTGGATATTTTGTTTTCAAATAATGTAATATATACATATTTTATATGTTTATTTATAAATTTTGAGAATATATTTTAAATTTTTATGATGATATATGCATTGATTAAAATATCAGTTGTTGATTATACACTTAAAATAAGAAATTAGTCTAAATATTATTTAAACTTTAACATCACTCAGGTTATATATTGATATCTAAATATGTATTATATATATTTTAATGTATGTACAAAATTAATAATTTTATATAAAAAAAAATTTGTCGGGTAACCGATCGGGTTATTCGGGTAATAAATTACTACCCGATACCCGACCCGATTACTAAATTCGGGTATCGGGTAACCCGATACCCGCAAATAACCCGAATTACCCGACCCGAACTACCCGAACCCGATCGGGTTCGGGTAAACCCCGAATACCCGAACCCGAATGCCCCCCCTAGATACAACGACATTTTCTTAATTCATAATCGTAGCACAACGACTAGAATTTTTCGACGAATCGTACTCGAAACTGAGTTTTTCTTACTTCGGGAAATAGGGGTGTTTGGAGTGAAATATGCAAATTTTCGGGTTGAAGTGAATTTCTTTTCTTCAATTCATGAGGGGTCCATTTATAGATTTTCTCACGCAGGGGGCTTAATTGCAATTTCAAGAACTTCCTGGACTACTTTTATACTTTCCAGGGGTCTAAATGCAATATTTCAAACTTATTGGACTGTCGGTTTTATTTACTGGCCGGATTCTCGGGCCGACAGCCCGAATCTCAGGCGTGTTCCACCGGCGGCGGCCCGATTCTCTGACCTGACCCACCGGCGGCTCGCCGACACCTCTTGTTGGGCCAACCGACACCTCTAGTTGGGCCGGATCAGCTCAACAGCCCACTGCGGCCCAGACGATCCATTGGATCACGGCACCTCATCTGGACTGCCCAATCAGTGCTGATGCAGGCGCCACCTCATCTTCACCTCAAACTGCCACGTCACCCGGCACCGTCGCCGTCGCCCGCCCACTGGAGGAAAATTTAAGTAGCTCCTCAATGCTCCTCGCTCCGATGCGTCGTGCTCGACAAATTTCAAATCTAAAATTTTATTCAATCGAGGAAATTTCTCGATAGTAATTTACCTGAGAAATAATTTCTCGATCGTAAATTTACACGGATTTTGAGGATAGCAACCCGGTAGCGACACCGATGGAACTTGGAACAAAACAGTCCAAGTTTTGAGGAGGACAAGGAGTGAATGCGATCGATTATCGAAGTCTCGTGGGCAGTCTACGATACTCCGGAGGAAAATTTAAGTAGCTCCTCAATGCTCCTCGCTCCAATGTGTCTTGCGCCGGCCTCAAAGCGCCCATTGCGCACTTTGGCACGGCACGGCTCGGGCACGGGCTCGGTGCTCGTCGGTGCGAGGCACCGACTCGCACCGGGTTGTTATTTGAGCCAAAACTCCCCTTAAGTTTCTCAAGCCCACTAAGCCCTTAAACCCACTTAAGCCATTTAAACCCATTTAAGCCCATTTAAACTCATCCACATGGCAAGCCCTTTGGAATAAACCCCATGGGTTTTCTATATATATGGTGAAGATTCTTAGTGTCTAACCAATGTGGGACACTTAATCCCCCACTTAAACACTATCAACCATTTTTAATCATTATTGGGCCAACTTCGAAAATTAATTTCTCATTCACCCGAATTCGATTTTGAGCCTATTAATATTCATTAGATTCCCCGTGAAACATAGATTCGTAATCTTTCAACGATTTCTCGTTTCGACATTCGATGGCATCCCGATTTAATTAAAAACGGAACTGATTTTATTAATGGGTTAATACCCATTTGGGCCCAAAGCCCATTTGATTTAATAAAGTCCAACAATCTTCAATATTGTATGAGATGTCAGGCTGAGGTATGGACCAATGATTAGAAAATTTCCTGTCTAACGACTAAGAAGATATCAGCCTAGACCGAATGAGGCATGTCGAAAATAAATATAAAGTAATTATGATATAATATTGTTCGAGCCTATGTTTTGATATAAAAAGAAGAAAATCGGCAAGGGATGTGTTGAATTAAAAGTATGATACGACTCGATGAAAATTAAAATATAATACAGTCCGTTGCAAAGCTTAATTTTTAGGTAGAAGGATCATTCAACAAATTGTTGTAACTGTTGGTACTGCATGTAAGATGACGTGATTTTCTTTATCCATATTCAAAAGCTATGTTATGACACTGATGACTATGAATTATGATGATCATCTACCTCAAAAAGAAAATAAAATAAATAAGGCATGTAAGAAGCCTTCAACTTTGGCTCGAATTTTCGTTATAATACACAGCTCATACATCGAACTCAAAAAAAAACGAGCAAATCTTCGTCTTCTTACCTGTCTATTCCTATTTCGCTCAAACACTTGCAAAAAGTTGACGTTAGATAACAAAAATCGAGCTATCGTCTGTTGAAGAAGGTAAAATCAGGGTGATTGACTCTCAGCAGATTAAGCCAATTATCAGCAGCTTGCAAAAGAGAGTTCGCCAATTCTTGCTGGTGTTCTTCGTTACGTGTCCATAGAGATGCTTTGTACTTATACGAAGCGAGCCCAATACGGTTAGAGATATCCGAGGAATTCCATGTCTTTCGATTGGATAAGTTACTATAGGTGGATTGACCACTTCTCTTCCTGAAAGAAAAAATGGAGGCAGAATACCAAAAAAAAGAAATGGAAGAATTCATTACTTGTATAAACGGCATGGGATATAAGTGCAGTTTACAATAGTGAGATGGGACTTAGACTTAATTGACGAATCTCATGGGGAATTTGGGGAAAAGATCCATTTTTTACGTATGAATTATGGAGTGTGCTTTAGGTACCTGTGATGGGAGTGTGAAGAGATGGAAGGTTAAAAAGCAAGCGTCGAGGTCCTTGAGAGTTGTCCCAGTTGGTATTCTATAGATGGGATACCTATGAAGTCAATGTGGAGAAAAACAAACACATTGAATTAGGAAACTTGACTAAATGATTCGTGTTAGAAAATGATATATTACCATGCCACAGAGATCCAACTAGAAGGCAGCAGATCACAGCTTCTAAGGGTCTTAATTCCCGGAAATGACGGGCAATATCAGATATCTGCGGAAGAACGATAAAAACAAACGAAATTATATGCAGAATGAGGACATGGAACAAAATTAAGGTTCAAATAGTGAGAAAACCTTTTCGTTTAAAGGTTCACGATAGTAAGGTTGGTCTCCGCGAGATACTCAAACAGCAAGCAACTGCGTGGACTTGGAGATTCGCCTTCGTCGCTGGAAAAGCCTTCTTCTCTCAAAGTCAACTCATCTACTACTCCAAGAGATCTATTAAATGTAGGGAGATTATTATTTAGGTCACAATTCAAGTCATTCGCATCTTGGTCATTATCACTGCTCCCGTAGCTACATGAATCCCTAAAAGAATCGCCATCACTTTCCTCGCCAAGTCTCCTATCCCTACATAGTTTGGAGCAAGGAATACAAGTCAACCTTCAATAAGAAATGAGTACACAGATTTCACGAAACCCCCTATGAAAAAGGATTGAAATTCTACTATTCACGACGCGAAACTGAATCAGACAGCAGATTCTAATTGGGGTATTGTTGTAAGGGAAGAAACCAAACAGATTATGAGAATCACTTAGCTAATGATCCATCAGAGCACTAGCAAAACCTCGAACAAGATTCGTAGTTAGTACCTTGATTTTAGTGTGTTCTTTGATAAATCAGCATATAATTGGATCCCAGACAAGTAGGGCACGTAATATTGAACCACGGCATCACTGTCGTTCAATATCAAAGGCACTCCAAGACCATACACACTCCATTCCTTGAAAGACTCCACAAATCACCGAGAACATAATATGGCTGATGCTCAGCTTCGCTTAAGCTCCAAGTCCTCACTTCCATCTGCAAACAATTTTAAAAATCGCCCTTAAATTTAGTCAAGAGTCATAAAAACACACGAAAACCTAGCACATTCACCATCTTGAGGCATCTTCCTAAATCAAGAAGCTGCATTGCTACCCGCATTTTCAAGAACTCAGAATCCATTAGAAAATCAAGCCCAGTGCTATTCAAGCAAATTTTCATCTTCCTCAGTGATGACTAAATGCCTCATAACCTCCAAACAAAGCTCACCAGAAAATTCAACCGAAAAAGCTTGAAGATATGCGAGTAATAGAGCAAGCTTCCCCAGCAGAGCTTAACCCATCATTCAAACTTCTTTTCAACTACCAAAAATCAATTTTGACCATAAGCCCCCATATTAGACGCCAAACAACGACTCCAACAAACCAACTAGACCTACAATCCAACGCCGGTTAATAGCATACACCCATCCAAGACACTAACAACTGATCAGTTCAGCTAAAAGTTCACAAACCTTAGGCAAGTACTGCACCGGGACAAAGGCGTCACCGACTCCAAAAAACCGTTCGAGGTTGCACAAATTCGTCTGCTCCGCCGCCGGCGTGCAGTTGTTGTCTCCACCTGACCGGTTCGAGCTGGCGTCACTCTGACCGTCCGCCTTCATATTCAACCGAGCCCTCGCCGCACTTAAAGCGATCATCGACGTTCCTATTTCTGCCAAACTGCAAACCTGAGGCAGCGCCCAGCATCTCAATCTAAGCAACTGTTGTCAATTTTCCAGAAACAAAACGAAGTATCAAAACTGGTATGCTGAGAGAGAGAGAATGAATGGGTATGCGGAAACGAAAGGAATGGAATAAAAAAACTTTTTTCTTTTTCTTTTTCTTCTCAAACTATTTCTGTGGATAGTTTTAAGTTTAGAATGCGTGTAGCATTTATATAATTTTTAATGATAAACGCATTGTTCCATTACATTATGAGAAATATAAATATAATCGATTTGAGAAGCTAAGTCTAGTTTCGCCAAAAAAAAAAAACGGAAATACCTATCTCCTTTATGCAAATTGCAAAGAGAAAGGCATTGCCAAACTGATCGTAATAATTCACAAAAGGCTAACATGTACAATTTGTATAGAAACATTTTATTAATGATCGATTGATTTGAATAATTGCAAGTTGCACGCATGCTTGTTGCAGTATTATTAAGTACATCAATAAATAAAATCAGAATACATCAGACCATGATTTTCTATAATATTAGTAGAAAATAATATTGTTTTTTAAATAAGTATGATATTTGCTATTATTACATTTCGTGGAATATATATTAACTAATACAAGTGACGGTATATACTTATATTCCAAGAATCGTCTAATACTTGAAGTCAGTCAAATGAAGGGTGCGCACTGTTTTTTCGATTTTAGGACATTATTTTATAATTACAAAACTAGGTGTATAATATATTCTACGAAATAAGTATAAAATTATATGTCATTGCATAATTAACATTTTATCGTAAAATAATTATGATATGAATTTATTATGATATAGGAAGTTTAATGACAAAATCACTCCTAAGTCCCTAACACGGCACTTCCCACTAGGGGTGGCCACCGTTCGGTACCGAATCGAACCGATTACCGAAATTTCGGTATGTACCGAATACCGAACAAATAATTCGGTTCGGTATTCTGTTTAAAATTCTGAAAATTTTCGGTATCGGTTCGGTTCGTATTTTTTTCGGTTTACCGAACCGTACGAAATACTGAATCGTAATTTTTTAATAATTACATATATAATAATAGTAATAATAATGTGGGCCTTTTACTTCAAAATCAGGCACGCTTCAAATTGGCCTTTTACTTCAAATTGGACTTAATCATTAAATATATGAAGAATATAATTCACTATCTCAGTACAAACAATCGGCCTCTTACAGTTTTACTTCAAGATCCCAATTAGAAACAGTGTTTTTAAACACGTATACGCAATGCGTCGCGTTCCAGTTCAGATAGCGCGTAGCGTAAATAGCGTAGCGTATTGCGTGAGTATTTCGGACAGAGCCACTTATTACGTTAAGAAACATAATTTATAACAAATTATTAATCATAAGCACATTATTCAACAAGTTTTTCAATAATATGTAAAATCCAATAGTATGTCCCGATAGTAAAAATATACATAAATATATTAACAAACAATTCATGTACTTTATATTTAATAGAATTGTTGAAAAACATAATTAATATAATTTAGAAATCTTGACTTAAAATGTAGTATTTAGAAATAATTCTTAAGGATATCGAATAATATAAGATATGCATGTCATTTTTGATCGATGTTAAACAAAGAAAAATTAGAATAAATTTATTTATTTTTATTACGTATATTACGTTAGATAATCGCTTTTTATGTTTTAAGTATTAAAAGTTAAAAATAGTAAATATGTTAGTCAAATTGAAAAGAATTTGCCACGTGACTGATAAGTGATAGTACATTGACACGCTCGAATACTAACAAGTGTACTAGGTCGTGCAAGTAGTATAAAATGGACGTAAGTCCAAGTATCGATCCACGAGGACAGCTCGATTAGTTCTAAGATATTAACCGAAATTTAATTTAGATTGGAGAGATTTATAAATATATATTTTTATATATATTCATATATATTTTTATATTTGTTTAAGACGATTTCAAGAAAGCGCAAATAAAGATAATGATTTTTTTATCAATTAACTACAAGCGTGGTTAAAGCACGTATTCGGCACAAATTAATCTTATGTCTGCTACAATCGTACATATTTAACCAATATGAATCTAGTTAAGGTAGAAATTCCTAACGTACATGCTACCCGTTATTCACGTAACTAGCAACCCTATGCGAAAGTGAACCAGTCAACTATATTCCTATATGACTGTAGTTACCTCGCATGCATTTGGCTTTAGGAATTTCCCCGAGCTTAACGCTTCGGCGCCCAAGGTCTCGGAAACCACACGGACGAAACCGAATTCCATCTCTGGTCGGTTTTACGTCGTGGTGCACTATATTTATTGTTCTAACCGGTCTAATCACGTTTTCAGTCTCATAAACCAATCAAGAATCAAGCATATGTTGATCAGGCAACGCAAGCATTAACCTCAAATATAGAACACGTACCTAACTCATATGATTAAACAAAATACGAATAATATCAATACGAAATCATAATCCGGCCTAATACGGCCTTAACCACAAAGAGACTTAAACACACATATTAATAAACGAAACGACAAAATATTCAACGTAGACATTTATATAATTAAAACGACGTAAAACTTCCCTTATCGCAATTAACGGTGCCGTGCTCCCTCAAGGTCTTTTGTCCTATCTCGGCAAGAAATCTCACCTCGTAAGCTGTCAAGAGGCTATGGCGTGCATTTGAATTCCTTCTTGAGGTGGCTGCTTGCTTAAGGTTCTCTAACCAACCGTGAAGATTGAGGGTGTGCTCGGATCTGTTGGTGAGTTTTGAATGAGGAGGGTTGTGGCACGATGGTTACGAGGTCTGATGTGAGTGTGTGAAAGTTGTAAAATCCCCCCCTCTTCTTGCTTGTTGAAGTACACGGTATTTATAGAGTTTAAAACTCTAACCCCAGAGAAGAAAATCTTGCGCAGACTTGGTAAAAGATGCAAATCTTCATTGTTATCCATTGGTTGTTTTTTTTCTTCATTGAGCTGCCTTTTTGCCTTGAGCCTCGTGTACAAAATTTGAGCAATCTTCACATATTAATTTCTCTCTTTGTCCTATACGAATGATACCAAACTCAAACTCCACTTGATCAATTTAGTCAAACATGGTAACTCTCAATAATTGGTGTACAAATCATGATATTTCAATTTATTCTGTATTTTTCTATCTTTTAATCTCATATATGCCACATAAATAATGAGATGTAATTGTAGGATATATGAAGATAATTCGATAAATAATAACTGATAAAACGCTTTTACGGGAATAAAATTACTTAAATCCTAACTTATCAACAACCCCCAAACTAGCTTTGATCGTCCTCGATCATGAAAGCGGATAAAAACTAAATCAAGTTAGGATTTTATGACGTCACTAAATGAATTCTCATGTTTATTCTCAGAAAAGCAAAAGCACAATCGGTCGAAATCGTCATCAACTAATGAATGATCAAGCTAAACCCGAGACATGAAATGATAATTCGCAATCATATCATAGCACAAAATATTTTCAGATTGTACACGTATCAACTGACAACTCTCACATGGATCGCTCATTCACTCAAAATGTTTAATGGGATCTGTATAAAAGCGCTCAACTCACAACATAGAATGATATTATTCTATGCTTGCAAATATATCACGTCATTATTGCAAAGTGAATCTCATGCACGAATCAAAAGGTCTTTAAAAATGGTTGTAATGGGGCTCAGGGTGATAAAGGTGCGATATATGCGATGAGTGAGGTAATATGGTCAAGCATATTAGTTACTAAATCGCTTTCCCCGTCTATACTCTATAGCACAAAATACGACTCAAACAATGGAAACTCGTACTATTATAGAAACACACTCAAAAATATAACTACTGAAGAAAATATTTCTAAACATCTATTGTAAACCTCCTTTTTTTCTTTTTCTTTTTTTTTTCTTTTTTTCTCCTTTTTTTTTGCAAATAAAGATTTTTTTTCTACTATATTTTTTTTCGCTTTTTTTTCGATACTTTTTTTTTTCTCTCTTTTTTCAAATAAATAAAACAGACTACCACAACCAGATATAACATGACATGATCGTCTTTCCTATAATATAATAGACTCAATACTCTAAAGCGATTAGTAAGTTAACATGCCGACAATGGTTCGAGGATGAATGATAAAATAAGGGATAATGTGGCTAAATATCGTGGTTCCAAATCAATAAATAAGGCTAATAAGGCGCAAATGGGCTCACTAATTGATAGATATATCGGGTGCAGAGATATTTAGGCCAGTGACTCATCTTAATTGCCTTTATCATTTTCGTGCACAAAATTTCACACAGTGATATTGACATGCATAACAGAGCAAGTTCGAAAATAATCAGACTATGCGTGACACTCATGAAAAATACATTGAGCAAGTATTGTGTTGCTCTATCTCTCTTTTTTTTTGTTTTTTTTTTTTTTGTTTTGGCTCAAAACTAACAATATTTTTCTGACTTTGTGTCTCATGATACGTACTATTTTTTCTGGAGCAATCAATGTGGTCAGATAATCATGCTAATATCAAAACACGTAACATGCAGAACCAACTAGCTTAAGCTTATCTCGACACCTGAAAATTTTTAAAAATTTTCATCATCGACATGAAATTTCACAAGTGACGTTCAAATCATAACCTTGATCAGTTAAACCAATTAATAAACCAAATATCGATATCATATAAACTCTAGCATGTGTCACCCCACCCACCAACTAATTATCACATTGTCCTCAATGTATATAAATTAAAGCAAAAAGAGAGTTTAAGTGACACTGCCCTGAATAATGTCTCGATCGATGTAATGCGGGACGTGAAGAAGTCATGGTTGGTCCACCGTAGATGAGCTACCCCTCTGCATGGACTACCCCCAAACTGATTTTTAGCCTGCGAGAAACATAACTAAACGACACCGTGATACGATTTTTTTTTTAAATTCAAAATCAACACACACTTAATAAGATGCGGTATATAAATATAATGCTCCAATACCAAATAAAAATAGTGATGCATAGATAATACTTGGGTTGCCTCCCAAGAAGCGCTGCTTTTATAGTCGTTAGCTCGACTCTTGATCCGATCAAGGTAGATCGGTATTGGACTTGCTTTGGTGTCTTGGAGGTCCTTCAGCTTGCTGGTATTGTCTCCAGACAAATGTCTCTGAAAGACATAAAACGACTCAAAGCAATAGTGTTATCAATAACGGGTTCCACAAGATATACCATGGTTGTTTCTCCAAATCCCGATCGTCGTATAATTTCAGGCGTTGTCCATTGACTGTTTGCGAGTCATTTTCGTTAATGCGGATCTTTACGGCTCCCGATGGAATACTTTCTCTACCAAATAGGGTCCACACCACTTACTTTTTAGTTTTCCTGGAAACAATCGTAACGTGAGTTAAATAGAAGAACTCGATCTCCTACTTTGAACTCCCTTTGTAAAATTCGCTTATCATGCCATTTCTTCGTTCGCTCTTTGTAAAGTTTTGCGTTCTCGTATGCATTTTGCCGAAATTCTTCCATCTCATTCAGCTGGAGTAACCCGTTTTACCTGCCTTGATAGAGTCAAAATTAAGTTTCTTAACAGCCCGATATGCCCGATGTTCTAACTCAACATCAACATGTAAATGAACGCGTTTCCGTAAACTAATTTAAAGGTGAAGTTCCTATCGGAGTTTTTAATGCAGTGCGATATGCCCATAATGCATCATCTAACTTTAAAGACCAATCCTTCCTAGAGGCATTCACCGTTTTTTCTAGAATTTGCTTGAGCTCCCTGTTAGAAACTTCTACCTGTCCACTGGTCTGAGGATGATACGGGGTAGACACTTTATGCTTGACACCATACTTTGACAATAATTAGCAAACAACTTGTTGCAAAAATGAGTACCCCCATCACTAATTATTGCACGTGGTGTACCAAAGCGAGTAAATATTTTTCTTAAGAAAGCGAATAACAACGCGTGCATCATTAGTCCTACATGCTTCAGCCTCGACCCACAATCTACTGCAACGAGAATATATTTATTAGAGCATGAAGTAGGAATGGTCCCATAAAGTCAATACCCCAAACATCAAATAGCTCAACTTCTAGCATAATATTTAAAGGCATCTCATGTTTTTAGAAATACCACCAGTTCGCTGACAACGGTCACAAGAAATCACATAAGCATGAGCATCCTTAAATAAAGTTGGCCAGAATAAACCTGATTGAAGCCTTAAATGCTGTCTTTGTGGGCCCGTGATGTCCACCAGTCAAAACCAGAATGACAATGAGTTAGGACAGAATTTACCTCTTCGGCGCGGGAATGCATCGTCGGATTACCTGATCTGAGCAGATTTTATACAAAAATGGATCGTCCCACAGATAATGTCTCGCATCCGAAAGAATTTCTTTTCTGATGAAAAGACAAACCTGTCGGGATATCACATGTAGCAGTATAATTCGCAAAATCCGCATACCAAGGTAAAGACGTATCGAGTAATACATACAATTGTTCATCAGGAAAACATTCGTCTATAGGTAATTCTTTATTCTGTTCATGCGGATTGTCTAGTCTAGATAAATGATCTGCTATCACATTTTCGACACACCTTTCTTATCACGTATTTCTAAGTCGAATTCTTGAAGTAGTAAAATCCACCGAATCAACCTAGGCTTAGCATCTTTCTTAGCAAATAGGTATTTAAGTGCAGCATGATCAGTGTACACAATTACCTTATTTAACACAAGATAAGAATGAAATTTGTCTACCGCAAATACCACAGCTAGCAATTCCTTCTCGGTGGTAGCATAGTTTCTCTGTGCATCGTCTAAAGTTTTGCTTGCGTAGTAGATGGTCTGAAATATCTTATTCTTGCATTGTCCCAAAACAGCGCCGACTGTACCATCGCTTGCATCGCACATCAATATAAATGGTAAAGTCCAATCCGGTGCAACCATTACGGGGGCGGTGGTGAGTTTCTCCTTTATGTTTGAAAAGCCTGCAAGCACTGATCAGTAAAGTTAAAAACAACATCTTTAACAGCAAGTTAGATAAGGCTTAGCTATTTTTGGAGAAATCCTTAATGAAACGTCGATAGAATCCTGCATGTCCCAAAAAACTCCGAACTGCCTTTACCGAAGTGGGTGGTGGTAACTGTTCGATTGCATCTATCTTGGCCCGATCTACCTCGATTCCCTTGTGCGATACCTTATGTCCCGAGAACTATTCCTTCTTGTACCATAAAAATGACACTTTTCCAGTTCAATACTAGGTTAGTCTCTTCACATCGTTTAAGCACAATGCTAGATTATCGAGGCATACGTCAAAAGAGGAACCAAATACAGAAAAATCATCCATGAAAATTTCGATGAACTTCTCTACAACATCATGAAAAATAGCTAACATGCATCTCTGAAAGTAGCTGGGGCATTACATAATCCAAATGGCATACGTCTATAAGCAAAAGTACCGTAAGGACAAGTAAAAGTAGTTTTTTCTTGATCCACAGGCGCTACAGATGTCTGATATAACCTGATAAACCATCCAGGAAGCAATAAAATTCATGTCCAGCTAAACTTTCTAACATTGATCAATAAAAGGGAGAGGGAAATGATCTTTACGGGTAGCATCATTCAACTTCCTATAGTCTATGCAAACAGGCCATCCCGTAACAGTCCTAGTTGGAATCAGTTCATTTGAAGCATTCTTAATAACGGTCATACCAGCTTTTTTAGGAACGACTTGTGTTGGACTAACCCATGCACTATCAGAAATTGGATAAATAATACCTGCGTCCAAAAGCTTGATTACCTCCTTTTTCACCACTTCTTGCATAGTTGGATTCAGACGCCTTTGTGGTTGTACGACTGGTTTATATGAGTCCTCCATTAATATCTTGTGCATGCAGATTGTCGGGCTTATTCCTTTTATATCTGCCACCTTCCATGCAAACGCTCTCTTATGCTCTCTTAGCACTCTCAATAGTTTTTTCTTCCATGAGACCTGTTAGTGAGGAAGAAATAATCACTGGTAAAGTATCAGCGGTGCCAAGAAAAACATATTTAAGATGATCTGGTAAGGGTTTTAAATCCAAAGTCGGAGGTTCTTCGATTGATGGTCGTGGTTGTTGTCCTAAAGATCGATTGAGTGGCTCAATTTTCGGTTTAATCAACTTTCGGTGAGGAGGATTCGCCTCTAGGCTTGCCATGACATACTCCATATCTTCTCGATCCACAAATTCTCAAGTTAGACATGCTTCTAACTCATCTTTGTTCCTGAAAACTTTAAAATACTCAAAAGCACATGAGTCAATACTATCAATAAATGAACATGAATGATCGTCCGCAGGGTGTTTCATTGCCTTGTAAACATCAAACTCTACTTTTCATCCCCTACTTGTAGAATAAGTTTACCATTACCGACGTCGATTAAAGCTCTTGCCGTGTTTAAAAATGGTCTCCCAAGTATCAATGGCATATCTGTGTCTTCCTCCATGTCTAATACCACAAAATCAGCGGGAAGTAGTGTTCTCCCACCTTTACTAGCACATCCTCTATGATTCCTCGTGGTATGTGATGGACCTATCTGCTAGTTGTAGTATTGTGGATGTAGGCTTCGGCTCGCCGACACCTAGTTTCTTAAGAAGAGAAAAAGGTAACAGGTTAATGCTTGCACCTAAATCGCATAAAACATTAGTAAATGAAAGTGAGCCTATCGAGCAAGGGATAGAGAAACTTCCGCTATTCTTCCGCTATGAAAGTAAGCTTCCTTTGTAGTACTGTAATACCCGTAAAATTAATACGGATTTTGCTGTAATTATCTGTATAATTATTCTTCAAAATAGGATCACGAAATTTAAAGTTGCGCAATGAAAATATGAATTAATTAACTTCGAATTATTCCGAGATTTATCAAAGAAATAAATATAATTGATACAATTAGGAAAAGTTGTTGGGCCACATTTATACTCGAAACTTAGGCCAAATTTGACTGTTCTTGGGCCCAAATAGGAATGGGATTTCTTAGGTTTAAGGTAAAGCTTACCTTGTCTAATCAATTCCAAGTCCCAAGGTAACCATGTATATCTAAAGATAAACACATAAGCATTTCACGAAAACTGGAAAGGCATCGACATCTTCAAACAATATCAAGACAACAACGAGTCATAAGGTATGTGAGGGTTTCGTGCTTAACATGCTTAATATGTTTCCAAAGTGTATGTTTCTATAAAATCATATGTTAAGCATAAGGAGGTGTCGAATTCATCATGATTTCGAGATGTATAATAAAGGGATTTCGATATGAACAATAGCAAGACTTCGACATGAATAAATGAAAGATGTCGAGAGGTAATGGGTGGAGATGTCGAGATGAATAGTAAACAGATTTAGATAGGTATAGTAGGAAGATACCGAGATATATTTTATAAGGATTTCGACTTCGACATTTATAAGATTTTGACATTTAGCCAGATCTCGACATTTCTCTATGTCATTTCGACATTTAACATTCCTAACCAATCTCGACATTTTGTAAAGATTTCGACAGTGTCAAAGAGAAGATCTCGACATTTCGTAAGCATGTTATGAGATCTCGACATTTTGGGTGTTACTTAAAAGTCTCGACATTTAACCTCCCCAACAAAATTTCGGCACTAAGTAGTTCTCAACAAATTAGGGTTTTTATAATTTTAGTGTTTTCGTGATAATGTTGGGTTTCGAGACTTAGAGTTTGGAAATTTCGAAATTAGGTGACTTCATAAATTACTGATATAATAATATTTTGTGCTCAGAGATTCGAACTGTAGGGAATTCACCAGGATTGTCGACTGATTTTATCGGGAGGACAGGTAGGTGAATTATTCATCTACAATGCGTAAACACCTATGTGATATTTATGTGCTTCTAAGTGATTAAGTGAATTACGTGTTTTACATGTTTTACGTATGTCTCATATGAAAATATGTTTTTATATTATCATGTTTATATGCATCGCATATGCATATCATATCACGGGGTGCGATATTTACACCGTATTGAGACGGTTGATTTGAAATATTGTTGAGCGGGTAGAAGGGGATGTCTGTGATTTTGTTGTTGACTCGTTGAGGAGTCGAGGTTGGTACTCGTGTGACACCTGACGGCAGACAGGCGTGATCGATCTGTCTACTCGGGCGTGAACGTCCCGAGGTGCAAAACCGTCGTGATTATATTTTCAGCGGAGGGAGCGACCTGACAGGGCAGTTGCGTGATCGTCAAAACGCTGTCGGCGTAGGCTACCGCTTGCGGAAGAGCGGCCTAGCGGGGCAGTTGCGTGATCGTCAAAACGCTGCTAGTGTAAGCTTCCGTATGTTATTATTATGGGCGCGCGAGGTGTCGAGTCTGACCTAGGGCCCTATGTTGTGTGATTTGAGACAGGATTGTGAGAAAGAAAGAGTGAACATTGCATATGAGATATTGGGATCGGGAATGAGCGTTCACGTGCATCCATGCATTTTTATTCACCTACTGGGCAAGTCGCTCAGTGTTTACGTGTTGTAGGTAATGAGTCTGACGCCGACGCGCATCAGGACTGAGGCGGCTGGTGGCGGTGCTCCACGGACTTTTGAGGGCAGGACGGTACATGGATGAAGACCTGTGGAGCGATAATAGGGTTTTTGTTCTTTTGACATTTTTGGGCTACGCCCGTTGTACAGATACTACTATGTAAAATAATATTTTATTATATTATATTATCTTTTAGGAAAAAGATTTTAATTGACGGGCCTTCAGCGGCTTACGTTGCGGAAATCCGCCACTAACTTAATTAGAAACGAGGGTTGCCACATGTGGTATCAGAGCTTCGGTTTTAGATTCTGAAGACTGTCCATGTACTGTCGCTCAAAAGCCTGGAGAACCAGTCTGGCCTGTAAGATGCTTGATTATGTGATTATGTGTTATCTGATATGTGCTTTATATATATTATTGTAGATAGTAGTTGAAAATGCCAAGAACTCGTAGTGAACATGTGGCTGAATCCAGCCGTAGGGCTGAGCCAGAGTCCCCTCCAAATGAAAGGGACTCTACTATCTTACGACTGACCGAATTGCTTCAACGTCAGTCAGACCATATCAATCGCAGTCAGATCAAATCGACGAGCTACTTCATCATCATAGCTCGTCTGAACATCGTCCTTCCCCACAGCCAGCGTGTGTAGAAATATAGGAGAGCGCTTTCGAAAAATGGATCCCCCAACCTTTACCGATGCTACGGACCCAGCAGTGGCTGAAGATTGGCTACGAACTATAGAAGATATGTTTATCTACAGCTGTGTACCTGAAAATGAGAAGGTCCTTTGTGCCATTTCTATGCTCAGAGGGAATGCCCGCTTCTGGTGGTAATGACGTGGGAGCGATTCAGTCATAGTAAGTACTTTACCGCCCATGAACAGGAACGAAGAATGCAAGAGTTCATGAATCTGAAACAGGGAGCAATGCCGGTGGCCCAATATATTCGTCGATTCGAGGAACTATCCCGTTTTGCTCCTCATATGGTCGCAACTGATTCGTTGAAGGTGACGAGGTTCATTACTGGCCTCAAACCGGAACTTTATCGCGACCTAAGTATCTCAGGGGCCCGACAGATGGAATTCACCCAAGTAGCAGAAAGGGCCATGGTAGCTGAGCAGGCCGAGGCTCAGATTTCTGAAGCTCAGGAGGCGAAGAAGAGGAGGGAGAGTCAGCAAGGACCTGGAAATGACCGTAAACGGCAATTTTTCAACAAAGGCCAAGGAAATCGTCAGGGTCAGCAGAATTGGCGCCCAGTACTGAACCAGGGACCCGTAAATATTCAAAACAGACCTCCAAACCCAGCACCCTAGTGCGGACAGTGTGGCTGTTACCACTTCGGTGCCTGTTATCAACCCAGACCAACCCGAACCCACAGTGTTTCAGATGTGGAAGAATGGGGCATTATGCTAGGAATTGCAGTACGACGTTACCCCAGAACCCGACTCAACCACCGGTTCGACCTCCACCGGTTCCTGCAAGAGTTTTCACACTTACCAATGAGGAGGCCGAGGCGAACCCTTCTGTTGTGACGGGTACGTTAATTATCTATAACGTGACCACATCTGTGTTGATTGACTCTGGAGCCACACATTCGTTTGTGTCGGCTAAATATGTGACGAAGGTAGGAATATCCCCTACCTCCTCCGAATGCAACTATGTAGTTACTCTGCCACATGGGGATCCGACGCATACCAACCAAGTACTGAAAGGATGAGTCGTAGATATTGAGGTAGGAACTTGAGTGCCGACCTGATTGTAATCCCGATGAACGACTACGATGTCATCTTCGGGATGGATTGGCTTTCAAGATATGGAGCCATCATAGATTGCAACAAGAAGGTCGTTAAATTCCAACTGCCCGAGGAAGAAGCATTCACTTTTTCGGGTAAAACAGATAAGAATAGTATTCCACGAATATCAGCTCTAAAGGCTCAACGACTTTTGAGGTCAGGTTGTGAGTCTTATCTCGTATACGCGGTGAAGGCTGAGGATTTACCTCAACCGGAATAAAAAGATGTACCTGTAGTCAACGAATACGCTGATGTATTTCCCGATGATCTCCCGGGGTTACCCCTTGATCGAGAAATACAGTTCAAGATAGATTTGATGCCGGGGTCTGCCCCAATCTCTAAAGCCCCTTACCGTTTAGCACCGAATGAGTTGAACGAATTGAAGGAACAGTTAGAAGACCTGCTATCTAATGGATTTATCCAACCGAGTTTTTCACCGTGGGGCGCACCCGTACTTTTTGTGTGAAAGAAGGATGGGTCGATGCGACTATGCATCGACTACCGAGAATTGAATAAGATCACGATCAAGAATAAATATCCCCTGCCAAGGATCGATGATCTGTTTGACCAATTACAAGGAGCGACGGTATTCTCGAAAATTGACCTCTGTTCGGGATACCATCAGTTGAAGATCAGGGAGGTAGATGTTCCTAAAACCGCATTCAGCACGAGGTACGGCCATTACGAGTTTTTGGTCATGCCTTTTGGACTGACAAATGCCCCAGCTGCTTTTATGGACTTGATGAATCGGGTCTTCAAAGATTACCTCGGTCGGTTCGTTATCGTCTTTATCGACGATATTTTGATCTATTCTAAAACAAGAGATGAACACGAAAGCCATCTACAAACCGTCTTAGGAATCCTGCGAGAGAAACAGCTCTACGCCAAATTCAAGAAATGCGAATTTTGGCTTGAGCAAGTAGCCTTCTTGGGACACGTGATTTCTGGGAATGGAAGCTCTATGGACCCGAGTAAGATCGAAGCTGTGAATAACTGACCACGACCTACTACTCCTACTAAAGTCCGAAGTTTTTTGGGACTTGCGGGATACTACCGTAAGTTTATAGCGGACTTCTCTAGTATTGCCTCTACATTAACTAATTGACGAGGAAGAACGTTCCGTTCAAATGGACCGAAGCATGCGAACAGAGCTTTCAAGAATTGAAGAAACGTCTTACCTCTACCCCAATATTGACAATACCATCAGGGACCGAGGATTTGCGGTATACAGTGATGCTTCGAAGAATGGCTTGGGATGTGTGCTGATGCAGAACGGAAAGGTGATTGCCTATGCTTCGCGACAACTAAAGGAATACGAGAAGAACTACCCAACCCATGACCTTGAATTAGCAGCAGTGGTCTTCGCTCTGAAGATCTGGAGACATTATCTCAACGGAGAGAAATGTGAGATCTTCACAGACCATAAGAGTTTGAAGTATTTCTTCACTCAGAAGGAACTGAATATGCGACAACGAAGATGGCTGGAGCTCGTCAAGGACTATGACTGCGTCATTAGCTATCATCCGGGTAAGGCAAACGTAGTCGCAGATGCGCTAAGTCGAAAAGCGGTGAATGCAGAGTTACATCAGCTTGGAATAGAGGTAGTTAATTTGGGCGAAGTTGAGAAAAGACTAGCAGCGCTAACTCTCCAACCCACGCTGCTAGAACAGATCAAGAAGACACAAGAAGAAGACGAACTCTACCTAAAAATGAAGAAGGCACTACCCGAAGATTTTAACATCCGAGAGGATGGAGCTTTGCTATACAAGAACCGTCTTTATGTACCTAACAACGAGGAGTTACGACAAACGATAATGAAGGAAGCACACGCGACCACATATTCGGTACACCCAGGATCCACGAAAATGTATCAAGACTTGCGAGCAACATACTGGTGGCCAGGAATGAAGAAAGACATCGCAACGTTTGTAAACCGATGTATGACCTGCCAATTGATTAAAGCGGAACATCAGCGACCCGGTGGAACCCTACAGCCTCTACCCATTCCGGAATGGAAGTGGGATTATATCACAATGGATTTCGTCGTTGGTTTACCTAAGAAAACGAAAGGCCACGATGCTATCTGGGTGATTGTAGATCGCCTAACCAAATCAGCCCATTTCCTTCCAATAAGTTCCACTTTTTCCATGGAACGCATATTCAGGAAATTATCCGCCTCCATGGAATTCCAATTTCTATAGTCTCGGATCGAGATTCGAAATTTTTGTCGAACTTTTGGCAGAGCCTGCAGAAAGCAATGGGTACCAAGCTCTCGTTCAGTACTGCTTACCATCCCCAGACCGATGGGCAGTCTGAACGAACGATTCAGACTCTCGAGGATATGCTACGGCATGTGTGCTCGATTTCAAAGGAAACTGGAGTAAGTACTTGCCGCTCATAGAATTTTCATACAACAACAGTTTCCACGCTACAATCGGAATGGCGCCATACGAGGCGTTATACGGGCGCAAATGCCGATCCCCAGTCCATTGGAACGAAATTGGTGAGCGAACGTTGTTAGGACCCGATATGATCCGAGAAATGACAGAAGCTGTGACGAAGATTCGGGAAAGGATGCGAACCGCACAGAGTCGTCAGAAGAGTTACGCAGATCGTCGAAGACGACCATGGAATTCGTAGAAGGTGACCAAGTGTTCCTAAAAATCTCCCGATGAAAGGAGTAAAACGCTTCGGACGAAAGGGCAAGCTGAGCCCCAGATACATAGGCCCGTTTAAAATTATCAGACGAGTTGGCGAAGTCGCGTACCAACTAGAGTTACCGGCCTCACTATCGCAAGTTCATGACGTATTCCACGTATCGACACTACGAAAATACGTCACGAACCCGAGCCATGTGATCCACAACGAACTTCTTTATCAACAGCTCAAACCTGATTTGAGCTACGAAGAGAAGCCTGTAGAAATTTTAATGTATGAGCTGAAACAACTTCGGATAAAATTATTCCGTTAGTTAAGGTTTTGTGGCGAAATCAATCAGTTGAGGAAGCCACGTGGGAGCGTGAGGATGATATGAGAGTTCGTTACCCCGAGTTATTCCAGTCGGCATAATTTCGGGGACGAAATTTCTTTAAGGGGGGAGGATGTAATACCCGTAAAATTAATACGGGATTTTGCTGTAATTATCTGTATAATTATTCTTCAAAATAGGATCACGAAATTTAAAGTTGCGCAATGAAAATATGAATTAATTAACTTCGAATTTATTCCGAGATTTATCAAAGAAATAAATATAATTGATACAATTTGGAAAAGTTGTTGGGCCACATTTAATACTCGAAACTTAGGCCAAATTTGACTATTCTTGGGCCCAAATAGGAATGGGATTTCTTAGGTTTAAGGTAAAGCTTACCTTGTCTAATCAATTCCAAGTCCCAAGGTTACCATGTATATCTAAAGATAAACACATAAGCATTTCACGAAAACTTGAAAGGATCGACATCTTCAAACAATATCAAGACAACAACGAGTCATAAGGTATGTGAGGGTTTCGTGCTTAACATGCTTAATATGTTTCCAAGTGTATGTTTCTATAAAATCATATGTTAAGCATAAGGAGGTGTCGAATTCATCATGATAAGAACCCCTGAAACACTTAGTTCAATTCATGAGTGGGTATTACATGAGTAAATGATGTACGCAGCTTCACTATACACTTGGAAATGAATTATGTAAACATGATTTATACTTTAGTGAAAATCGTGATCTTGAAATAGTTAATCAAATATATACATCTTAAAACTTAACTGGGAGGTTTCGGCCATCGAGAAAACCCTAACCTTCATTTTAGGTTCATGAGTATTTGAATGATAACAGTTCTAGTAATTTCGAGACATACAATAGAATGATGTCGAGATGTATAATAAAGGGATTTCGATATGAACAATAGCAAGACTTCGACATGAATAAAATGAAAGATGTCGAGAGGTAATGGGTGGAGATGTCGAGATGAATAGTAAACAGATTTAGATAGGTATAGTAGGAAGATACCGAGATATATTTTATAAGGATTTCGACTTCGACATTTATAAGATTTTGACATTTAGCCAGATCTCGACATTTCTCTATGTCATTTCGACATTTAACATTCCTAATCAATCTCGACATTTTGTAAAGATTTCGACATTTCGTAAGCATGTTATGAGATCTCGACATTTTGGGTTACTTAAAAGTCTCGACATTTAACCTCCCCAACAAAATTTCGGCACTAAGTAGTTCTCAACAAATTAGGGTTTTTATAATTTTAGTGTTTTCGTGATAATTTTAGGGTTTCGAGACTTAGAGTTTGGAAATTTCGAAATTAGGTGACTTCATAAATATACTGATATAATAATATTTTGTGCTCAGAGATTCGAACTGTAGGGAATTCACCAGGATAGTCGACTGATTTTATCGGGAGGACAGGTAGGTGAATTATTCATCTACAATGCGTAAACACCTATGTGATATTTATGTGCTTCTAAGTGATTAAGTGAATTACGTGTTTTACATGTTTTACGCATGTCTCCTATGAAAATATGTTTTTATATTATCATGTTTATATGCATCGCATGTGCATATCATATCACGGGGGTGCGATATTTACACCGTATTGAGACGGTTGATTTGAAATATTGTTGAGCGGGGTAGAATGGGATGTCTGTGATTTTGTTGTTGACTCGTTGAGGAGTCGAGGTTGGTACTCGTATGACACCTGACGGCAGACAGGCGTGATCGATCTGTCTACTCGGGCGTGAACGTCCCGAGGTGCAAAACCGTCGTGATTATATTTTCAGCGGAGGGAGCAACCTGACAGGGCAGTTGCGTGATCGTCAAAACGATGTCGGCGTAGGCTACCGCTTGCGGAAGAGCGGCATAGCGGGGCAGCTGCGTGATCGTCAAAAACGCTGCTAGTGTAAGCTTCCGTATGTTATTATTATGGGCGCGCGAGGTGTCGAGTCTGACCTAGGGCCCTATGTTGTGTGATTTGAGACAGGATTGTGAGAAAAGAAAGAGTGAAGATTGCATATGAGATATTGGGATCGGGAATGAGCGTTCACGTGCATACATGCATTTTTATTCACCTACTGGGCAAGTCGCTCAGTGTTTACGTGTTGTAGGTAATGAGTCTGACGCCGACGCGCGTCAGGACTGAGGCGGCTGGTGGCGGTGCTCCACGGACTTTGAGGGCAGGACGGTACATGGATGAAGACCTGTGGAGCGATAATAGGGTTTTTGTTCTTTTGACATTTTTGGGGCTACGCCCGTTGTACAGATACTACTATGTAAAATAATATTTTATTATATTATATTATCTTTTAGGAAAAAGTTTTTAATTGACGGCCTTCCGCGGCTTACGTTGCGGAAATCCGCCACTAACCTTAATTAGAAAACGAGGGTTGCCACAAGTACGGCCGAACATTCTTCATTGAGGGCTATCGTACCATGTTCTTCTAACTTGTTCCTATTCGATAATAGCTCCTTCATGAACTTTGCGTACTTTGGAATCTGCAAAAGGGCTTCAACAAAAGGAATATTTATCTCAAGTTTCTTAAAGATATTTATAAACGCTCAAATTGCTTATCAGGTTTCCCCTTTCGTAGTGCGGCAGGAAATGGAGGTCGAATCTTTATCGGTGGTAGCGGCTCGGCCCTCTTTTCGGACGATGAATTAATTTTGGTTTGGTCGGAGACATCGGTGTTAGTGCTTGTGGACGTCTCCTTATCGTCATCTGTTTGTATTTCTTCGTCCGCCTTCTTAGTCTCTGGAATTGACTCGAGTGTCTTCCCGTTTCTCAGCTTGATGGCTTTTGCATACTCTCTAGGATTCTTCTCGGTGTCGCTCGGGAGTGTGCCTTGTTTGCGTTCAGACACCGTATTTGCAAGTTGTCCTACTGTTTTCACACAGATTCTGTATTGATGCGTTTATATCCTGGAAATTTGTGTCAACTTTAGCTTCCAGCTTCTGAAATCGATCATCTGTTCGACGACTCAAGTCGGCATGCAAATTGGTTTGCGTTGCTTGTAGCTTAGCTACTTTCTCCAATGCTTCCTCCCAAGTTGCTTTTTGTTTCGACGGAATGACATCGTGTTGCCCTTGATGTTTTTGAAATGGTACCTGTTCTTGATGGTTTTGGGAATTTGATGGCTTTAAGTAATTGAGTTACCATAAGATAGATTTGGATGATCTCTCCAGCTAGGATTGTATGTGTTAGAGTATGTGTTCCTTGATCTGTTTTGGATGTGATGAACCGTCTCGGGCTCTTTTCCTTCATTGCGTCCAGCATTCGGTAGATGGCCACTACTTGTGCCTCCGTCGATCCACTTAGCTCATGCACGCCAGCATTACGTCGATCCAAAACTTAGATCCTCACGAACGTTTAGGGCGACAGCAAATCCGTGAGTGGGTAGGAAATTACTGCGATTTAGTCGATAATCACGTAGAAGCGATATTCCGAAAGCCTTAGCCAACAAAACTCAGCGGGATTCGAATCCCGGACACATATTTGTCATCTTAAGTCACTCTTATTACTTCTAGTTGTGTTCCTTAGTCTTCCGATCCTTTAAGTTGCTCTGTTAAGTTAGTTCGTAATATAAACAAATCCTGTTATTTTATTTAGGTTAAATATCGAGTCGAAAGGTTAATACTAGTACTCAATTTATTCCTCGTGTTCGATACTCGGATATTCGCTATAGCTATATACAAACGATAGGTACACTGCCTATCGCGCGTGATTCTAGTTATAATATATTCGTTTTAGTTATTACTTGACGTACTCGCACGATCTTTTATTTAAACATACACACACGCGATCAACTACTTATCTCCTCATCAAGGCAAATCAAATAAGAGATGGCTAATCTGTAATGTTCTCCTTCCTAGTTCTTGCTACTAGGCAAGATTTCTTTTTCTTTCATACATCATGAATTTTTTTTTATCGAAGTTTCATTTTGGCTCGTAATAATGCAGTTATTATAATCAATGTGGAGAAAACAGCGGAGGCTAGGCCCGCGGATCATATAACTGGTAGTACCAACAAGGATCGAATACGGGCTTTGGCTGTTAACGGACCGGGCCGCCCCGCTCCGTCGGCCCGTTTGACAGCTCTACCCATAAACCGGCCCGACCCCATCCGATTCATATCGGTTCAATACCATAAGACCCGGACTCGTAACCGGCCCGTCCATCACTTTGCCCTATAACTCTTTTATAGTCGCAAATTGTCTCAAACGATGAGCGTGCGTGGAGGATTTATTTATGGCCAGGAATAATCGAGCAATATTGAAGAAAAAAATGGATTATTTAGATTCTGTAACGTTTCGTATTTTCGCAAATCATAGCTAAAAATCCCATGCAGTTTTTTCGAAGTATTTTATATTCGTAAGAGAAATGATGTATGACCATGAGAATCTTGGGGAAACAAATTTGGATATTCATCTTCGAGTTAGATATTCGACTCTTATTATAGGAAAGACCGCAAATAAGAAATTTCAGAAGACGATTGATTCCAAAGAAGCAGATTCCTAATTAGTTTTAGCAATTTATAATTCTCGGATTCAACAATGTTAAGAAGTATCATGAAATTATATTAAAACCAGACCCGTAGCTTCTACGAGGCCAACGAGGCGGTCACCTCCGGCCCAGATTTGGAAGGGGGCCACCAATATTTCTATACACTATATATTTATATATTATAGTAAGTTGGTTTATAACTTCACTTAAAAAATAAAATAGAAAATAGTGCAAAAGATTTTGTTAGTTATACATCGGCCTTAAAGTTAACAAAAGCGAGTAAAAACTTTACTTTTTATTAAAATTTGCTCAAAAAATAAATATTACTTTTATTTTTTTAAGATAACTAGGACGTCATTATCTTCCTATTTACACAATCCAAATCAAAATTTCTCAAAAAAAATCGTGTTTATATACCTGTTTGAAGTATTTATTGAACATTCAATTATAAAACATAATCTCTCTGTTTTAAGGTAATTGTACACATATTAATAAATAAAATAAATGCAATCCAATATTAATTAACTATTTTATCCTATTTAATCTAATTATATTTATTTAAGATGAGAGGTAAAGGTATAGAAGTTTCAGCTATTTTCTTGAAAAAAAAACAATAAAACGACTTGTATTAAAAAACAAACAAAAGTCAAAACGTCTTGAATTTCAAAATAGATGGAGTATTCCTTTTTGTTATTTCTTTATTTAAGTTATGATATAAATTTATGCGACATTACGTATTTCATTCGGAAAAAAATTATTTAATAAGGGTTCGGGCCCGAATTCGAATTTCGCTTGAGGCCCCGACTTCTTCAGCTACAGGCCTGCGCCGCCCTAACCCTCCTCGTCCTCATCGGCGCAGCCCACGCCAACAAGTTCTGCAAAACCGCCACCTACAAGCCACTATGCACGCACATGGTCGGCGACGCTGGGAACCTCCGCCACGCCGCCGTGAACGCCATGCAGTCGACCCTCGTCGTGGCTAAGCAGCTCGAAGCCACGGTGGAGAAGGTTCGGGCGGCCATGGCTCACCTAAAGGCTGAACCGCGCGAGTCTGTCATCTCCACTTGCGTGGAGGACTTTGAGAGGAACGTCGACGATATTCAGTTGAGCATCGATGCTTTGAACCAAGGCGATGTTGGGAGCCTTAGGGCGCATCTGAGTGCTGTTTTTGGGACTGAGTGCGCCGACTCCATGGCTGAGTTTGGGGCTGAGTTTCCTCTTACCAAGATGTCTAATGTCTTGTCGAGGCACGTGGATAATTGCTTGGCTGTTATCGATCATAATTGAGAATAACAAATGTTACATCTCTTTATACATATTTATTTATGGGGCATTGGATGTGCCTTATGTGACGCAAAAACTAAAGGAAATTTGAAGGGGGAATGTCTTGATGATTATTTCTTGAGGTATTGGTAATTTCTTGAAATGTTCTTTCGCGATTTATCTCGTTTGAGTTTTGTTGTTGATGTTATGGTAAGAGAAGGAGAAGGAGAAGAAGAAGAAGACATGTTATTATATATGACATTTACTATTATGTTACGTGGTTCTCTTATATCGAATGTTTTCGCTTTTATATTCCTTCTTCAGTGTTTCGGTAGGCCTAATAAGTAATACAGTTTGAGTTGCGTGATTGGGGCGAAAAAATAATATGTTGTCTCGCTGATCTTGGGGCAGAGAACATGACCGATATCTGTGGACATTGCTTATGGTAATAAGGCCAAGAAAATAATGAGATGGTTAAATAAAGTATAGGATTTTTTTGGATAGAAAAATCACTTAATATTACAACCTTCTGGAAATACGTGAAATTTTCTGAAATCATCGTAGGATCCTAAGATCAATATACATAAATCCCATAAGAACTAGAAGATCACCAACCCAACTTAGAAAAAGGATATTATATTATTACCATCCTCTTCACACTTACACGCCTCCATAAATACTACACCACACACACAAACACTAAAAAACCCACGTTTTTCCCCCCTAAGAAAAAGATGGTTCAGAACCCTAAAATCAAAATCTCCATCGCCTTCGTCCTATTCATCGTACTATTTTCCCCCAACGCAAACGCCCTAACCCCAATTTGCAAGCCCGCACTGTACAAAGACCGTTGCTTGAAAATGACCGAAGATGCCCCTACATGGCCCGAGGCCATGACCAACGCAATTAACTACGCTCTAACCATGGTTAAGGATGGTAAACCCATCATGGATGGCATTTTGGAGGAACTTCCTCGAAATCCCAAGCCACACGACGAGGAAATCGTGAGGGTTTGCAACGATAATTACAAAGACGCAATTGACGGCCTCAATAGTGCCCTAACGTACGTCGCAAGAGATCCCACTGGCTATTCGCTCAACGCCGCGATACGAAAGTCGAGATTTTGGAGGTGCATTGGCATTATTCGTCAGTATGTCCCTGTGCCTCAAATCGTTGAGATATACAATAAAGACATCGAAAGGAACGTCTATGTATTGCGTTCGCTTGTTACCGCTAGGCCCCCCTAGGCTTGAGATGTTTTACGATTTTATGAAATAATGATGTAATCGTGAGAAAAATATTGAAGTCTTTTGGAAATAGATTATGTAAAATTTGTTTAAAAAAAGTGATGCATTCATGGTTAACGAGGACGTAGTCCGCAACTATTTAATAAAATGACACGTTTAGATTAGATTGAATCCTCTGTTCCAGATTTGTGTTCCAATTTGGTGTTCCACCAATCAAATTGTGACAAGTATACAGTTGGTCAACTCAATTTAACACTTGTCGGGGAATGATTGGTGGAACACAAAGGTGGAACACTATTGTGGCACAGACGATCCGAAACCCGTTTAGATGGTATCACTTTTAATTGGGTTTAAATCATGAAGAGTATGAATATTTTGTAGGCCAGCCACCAGGGCTGAAAAAAGGAAAAAAAAATAATATTAATATATATTATAATATTATTTTATTTATATAAAAGGAAAATAAAAATCTTAAAGATAAGGAATAAGCGACTTATCAACTGGCGAAGCGGCGGATTCCTGGCCAACCGGTCCACAACTGAGCAACGCGGCGGATTCCTGGCCACCGGTTTTGAGTGGTTCAGAAGAGTTGAAGACATCTATAAACAGGCTGAGGATTCTTCAGTTATTATCATGCCAAATCGAGTGAGAAGTTCAGTTAGAGAGTAATAGTGAGAGGTAAACTTATCCGGGTGGATAAGGGTGAGAGCGGGTTTTAGATTTACTGGGGTAGTTGGGAATAGGTACAACCCGGGTGGGTAAGGGGTCTCGGCTTGGGTTTAAACACGAGCGTTATTTTGTACGTGTAATATTCTCAAATATAGTGAAACTATTATCTCTCCGTGGGGGTAGGCGTATTGGCCGAACCACGTAAAAATCTCGTGTTCTCTTTTGGCGTCATTTCGGTTTCTATACTATCCCAACAAAATTATTGCGGGTCCAAAATCAATCTTTCGCTGGGCCCGAAATATTACCGCTCAACCCCAACATATTTGAGGTGTTTTGTAGATGGATTTATGTCGGATGTGTTTGGTAGATGATTTTTTTATGGTATTATGTTTAATTACATTCAATTACAATTTTAACTATATTTGAAGTTAATAATTTATAAATTAAGGGCACATTTTCCATTAAGGACTGTGTTGGGTGTACAAACACTATCCCACACCGATTAGAAAAAGGGAAATTGATAGGTTTATAAGCTTGTGGGTTCACTCCCTCTATTGCCAATTGGTTTTAGAGAGGAACCCCACAAGCTTATACCGGGTTGGGTTTGGGCTGGAATTGGGTCTGAAAAAATCTCTACATGGTGCGGTGAGCGTGGACGAAGGCGTGAGGGTGCCTTCAGATGGAAAATTTCTAGCCCGGGTATGGTGTGGGTGGTGTGTCCCCGACCCTTATAAGGACGGTTGGTGAATCTGCGGTGATAAGCGCTTGGTGCAGTGATTGCGGAGAAGCGCTTGGTGCAGATAATCGTTGAAGGGGAGGCCCGTTGTGTGGTCTAGAGTTTGAGGGAAGGTTTGTTGGGTGTACAAACAACTATCCCACACCGATTAGAAAAAGGGAAATTGATAGGTTTATAAGCTTGTGAGTTCACTCCCTCTATTGCCAATTGGTTTAAGAGAGGAACCCCACAAGCTTATACCGGGTTGGGTTTGGGCTGGAATTGGGTCTGAAAAAATCTCTACAGGCTGTGATTAGCTAAAGGTATGGAATGTGTAGCTTTAGTTAATACCTTATTGGAGATATTAAAGTGATATTAATTAAATCTCACCTTTAAATAAACTTACTAATCAATTACTGCATTAAATAATTCTAATCCCTCTAATTCCACCTAAATAAGAAAGAGCACAGCTTAGACATGAGGGGATGTTTAGAAATAATTTGTATAAGATTCAAAAGTGACTAAGATAGCATCGAACAACTATAGAATAAGTTTGATGGGCTTAACCTTTTACCAAAGCAACATTTGCCCGGCCCGTTTAGATGAAGTTAATAAAAGAGATGGAAATTTAGTTTGAACCAATGGCTTGAACAAAACCCTAATACAACTATCTCTTCTTCCTATCAGCCGCCGCCCCAGGCCCCGTAGCTTCTACGAGGCCAACGAGGCGGGGCCCAGATTTGGAAGGGGTACCAATATTTCTATACATATATATATATATATATATATATTATATATATATATTTATATATTATAGTAAGTTGGTTTGTAACTTCACTTAAAAAATAAAATAGAAAATATTGCAAAAAATTAGTTATACATCGGCATTAAAGTTAATAAAAGCGAGTAAAAATTTTAACTTTTTATTAAAACTTTACTCAAACAATAAATATTATTTTATTTTTTTAAGACAACTAGGACGTCATTATCTTCCTATTTAGTATTTACCCAATCCAAATCAAAATTCTAAAAAAATAGTGCTTATATAACTGTTTGAAGTATTTATTGAACATTCAATTATAAAACATAATCTCTCTGTTTTAAAATACAAACTGTTTAAGGTAATTGTGCATATATTAATAAATGAAATAAAATCTCTGCTATACCATTAATTAACTATTTTATCCTATCTAATCTAATTATATTTATTTAAGATGAGGGGTAAAGTTATAGAAGTTTTCAGCTATTTTCCTGGAAAAAAATATGTAAAACGACTTGTATTAAAAAACAAAAGTCAAAACGACTTGAATTTCAAAATAGATGGAGTATTCCTTTTTGTTACTTCTTTATTTAAGCTAAAATTTATGCGATATTACGTATTTTATTTGAAAAAAATTATTTAATGACGGTTCAGGCCCGGATTCATATTTCGCTTGAGGCACCGACTACTTCAGCTACATGCCTGATTAAAACTATAGTCAACCTAATCCCAACCAATATTCTCACTTTTAAAGCAGAAAACATTAACTCGACGACATGGAAGGTTCTCAACAATTCATCACAAGACTATTCAACCACTAATTAATATTTCATGATATATTTATTGTGATAGTCATTTTCGTATGCCATTCGATTTGTCCAATTATTACAGTTTCGGATATACATGTCTACGTAGCAAAGGTTGGTGCTTCCGTGACATAGCCACTACAAAATTAAAAATAACATAAATCTCAAGGATCTTTATTTATATATTACAACAAAATAAAAAAGAATATCTAATACATGAAATACATGCGAATATTAAATACTTTATTCATGCAAGTGACTCGTTACACAAGAAACAATTAAGACTGTAACATTAATAAATTAAATCACAGTGCTTCAATCATTTAATCATTCATTTGCCACCTGCATTAAAGAATAAATAGATATTTCAAAAGATACCTAACATAAACAACATAGGAAATTTATAATAAATTTATTACCTTTATCATCACCGCCGACATATCTACTCATGAAAGAGAGGAAGACGATTATCAAGGCAACGCCAGCTACAATTCCAATTAAGATGGCAAGTGTTTTCTCCACTTCTTGATCATTTTCTGTAATAAAAAATAATAATTTAGCTAGTATATAGTCTATAAATAGTTGACTGTTATAATTAACTGACTTTAGGTTAAGTTTGAAAAAAAAAAACTAAAAGGACGAATTTTTATCATCTTTTTCTTTCCATTCCGACCCCTACCATTGTTGTGGGACGACGTGGAGTAGTGGCTTCCACGCGCCGAGTAGCGCGCGTAGCACTTCCCAAGAAACATATCTCCCCACGCCGACGACCCACACTCGCTTCTCAGCCGTCCGATCGCCTCCGACAAGCAATCTTGACACTCGCCGGCGCTCAGATCTTCCACGCACTGACCCACTCCCCAAACCCTCCCCACGTTCCCCACCCTGTAAAAATCTCCCCGCCGCCGCCCATCTCCGCCAGAACGCCGCCCACGTCCGCCGCCACGTCTCCGTCGACCACCGGCCCGCACTTGTCCACCACCACCGTCTTGTCCTCCGCCCCCACGAACGTAACGTTGTCGTACCTACAAAACGTCCCCTCAAAAATTCACCCACAAAAATTAACAATTCCTCAGTGAGGCATAAACACAAATACCTTACGAAGCATCCGTCGAGCTGCATGGCTCCGCCGGAGGCGGCGCGCAGTACGATCCCAGGCGGTCGACGGCGGCGGAGACGCAGTCGTGGCAGGATTTCTGGGAGATGTCTCCTCGGCACTGAAAGAGGGAGTACAGAACACCTCCGCCGGCGTCGACGGGGAGCTTGAGGGTGTTGTACTGAGCGTACGACGCCGAGCTGACTAAGGAGGAGAGGAGGGCGTCGGCCGCCGCGGCGTAGGGCGTGTTTGGCTGGTACTTCAGCTGGGAACAACCTACGTAGACGAAGGATTCGAGCGTCGATGAGTTCGATGGTTGAGTGAAGGAGAAGAGTATGATTATTATTACTGTTTTTAGTGTTGGATATAGAAAGAGAGAGATTGAAGTAGGTTGATGAACATGCATGTTCATGATTGCTTTGTAATAGTGTGTGAATGAGGTGCGTTGAATATATGGGAGTTGAGGAGAGTTGTTCTATTGATAATAATAATAGTAATAATACTTTTAGTAATATTTTTGTGGTCTTTACACATAAATATCCGGTGAAAAAAAAAACTTGTACCCCGTCAAATAAAAAACAGGAGAAAGGATTCTCCTTTTCAGTAGATTTTATTCAACAATTGACCAAAAATTGACCAAAAGAAAATATTTCGAAATAGGAAATTGCATGAACTTCGATCAATGAAGTAATCATATTTCTATGTAATAATTCGCCCTAATTATTTAATTTGCCCATTTTGATTGTATTCGAGTTGAATAATGATAAGGAAAACAGAAGGGACCTAGTAGAATAAATATTTTTACAGATAGGTACCCGATCCGCCGCATGTACAATATACAATACATTTAGGTACCATATATCAACGTATTGTGGTACATCATACGTTGAGAAAATGGCACGCCGTATTAGCACAATTAGTACGCCATCTTTAACACTTAAGGTACGCCGTACAAACACATTTAGGTATCCTATATCAACGTGTTATGGTACGCCATACACACAGGAAGGTATGGCGTGACTGAAGAAACTGGTAAACATTAAATCGGGTACCTATCTATAAAAATTTCTGACATGGATACCTATCTGTAAAAAATTTAGTCTAAGTAGGTATTTATGTGTAGATGTCACTTATTTTTTTTAATATTATGTTACTATTATTACGGGTCTTTTAAATTTATCGGTAAATCCTTATCTTGGAAACTAGTAAATCTCGAAGGTTGACGCGAAATCAAATCATGCTAATCAGATTAGCTACAACACGACATGTTAATGTATGACACGCTCACTCAAAGTATTTGGTAATTAGGGAGGTTTCAATCTTAGACATATACCTCAATTAAAATTGCTAGTGTTGAGAAGTATTAAAACCTCATATATTTTCAAATGATTAGGATCGAACTATCTATACTCTTACATTAATGCACGGCAGGAGTTAAAAACTGCTCAATTTGGTGTGTCAATCGGCCAATCAGAAATTTTCTCAAATTAATAATTTACATACAATAAAAAAATAAGAAAACCATCCACTAACTTGCATTTATATATTGTCACATTTACCCTTCTATTTTTAGTAATTGCTATAAAATATTTAATAAATGATTATATTATGTAGCACACGCATATGAGTATGCAATTTAAGCTAGTCTTGCATAAAAGTTGAGTACTATTCAATTTGGACTCATTGATTATCTTAATTCGTGAACTGTGGGACAAAACTCGAATTTGGATATTAACTATGCTGAAAGTCGATGTCATTTCATAAATGAAAATGAGGTTCGCATTTAACTCAGATAGGTGTTTTTTGGATTTTAATTTTTGGTATCGAATTAAAAATAGGTCTTTTGAGTGTGTGATTGTGGTGGGGAGATTGATAAACTTGTAAGGGAGGTTACATAATTTGCAAAAGAGAGAGTCGTAATTCTTGAGATTCAGAAAAAATGATTGCGGAAACAATAATGATCTAAAAAATATATGTCGCATCATCATTGATACGATACGATATAAATTTAATGTCAATTTAAAATCGTAATAGTAGTTACTATAGTTAGTTGTGTTGTTGACCTGCTGATTTATATAATTGCGGGGGACTTCCCACTATTGTGACTAACTATATATGGTGAATAAACAATGAACCACGATGATAATTAGGGTGATAAAAATTTTCAAATACGTTAATATTAATCAGGGCTGTAGCTCACGAAGTCCGGACCTGAGGCGATCCTCGAAATTGGGACCCTAAATTTATTTATGTAATTTTTTAAATAACATACGTAGTCTAACATAAATTTAACCGTAAATGTAAGTTATTTACACCGAATTAAAGACCATCTAGGTGTTTTATAGGCATGGTTCGCCGTCGCGGATGCTGACGTCAGTGACGGATCCAGAATTCGAACGTCGGGGGGCTTTATGTTAATTCTTTAACAGAAAATAAAACAAACATAAAATACATTCGAATTTCTACACAATTCATGTCAAAAAATTTTTACAAGATGCCATAAAACTAACTTTGACCGGCCGAGACACTAACGACGCGAGAACGATGAAGCGGTGGCAATTGTATCCTACGTGACCTCATGCTCTGAAATTCCTACAATATAGCTTCAGTTTCGACATTTACAAATATTCCCTTTTCAACGTAACACAACAAACAATCTGTGAGAAACTCATCCCCCATTTTATTCCGCAAGTCTGTCTTGATAATTTCATCGCAGAGAATGATCTTTCAACGGTTGCTGTCGCAACAGGTAGGACCAATGCCAATTTAATAAGTCGATAAACCAAGGGAAATGCATCATGATGCTTCGTCTCGACCATCTTCTTTGAAAGATCTCCAATGTCGTTAATCCAGAAAAACTACAGATGATCTCATATGAGAAATATATGTCTTGAGCTCGTGACTCAATGCAGATAGATCACAAGAAGTAAAGTCTTCAGGATATAATTCAGCAAGACGAAGTAATCGGCATGATCAAAGCTTGAGAATGCATTTCTAGGATCAAGGCATCCTAGACATATAAGCAACTCCGAATTTGTTTCGGTAAAGCGATTGTTAATCTCTTCAAAAACAAGATCAACCACCTATCATTTAATGTACCACTGTACAGCCCAAGAAAAAATTATTAATAGGTCCAATAAATAATAAATTTAAACGGGCCAGAAAAATAATACAATACAGCTTATGATCAGCCCAAGAAAAAACTACTGATTAATCAAAATAAACGGCCCAACTCAGCTTTTTCTTTAATGAGCCCAACCCAAACAACTTTCTTCTTCAACATGTGCCCTAATCCTCTTCCCAAGGTGCAGCTGCAGGGGCACGGCACTTCTACAGAACTTCTGCCGGGGCTGCCGCCGGTATACACCTAAGGGGGACCTCGGCCGGCCGGAGGTCAACTGACCCCCCGAGCCCCGCTGTAGGTCCGTCCCTGGCTGACGTCCATGCAGAAGCGAGCGATACAGATACGTTGCATTGTCGCGATGCGGTCGCGGACGATACGCACTTTTCTTAAGAAAATGTAAAATATATGAGTTTCTTTGCAACTATATACTAAATTATATTTGTAAAGAGGTTAAAAAACACATAATAAGTTTATATCACAATTCACATATGTATATTATAAAATTTTCTTTATATTACATATATTTCAAAATTTTCTATTATATTACATATATTACAAATATTTTGAAAATTCTTATTAGTATTAAAAAAGTCATTAAGAAAGAATGGAAAATAATGCAAGTCAAACATCAATAAGCATGTTCAAACGCGTATATTCAATGTACGAAAATTTAAATAATAGAACTATAAGACTATCAAAATATGTAGACTAATAATAAAGTATTTAACGAGATAAATAAACTTTCTAAGCTATTCCTCTTTTTTTAAACTTCATTACATTGCTTAATGTATTTGGACAATATATGTATTTTCCATATTCTAACTAACTAAAGCTTGTAAAAAACAGGGCAAAAAATTATAAAAGCCCAAGAACCTAAAATAGAATACCAGAAATTTCCTAATTAGTCGTCGTCTACCTCACGACACCTAATTTCAGAAGTTATGGATGAGATATATCCAACCGCGGTGATATATAAACATATAGGTATGATGAAATTTTTTAGCCCTTCGAAAGCTGGGCCCGAGGCGACCGCCTCAGTGACCTTATGGAAGCTACGGCCCTGATATTAATCTACTTCGCATGCTATAAATATGAAATTTCGGGCGAAGAGTTGTCTATTGTTCTATGTATAATTGAAATGTTTATAAATTATAGATATAATGTACGCTTTTTTTTCGACACAATGCCCAAAGGTGCATTTGAGATCGCTCCATAAATCAAAATTCTTCAACTTTGAATATTCTTGAATAAAAGTTAAGTAAAAGTAAAGGAAAAAGATTAAAAAAAACAGAATATCGAACTACTTTATTTCATTTTCTTTTTCACTTGGCAGAGAAATATTCTTGTTTGGATGCATAGCTTATTAGCTTCTATGACAGCTTTAAATATTCACCTCCTCAATTGGTTTGAATCTTCTCTCGAAGCATATGTATAAATATATCTATCTATATATATATATATTCAATTATTTGAGGTCGAATATAACTTAACAAAAAGAAATTATTGCAACATTCTCTAACCGGGACCTATATTCATCACTTTCGGGACGATGGAAATCTCATTATTTTGCCTCATTGGCATATTTCTATAGGACATTACCCTCAACATTCGTAGTATGTTATTTTCTTTAAAACAACGAAAAATATATTGTATAGTTTTTACCTTCGTTTGGACAGAGCTTCTCAAGCCCATATATATTAAACCGCAACAGCCCAATAAATAAATAAAATTAGGGATGAAAGATGAGTCGAGCCAGCTCGGCGCTCGATATAAATGAGCTCGAGCTCATTTAAGTTGAGCCCGGATATAGAGGCTCGAAAGCTCGCGTACAGGCTCACGAGTTTTTTTTTATATTAATTTATATTAAATTTCTAAATATTTTTATTAAAAGCTTGATTTTTTAAAAAAAATTTCAAATTCTTTATATTTGTATATTAATTATTATTATTTTTATTAATTATTAATTTTTTATTAAAAGCTCGAGCTCGAGCTCGATGAGTTTCGTGAGCTCGAGCTCATCTGGCTGTAAATGAGCTCAAGCTCGAGCCGTGAGCTAAAAATTTCGACGATCTCGAGCCCAGGAGCTCGGCTCGTTTACAAGCCTAAATAAAAACTGGTAATTCAAAAGAGAATAAGGAAAGACAAATTCCATAATACTACTCAACTATTTCATACATTTAGGGGGTGTTTGTTTCTCGTGATCCAACATTACGGTGATACTCACATCACCGCACTGTGAATATCACCGTGATGTGGATCAAGGTGATATATCATTACCGTGTTTGTTTGGGTGATATTTCATTTTGAATATCAAGGTGATATTTTAGCTTAGTTTTTATTTCTTCAGCTTTTGCTTTTAGTTTGTAGTTGTTTCGTCTGGTATCGTCTCTTCTCCCGACACGGGAGCTTCCATCTCACAGCCAGGAGCTTGTCATCTTCGACACTGCTCCTCGGCTCGGCCAGCTACAGTCCGTACTCCGTTCCTGCCGCCCTCCGCCGCCGCCCACTTTCACCTCCCGTCGTCTGCCTGGAACCTCGTCTCTCCCGACCCCCGGGTCGGGAGCCTTTTCTCCCTAGTGGAGCCATCAGTCCGATGAAGACAAAACCCAGAAGACGATGACCAGGTTAAAGTGAAGAGTTAGATTTAGCCTAATAGCTTTTCCTGTTATAGGTTCTTTAGTTCTGGTCGTAGATTAGGGTGTTCTGATTTCTGTCGGTTTTTTGTTCCTTGTGGACTCTTTTCTCCCCGTGTGGGAGTGTTTTGTTCCCCTCGTGGGATTGTTTGGTGCTCTTAGATGAGTCTTTGTTATCCCGGTTGACGATGTACCGGTGAGATCATTGGGCTATTTAGCATGTATCTTTGTTATTAATGCAAGCTATCGTTATGGAAAAAAACCCTACGAATATTATATAGATAATGTTGATGTGACCTTTTGCATTATTTAGACCAAAAGCAACATGACTTTGAAATGTATTGCAGCTATGCACGATAGAGGTGTGCTACCTAATCTCCACGTGGGCTGCTTGGCGTAGTCAAAGAACGGCACAATTAACTTTCTTATGTTCACATAAGAAAGAGATGCGGATGCTCGCCTATAAATAGGCTCAATCGCAGAAGGAATAAACCACCACAATATCTTCAGCGAGGGTTTACAATAGTATTCCTCGGACACCTCTTCTCCAACCATTTCTTCGTAGCTTTGATTCTCCGTAGTTGTTATACTACTTTTGTATCACGTCAGTGTACGTGTGTGTAATCACTCCACCTAATAAAGAAGTTCTATCCTCCGGCCCGTGGACGTAGGTCATTCTGACTGAACCACGTAACTCTCGTGTTCACTATCCAAATTTATTTTCGTCTATTTTATTTATTATCGTCATTTCTAGGGCAAATAATTATCGGGGATTTCTGCATATCTTAACAAATTGGTATCAGATCAACCCGATTTAGCCACCATGACGATAACAAAAATGTCAATTGAAAAGTTCGACAATGTCAAGATTGCAATGCGGAGTCTCAAGATGGAGGCCATACTCATACAAGACGGTTGTGAGGTGGCGCTCGAAGGAGAAAAGAAGAAACCGACGGAAATGAAAGATGTTCAATTTAGTGAATTGAACAAGAAAGTCAGATCGGCTATTATATTAAATCTCTCTTACGAGGTTTTACAAGAGTTGCCACGGAGACGACGGTCAGGGGTATGTGGGACGCGCTAAAAGCTATCTACATGAAGAAGACTAAGGAGAATCGACTTTATTTAAAACAGAAGCTATACAGTATGAAAATGACGGAAGGTACTTCTATTCTTTCGCATCTCGATAAATTCGATTCTATCATTATTGATTTGGCAAACATAGAAGTCAAAGTGACGGACGAAGATCAGGTCATAATATGGTTGTGTTCCCTTCCCTTGTCTAGAAAACATTTTCGTGGCACGATTATATACGAAAAAGACACAATATCATAATCTAGTATCAAATCCGCGTTACAATCGAAAGAACAGATAGACAAGGATATTACGGGAGAAACAAGTGGTAATCAGGCAGAAGGCCTGTTTGCACGGGGAAGATCAGAACGTAGAGACGCTGAAAGTATCAGATCTAAAGAAAAGCAAAATCCATGTACAAAAATAAAGTGTAATTTGTGCAAGAAAAAGGGTCACATCAAAGCTGATTGTTATAAATTAAAAAAATAAGGAGAAAAAATAATCAACATTATAATAAATCCGCAGAGCTAGTGTAGCTGTTGTTGAGAGCGATGGAACTATTTTTGTAGCAAGTGCAAATATTGTTAGGTCTGATAATGAGTGGATCTTAGATTCGGGTTGTTCTTACCACATAAGTTGGAGTCGAATTGTTTTTCCACATTGGTAGATATGGCTAAATGGGAAATGATGATCCGTGTAAAGTTGTTGGTAAAGGCACAGTTAGGATCAAGATGTTCGACGGTACCATCCGAACGCTCGCAGAAGTCAGACATGTTCAAGATATGAAGAGAAATCTTATCTCTTTAGGCACACTTGAATCTCAAGGGTGCAGGTTCTCAGGTGAAGGTGGAGTTTTGAAAATTGCCAGAGGTACCCTTGTTGTGATGAAAGTTGCAGGTCTGGAAATTTATATATTTTGCAGGGAATTACTGTTACAGGTTCCGCAGCAGTTTCGACATTCCCGGAGGTTGATACCACGAGATTATGGCATGTGCGACTTGGACACATGGGAGAAAAAGGCTTGATGATTTTAAGCAAGCGGGGCCTACTTTGCGGTCAAAGTACTGTAAGATGGACTTTTGCGAACACTGTATATTTGGTAAGCATAAACGAGTCAGCTACAATTCGCCAGTGTCCACAGGACGAAATGTACTTTGGACTATATTCATTCTGATGTATGGGGTCCTTCTCGTGTTCCGTCCAAAGGTGGTGCAAGATATATGTTGACTTTCATTGACGCTTTTTCTAGGAAAGTCTGGGTCTATTTTCTTAAACAGAAAAGTGATGTTTTCCTAATATTTAAACAACGAAAAGCTTTGATTGAAAAGCAGACAGGAAAACAGATCATGCGGTTGCGGACAGATAATGCCTTAAAATTTTGTCGAAGCGAGTTCAACGAATTTTGCAAGAATGAAGGTATTGCTCGACCTTACACTGTTCAAATGACGCCTCAACAAAATGGTGTTGCCGAGTGCATGAACCGTACGCTTTTAGAGAGAACTCGATTTATGATCTCCAACGCTGAGTTGACAAATAATTTTTGGGCTGAAGCTATCGCTGCAGCATGTTATATTGTCAACCGCTCACCGTGTTCACCGATCAATTTCAAGACTACTGAGGAAGTATGGTCAGGTAGTCATGCTGATTACTCCAATTTAAGAATATTTGGGTGCCCAGCTTATATGCATGTAAACGAGGGAAAGTTAGAGCCTAGAGCTAAGAAATGTATTTTTATCAGTTACGCTTGAGGGGAAAAGGATATAGACTTTATAATCCTGATCTCAAGTCACCCAAATTTATAATAAGCAGACATGTTACATTTGACAAGTCTTCTATGTTACATTCTTCAAAAGATTTGTGTATTACTTGCATTCGTTGCCATGTATGATTTGGAGTTAGAACAGCTTGACGTCAAGACGGCATTCTTACATGGTGATTTAGATGAACAGATTTATGAAGCAACTGAAAGTTTCATAGTTGAAGGAAAAGAACACCAAGTTTGTTTACTGAAGAATCCTTATACGGATTAAAGCAGTCTCCAAGACAGTGGTATAAATGTTTTGATTCTTTCATGTTGGGTCATGGTTTCTCCTGGAGCAAGTATGATAGTTGTGTTTACTTCCGGAAGTTAAATGACAGTTCGTTCATTTATCTATTGTTATATGTTGATGACATGCTCATTGCGGCTAAGAATCTTGCATAAATTTATCAATTGAAGGCCTTATTGAATGGTGAATTTGAGATGAAAGATTTGGGAGCAGCTAAGAAGATTCTTGGTATGGAGATTAGACGTGATAGAGGAGCTGGTAAGTTACACCTGACCCAAGAAAGTTACCTCAGAAAGGTTTTGGAGAGATTTGGCATGAAAGATGCCAATCCAGTCAGCACTCCTCTTGCTAGCCATTTAGGCTAGCGCTGCTCAGTCACCATCATCAAATGGGGAAGAAGCCTACATGGCACGAATTCCTTACTCGAGTGCAGTCGGCAGTATTATGTATGCAATGGTATGTACACGTCCTCATATTTCACAGGCTGTTAGTGTTGTTAGCAGGTATATGGCTAATCCAGGAAAAGAACACTGGCAAGCAGTGAAGTGGATTCTCAGATACTTGAAGGGTACTCTAAGCATTTGTTTGGAGTTTGGCAGAAACAGTGATACTCTCGTTGGCTTCGTCGATTCAGACGACGCAGGTGATCTCGATAAACGACGATCTCTTTTGGTTATGTATTTTCTATTGGAGGTTGTGCAGTTAGCTGGAAAAACTACTCTACAACATGTAGTGGCGTTGTCTACTAGTGAAGTAGAATGCATGGCCATTACTGATGCGATCAAGGAATATTTGTGGTTGAAAGGGTTATTCAGCGAATTAACTCAGAACATGGAGTTATTACGATTTTCTGTGATAGTCAAAGTGCGATTCATTTGACTAAGGATTAGATGTATCACGAAAGGACTAAGCATATTGATGTTATGTATTATTTTATTCGTGAGATCATTGCAGATAAAAAGGTGTTTATCAAGAAGATCAACACGAAGGATAATCATGCGGATATGTTACGAAGGCTCTTCCAGTTACCAAGTTCAAGCGTTGTTTGGACTTGATTTGTCTTTTAAAGTTGGTGAACTAGCCTGTTGGGGCTAAGGTCGGAGGGAGATAACAGTATTACTGAGTGAAGGTGGAGAAAATACGGCAACAAAAGGTCAAGGTGGAGATTTGTTTATGTGAGCTTTTGCATTATTGAGACCAAAAGCAAAATGACTTTGAAATGTATTGCGGCTATGCACGATAGAGGTGTGCTACCTAGTCTCCACGTGGGCTGCTTGGCGTAGTCAAAGAACAGCACAATTAAATTTCTTATGTTCACATAAGAAATAGATACGGATGCTCGCCTATAAATAGGCTTAATTGCAGAAGGAATAAACCACCACAACATCTTCAGCGAGGGTTTACAATAGTATTCTTCGCTCACCTCTTCTCCGACCATTTCTTCGTAGCTTTGATTCTCCGTCGTTATTATACTACTTTTGTATCACGTCAGTGTACGCGTGTGTAATCACTCCACATAATAAAGAGTTCTATCCTCCGGCCCGCGGACGTAGGTCATTCTGACCGAACCACGTAAATCTCGTGTACACTGTCCAAATTTATTTTAGTTTTTTTTATTTATTATCGTCATTTCTCGGGCAAATAATTATCAGGGATTTTCGCATATATTAACAGATAATGTGGATTAATATATATATATATATATATATATATATAGAGAGAGAGAGAGAGAGAGAGAGAGATTTATATAATAATTATTACCATTTTAAGATTGAGTTTAAAATTTTTTAGAATTAACAATAAGTTTTTTGTATAGTTATTCAATATAATTATTTGTTATTATATATGATTTAAATAGTTTAGTTATATAATTTAAAATATGAAAGGATATATTAGGTATAGATGCTAAACTAAGGGGTAATGTTGTCTAAATAAAAATTTGAAAGTTCACCCTTTCACCATGATGTAAGATCACCTAGCTTTTTTGGGGTAATCCAAAAGGTAGAACATCACCTCATTTTATTACCCAGGTGATCCATCATTACTTCCAGACCGAAAGAGGAAGTCTCGCTGGTGTTTACGGTGATGACTCATCACATAGTCTAAACAAACATGGTGATGATAGGCAATGAGAGAATTACGGTGATGTTTTGGAGGATAACCCCAAAACAAATGCCCCTTAGCAGATAATCATTTTCTGTACAGAAGAAAAAAAAAAATTGAGAACACTACAACCAATATATCTAAAAAAACTAAGATTGGAAGTACTTGAATAATTTTTTCTTCATTTTGGGCTCGACGACGACGATGCTGATATAAGTCTATTGACGAATTTCTCTAATGCTTCTTTCATCCACCATTGCTCGCACATCTCTCTAGCTTCGCCTATAGTTATCTAAAATAACAACGATATACCATAATTAATTAAAATATTTCGTCTACGAAATAATAACTAAAAATGAATAAAATAATTACTCACCCATTTTCTTCTACGGAAAGAAACCTCTGGCCAAAGCTCAAGTTGTTGAGTTACAAGCAAAGGAAACATACGACCCTCACGATATAACTCATGGCTTTTGCTCTTAAATCTCCATCTACCTAACTCACACTGCATAAAATATAAATAAAATAAATTCCATGTCCATCAATGACTAAATCTAATGGAGACTAGCTAAACCAACATAGATAAATTTGTTGGTTAATTTTTGCAATAATGCCTTGATTACATATAACATATGTAATATATACCGAACGTATACATGGGAGATTTTGAAGAAGAATATTTCGTAGAGAGATGAAAAAAAAAAAAAAAAAAGAAGGCTATGTGACGAGCCTTCTGATGGACGAGGATGGATAATATCAAAATTGTGTTTGATCTTTGGTTGAATAATAATTTGGCTAAAAGGGTACGCTCGAGACATATATATCTTTTGCCAGACTGATAACGTTACTAAATTGAAATAAATTTGTAAAACATATGTGTATATATATTTATATATTTTCCAAGACTTGTAACGTTACTAAATTGAAATTAATTTTCTAAAACATATGTGTATATATATTTATATATATTACATACCTCAACCTTTCCAAGAACACCAGCCTCCTCTAAAGACTCACGAGAAGCTGCTTCTTCTAGGGTTTCATCGAGTTCCCAACCTCCCTATAAATTATCAGTTAAAAACCTCATTACAATTAAATTACGTATATTCCTATATATGCTTTAATTATTACAATACACTCACCTTTGGAAACATCATTGCATGGCCTTTTCTTGAGCTAATTACAAGAACTTCAACCTCGTCTTCATTGCCGCAATAACGGCCATCTTTATATCGATAAGGAATACATCTACACATAGATTACAACAGCTTATATATAACATAAGTTAACAAACTTACGTGGGAAAATAAACGAAAAAAATAAATCAAAATTACCCAACGACGAGCCTACTATGATCTGCGTTGTATCTCTGCAAATGCCTCCCTGTTCTAGCAATCATACTCACCATTATTTATTACAAGAACTAAAATAAATGTTTTTTTGCTGCCTTGAATATGCTAGTCAAGCAAACAATAGAAATGCATTATGTTATGAATTGATATGTATATATCATATATATAGATATGAATATAGAAATATATGTATGCAAACACAAGGAACCGAATGAGACCGGGCATATAATATAAAATTCAAAACAGGGAAGAAGCAAGAAAAGGCGGGCGTTGTGTGTGCTTCATATAATTATTATTATTTATTTCTATTAAATTTTTTTTTTTTGTTTTTGGGTGCAAGTATTTGTTTTTGAATGAGTGTACACATCAATAAGTACGATAGGGGTCAATAAGTAAACAAATAAATATATGAATTGAAGGTAGACGCGTCAAAGTCTCGTGCGAAAAAAGTCCAAATTGTGGTCTACCTTTGGAAAGTTTCCTTGATGTTTCTTTCAAGTAGAAAACATCAATCATCTATGCAAGAAAATATGATAAAAAAAAATTATATTATTTGGCTCAGTGTTAGAATTTCACTTTATGATGCGGATGAAAATCAAACTGCACACTATCCTCAATAGATCGAGCTTATCTCATCTCGGACTTTTTTTATAAATATATTGAGGCACATTATTGAGATTCCTTTTCTTGTCACTCCAACTCAAGTTTAATTCCTCTTTTGGATTACTTAATTTTTAATTATAATGTTTCAGATATTGAAGTTTTGATTCAAAAAAATAGTGCTGGTCGTTGACTAGCTAAAGAACGAAATAAAATAAATAAATAAATAAAAATATGTACGGTTTGACCGTTATTGTGAAACTGTCACTGCAGCTGCACCATTATGTAGACTACTCTAACTAAATATATATCAACCCACAAAAGCACATATATATGTTTTTATATCAAATATACTGTATATATATATAATATACATATTACATAACCTTTTAATACATCACATGTTTCATAACGAGGTCAATCTTATAAGTGAAAAATTAACTGAAACAAGATCCGCTATGGTATGGATCTATTGCATTGTGTAATAAAGAAACCTCAGTAATCCAAGAATACTTTTATGTCCAAACTAAGTTGTCACAATTATCAAATTATTACTGAAAAATAGTTAATATTGCACGTTAAGTTTGATCGTAACTACCACTTGAGTAGTCAATAGACGTGCGTGCTGAAAGCTAAAGTATTTTCGTCGATTAAACACTTTGTTTTATTTAGTCGTTACGCCCGTGATTAAATAAGTTAGGTGCATTCAATAAATTAAATACTATATGTTGAAGACGTGAAGTCATATGCTGATCATTGTCACGTCGCAATTTGTTTTAGTATGGATTATTATATAATAGAAGCATTACAATTACACGTTTCTTCTTGGTACGGCAACATTTGGCATGGCACTCAATATATTTACTTCTCTTTAAGCACACCCTACCCTATAGTGTCCACAATAATTTAAGAGTAATTTTACATGGAATCCTAATATCAATTTTAAAATATGTATTTTTGAAGCATGTAAAAAAAATAATTTGTGTGGATATAATTGGAATAAAATGAAAATGAATGGTAAAAATAGTAATATGAATGATTTACAAATTAATTTGAGGTTATACACCTCTCATTGTTATATATTGAATTTATATATTATATAATTAAAAGACAATGAAGTGATCGTTTAGTGCAATTAAATAAAAGTTGCATGTAATGAGACCGGTCAATTTAGGGTCCCCCGTCGACGGTCTCTTGGACTTACATATTTGATTAAATTGTTACTTTTATTTGTTTTTTCCTAATTGGTGTCTAAATTCTTGTTTTGGGTAGTTTACTTATATAATATACAACATGGATGTTCAAATTTGAAAAAAGAAATTTGATTCTTGTCCTAGAGAGACAATCTCTTGCATGCAAGCCCAATAATTTTTCATTCTTCAACTTGCGAAATAAAACTATTTTAATTTCTTATAAAAATGATTTATACTTGAATTCCATTTCTACTCGGTTCAACTTTGAGTCACATTACGAACTCCGAATCCAACTTGGCAATACATATAGTACCCTAGGAAGAAGGATCATGGTTCAACTCTCTAAGTCAAAAATTCAATTTTGATATTCAGCACTTGTGGATTCATTTTGTTTTGGAGTCAGTTATACGTTGACTTTAGAAATGACAGAATGAAGCTCATATTTATTTAGAAAATCATTTCACATTTTCCTTTTGTAAAATATTAGTTTGCCTATATATTTAATATTGCTGGTCTAATTAATGCATGAATGAACCATTTTAGCCTGTCTGTCCACATCATAAGGCCAAATTGGCTTCTAATTTAATTGCCAGCTCAACAATAAGCCCAATCTTCGAGCCCATTAAATAACCCTCTTTGAAGCATTTTTATACAAAATAAAATAGCCAAACGGAATGAGATCGTCGGTCTCACTTTTTGTCTCACACCGCAGATATTTGACAAGTGTCAAATTCAAGGGTTAAGAATTCTTCCTCCACCAAATTACAAAGTCATCATTATTTTATTTGATTTATATGATAATCAAATAAACATAACTAATTTATACTTTGCTCCGTGACGACCAAATTGATATCGATAAATTATAATTTTCGATATTATCATTTTATAATATTCTAAAAATGGGATATACTCGTGGGACAGAGAATCCTTGTCCGGGCAAATCAAATCAAACATACAATACAACACAAACCCCTAAAAATTAGCATTCTTGAAATATGAGAAAAAAAGTTAGGGCTGTTAAAAATCGACCGACCCGCCAACACAACGCGAACCGCACCCGAAAATAGCAAGTTACGGGTTAGCATTTTTTACCTGTTTACGTAAATGGGTAAACCTGAACCCAAACCAGTTATTAAGTGGGTTAGGTTAGGGTTCGGATTTTCGACCCGAAATCAACCCATTTAACCCGAATAATATTTACTATTAAAAATATTATTAAAAATAAAATAAAAGATTAACTCTAATATCCACTCTCACGCTCACACATGATATTTTTAGAAAAAATTGCATTAGTTCTCCTTTTTTTTTGTTTAATTTGGATTTATAGTTCTTTCAATTTTATTTTTCTTTTTTCTTTTTCAATTTTAAACGGGTTGGCAGACTGGCGGGTTGGGTTAGAGTTAAAGCAGGTTGGATTTGGGTTTGATTTTTCAACCTGTTTAAGTAAACAGGTTAGGTCAGAATTGAAGTCTTCAACCCGTTTATTAAACGGGTTGAACCGAAGGTGACCCAACCCGACCTGTTTATCACCCCGAAAAAAAGTTTCACATTTCAACATTATCGGTTTAGTGTGGTAAGAATATTTTATCACATACTCCCTCCGTCCCGAAATCAGATTTTTTCATTCCAGAATCCTTTTTGGGTAAAAAATTAAACACCATTTTAAATGTAATTGGAGGGAAAAGTAAATGGTGGGAATAATTAAGAAAATATTATAAATTTAAGCATGTTGTTTATATCTAATTGTACTATATTATTATAATAATACCACCTTAATTTGCGTGCCCAACAACTTATGTGATAAAGTTGTTGGGACAGAGGGAGTAGTAAATACTTGTTAATTAGAAATGCAATAACAATGACTGATTTTACCTAATGTATGATCATTGGTAATTACAATAATTAGCATGGACTTAAGCAATAACACCTACGACGTATGCCATGGCATTGTCCACCATCCTCGAACCCTTCTTTCTTACATGTGTTGTAACATACGTTTCCCAAAATGCTTATTCCCCAAAATTCTTACTCTTATACATACATACACAATTTTGTTTTATTACTACTATTTTCGTCATTATCAGAGGCTTCTACACCCATCAAACCTGTAAAAACAATTAATAAAATATCATGCTTTGCATACAACTCTTAGTTAGTAAAAACAAATAAAATAAAGAACCACCAATGAGTAGCACCGTCATGAAGAAAATAGCCCCAATTTTTGCATCAATGATGAATTTCATATTGACGAGTGATTGTGAAAGAAAACGTTCTTTTCTTCTAAGTTGCATAAACGGTCGGTAATGGGCAAATATATATATATATATATATATATATATAATATATATATATATACACAGAGGTTTGCTATGGTGCCCACCTACGTGAGCAACCACCCGTGAGCACCATAAGCAAATCTCTCAATTTTTTGCTTTATTTGATTCCCAACACCGCCAACACCTCCGTAGATCCTCTCATATCCATTTCTAACATAAATCGCCATCAACAACACGTTAATTTTTAAGAAAATCATCACATCAGTACGTCGCCCACATGTGAATAATAAATAAAGAATTTCTTAAAAATTAACGTGTTGTTGATGGCGATTATATTAGGAATGGATATGAGAGGATCTACGGAGGTGTGGCGGTGTTGGAATCAAAATAAAGCAAAAAATTGAGAGATTTGCTTATGGTGCTCACGGTGGTTGCTCCGGTAGGTGGGCACCATAGTAAACCTCTATATATACATATATATATATATATATATAAATAATTTGGGATTAGAACTCTTTTTTGTGAAGTTGCGGATTGTCATCAATATTTAATGTGTGCATATCTGCCGATTTATACATATAAAAGCCAAAAAAAGGTGCAATAAAAATAGGGAGTTACTATTTACCGCCCCTTTTTACTTGTTACCGCCCCCTAAAGGGCTGGAAAAAGACGTTCTTGCCCCTATGTTATTTAAATTAATTTAAAAAGGTAAAATGTAATAAAAAAAGTAAGAATTTTTATTTAAAGACCTTTACTACGCAACACTTTTCAAATCACACATCCAAATCAGACAAAAAAACAGAGAATTTTGCAAATCACAATGGATCGACGACAAGGAAAGGGAAAGGGAAAGGGGGTGCTGTCACGATGGTAAGAAAATTGTCGTAAAATTCATTCGTACGTAGATAGATTGTCGAAAACGGGTCGAAATAGGCTGAAAAAAGGTCGACCGGACGCAAAATAGGGTGAAAAACGGCACGACCGAAGCGAAATTTCGGCCGGCCAAGTCACGACCGAAACGTGATTTCGGTCGAGTCAGGACCGACCGAAATCCGATTTCGGTCATGACTTGGCAGACCGAAATCGTCCGCTGGTCGCCGGGGATCCGACCGAAATCATGTTTCGGTCGGGTCCATCACAACCAAAATCCGATTACGATCGGATCCTCGGCGACCGAACCTCAATTTCGCCGGCCGTAGTCGGACCGAAGTCGGATTTCGGTCGGGTCATGGTCCGGCCGAATTTAGGTTTCGGTCGTTTGTTTTTTAATAAAATCTAATTGCAGGCCAAGGGTGGGAAGTCCCTACTCGGAGGGAGCAGCAGATCCCCCTCGTTGGAGGGATCTGGAGAGCATCATACGAGGGGCGCGCGGCGTTGCTGCATCCGTTCGTAGGGAACGGGAGGAGGAGAGGCGGCAGCGAGCGGGTGATTATTCCGTATATGCGGATTACGATCCGCATGCGATGAGAGGGCATGCGGATGAGGAGGTGCCCTACGATGCGGCATCGTTTGAGTCATCCGACGACGATGCGATACCGGTCTCCTCAGGTAATTCCCTTCTCCATTATAAACTGACTTGCGATGTCGTGTCTTAATATACGTACCAAAAATTAATTTATTTATGGGGTATTCGTAAAAAATAAAATAGGGAGCAAGCGCTCCAGGGTCGTAGATGCGATTCCTGGAGGGTGCAGGGTCCACAGCCAGGTGGTCCACAAGATGGCGAGGTGATCCCTAGTTACTTGGAGCACATCGCGCCCCGCATCTGGATGGGTGAGGAGGAGAGGCCCCTGCTGAAGTGCGAGCAGCGTGCGTTAGTGCTTCGGTCGCTGAAGCAGTGGTACTGCCAATTCCCGCCGGAGACGCAGAGCGAGATCGATGGCACAGGCCTTTTACACCTCACAGATGCCATGCTGGTACACTTGGACCAGCCTCTTCTGTGCGCTTTTGTGGAGCGCTGGCACCCGATACGAACACCTTCCACATGCCTTGGGGGGAGATGACGATCATGCTTCCACGACTGCTTTCCAGGACTTGTGCGTGAAGTGGGCTGCGGTCTTTTTGGCTCTTCCCCCCAACCAATAAACTTTGTTCTCCACATCTTTATAAATATGCCACGTGCACACAGAGGGTGAGAATGGGGAAATACCATATGTACCGGTCGAACAAGGCCAACTCACGATCAGTCACAATCGCCGACGGGTGGACACCTGGCCCTAGAATATCCCTGATAGACTGCAACATCCACCCGTAACTTCTCTCCGTCTCGTCCTCCATGACGGCAAACCCACACGGAAAGTTGTGATTACAGGGAGTCATCCTATAATCTCAACTAGAGGCATCTTATATCTATTGGTCTTGTACGTCGAGTCAATCCCAATAAAATAAGGATACGTCCTCAGCAGTGCGAGTGACTCCGGGTGTGCGAGAAAGACATGTGTCAGCACATTAGTCTCCTCGTCTCTCAGCGCTTCAACAAAATATCCGGACACTGTCGCCTGGTGCATCAACTGGCTCACCACGTCTCGACCCTCAGAATATTGCTTCTTCAAACGATCTCTGTAATTATATACATGTCGGATCGTCGCGTTATCTTCTGCGTGTCGAGCCTTCATCGCTGAGAGGATATGTGCTGGCTTCGCTTGCGCAGCAGTCATTTCCTCTACGACCTTCTTTGCCTGGCTGCTTAACCCACTCGTCTGGCGGTGTCCCTCGGGATACTGTATCAGAGGGTGATTGTGCGTGGATTTTTCAGGTGGGCCCGTCGAATGTACATTCCCTAGTAGCTGGATCCTGCTGGGCTATGACTACAAACGGACACCTACTTGTTAGACTTCGACAGCCTCTCCAATTCATCCTCTTGCCTCTATAACGTTCTCCGCGAGAACATCTAATCAATTTTTTTGTGTCGCATTTCTTATGCGACGAAATAATCACCTCGAAACCAAGAGCAATAGCGACGCCTTTCGCCCAGTTAATGGCTTCCACGTCGGTCGAAAATCGTCCTCCTTCTCGGAAATGCTCACTGTAGTTTATCACGTCGCCCGTGGAATCCTCCGGGACCCTCTCCAAGTCTGAAAAAAAAATTAAACCTGGCCGAAACAGTATTTCGACCACTCTAAGAGGCGACCGAAAATAGATTTCGGCCACCTCTAAGTGAGCTGAAATCTGATTTCGACCGAAATCGACCCAGCCGAACAACAATTTCGGCTGGGACAGCCATGGCCGACCAAATATTTCGGTCACCTCAGAGGGTGACCGAAATTTTTTCGCCGTCACAAGGAGCGGCCGAAATTGTTTTTCGGACACCCCTTGTGTGGACCGAAATGATGCTTCGGTCTGGCAGAAAATCTTCGATCGAATCCGATCGATGTTCGAGAATTCACGTCCATACGAATGAAATTACGAGAATTTGCTTACCATCCGTGTCAATAGACCCTTTCTTTTGACATTTCCCTTTCCCAAAAGACGATTCATTGCGATTTTATTTTTTTTGTTATGTTTGACTCTTTTGAATATGTGATTGTGATATCAAAAGTGTTGTATGAAAAAGGACTTTAAATAGAATTTAAATTCAAAAGGGCAAAATCGTCTTTTTTCAGCCTTTAGGGGGCGGTGAGTCGGAAAAAGGGGACGGTGAATAGCAATCCAGTTAGCAAACCTTTGTGTGGTAGCAAAAAAAAGGATATATTAGAATCTCTCCAGTGTCGCATCCTTTGTAAATTGCATATTGGGTAGTTCGAATAAATAATTATATTAAAAATCAAATGGAAGAATGAGAGATAATAAAATTGAAATATATAGGCATGTATGTGTTGACAAAATAACCAAAAGTAATCCATTTTAAACAATATATTATGTATTAAAAAGTGCTCACAACCCTAAACACTTCATTATTGCGGTTGAAGATAGAATCAATTAATTAATAAGGCTTAATTATTTTTGGTCCCCGAACTTAGGGGATGTGGCATTATATGGACTGTTAATTATGGTGTGACATTATAGAAATAATAATAAGTTTAAAAGTATGCAATTTATAAACATTATACCTGTTTTTTTCCCAAAATACATCACGTGTCACGCACGTGACCTATTTTATCCCGGAAAACTGACGTGGCGCTGGACCGATGACATGCCTGTTTCACAGAAATGCCACCTCATTAAAATATCCAACTTGGCATCATGTCAGAAATTATTTAAAAAAAAAAGCATCCCGCGCCACGTCAGTTTCCGGCGTCACGTCTTTTAAATTATTTTTGACATGGCGCCAAGGCGGATTATTTTAATGACGTGGCATTTCTGTAAAGCGGGCATGTCATCGATCCGACGCCACGTCAGTTTTCCGGGTATAAAAATCGGTCATGTGTGGCACGTGATGTTTTTTGGGGGAAAAATCAGGTATAATGTCCATAAATTGCACATTTTTAAAACTTATTTTCTCTATAGTGCCACCCCTAAATTAGTGGTTGATATAATGCCACACCCTTACTGGACCAAAAAAATAGTTGAGCCTAATTATATCTTTTATAACTATAGATACTCTCATATATGTTGTCAAGTCTCTCTTAGAAAATAAATCGATAAAATCAATAAGTATACACTATCAAGCATAAACGTAATAATTTTATTAAGGGGATTTTAGTTAACATATGATAATTATATTTGCTAATACCGTGCATTGCATTCGTGAAAAACTAGTTAATTATATTTTATTGTTTATTGAAAGTTGATAAATATTTATTTAATTAGTTAAAACCTCCACAAGAATCTCCATCTCTTTCTCTCACACACAAAAACACTTCATTTACCACGTCCGACGCAAGCTTCCTCAGCTCAACCATATTCCCATCAGATCGGATCTCGCCGCCGTTGAGTAGAGGAAGGATGGCGACAATGCAGAATCTGATCGGCTTGGTGAACAAAATACAGAGAGCATGCACCGTTTTAGGCGATCACGGCGGCGAAGGCTTGTCTCTTTGGGAGGCTCTTCCCACAGTTGCCGTCGTCGGTGGTCAGGTCAGGATCGGATTCGTATTTAGATAATATTTACTTTGCGATCTGATCGATAGGTGAATTATTTCGTATGTTCTGATTGCCGATGATCCCCGTAGAGTTCTGGAAAATCATCGGTGCTGGAGAGTGTAGTTGGCAGAGACTTTTTGCCTCGTGGATCTGGTAATTGATGTTGCTTCTCCTTTTTATTTCCTTTTCTTTTACATTTCGCTGAATGTGGATCTTAGAGCTTCTCGTATTTCGATTGCAATCTGCTGCTCGTAGGTCGTAACTTATCTTATTTTAGGCAAGTTCCACGGCATAAGCAGCTGTTGTGTTTTTAGAAGCTTATAACATTTTTGGGAACTATGGGTTAAACTGGAGAGTTGAGCTTGTGAGGCAGAATTGATGCTGTAGATCGTTTTTGGGATGTTAATGCGTTTCTAAGTAGATCTCTAATTTATGTATGAAGTACTTAGGTTGAAAAATTGCTAAGGTTGAATATACTTGGACTGTAAAGACTTGAGTTTTGAAGCTCTGACGGGCTTGTTAAACTATACCCTGCCAAATTTACTCAATGCAGCTTTGTGTATCTATTTTGGAAAAAGGAGATATTTTTTTATGGGAAAGCGATAAGAGTTTCAATTCGTTTTGTGCTTTTAGCTTCTGGAAATGTAATTGTTCTTTGTTGTTATTAAGGGATCGTGACAAGGAGACCATTGGTGTTGCAACTCCACAAAACAGACGGTGGAACGGAGTATGCGGAGTTTTTACATGCCCCAAAGAAAAGATTTGCTGATTTTGGTGAGTTCAAAGTCAATAGTTAAGACTACGTTTTACTCAGGAATGAAATATCTACAATTTTTTCTCGTAAAATTTAGAACTTCGTGGAGACCCTCAGGAAAACTCTGCATCACAATTGTTTTCCTTAAAATTCCTGACATCAATCGCATAGTATAGTTTCATCACCATTTGTTTAAATTACTTCTGGTTATATTTGAATTATTGTTTGTTGATTGGCATTTTTGGATGCTGCAGCTGCTGTCCGTAAGAGATAGCAGATGAGACAGATCGCATAACAGGGAAGACAAAGCAGATATCTAATGTTCCTATCCATTTGAGCATTTACTCTCCTCATGGTTTGTTACGTCTCCTAGTAACTATTTTCAACTTGCATCTTTCATTTTCTGAAGAACTTCGAAAATAAGATTGTTATTTCGCCTTCTCTTAATAATCTCTATCATCGCATTGCCATCCTTGCAGTTGTCAACTTGACACTCATCGATCTTCCTGGGCTGACGAAGGTAGCTGTTGGTAAGCATTCCACCCTGACTTCATCTATTCCTACACTAGTAGACAACTAGACATCTCATGAATTTGAAAGAAAATCAGAGCAAATTTATTTCTTGCAGAGGGACAGCCAGATAGCATAGTTGAAGATATTGAAATGATGGTTCGATCTTATGTTGAAAAGGTGACAATTGTTGGGTCTTCTAGATTCTCTATGTTAGAATGTCAATTGTTTTCTGAACAGCGTTTTCAATTGTAGCCTAATTGCATTATCTTAGCGATCTCCCCTGCTAATCAAGATATAGCCACTTCTGATGCTATTAAGCTTGCAAGAGAAGTTGATCCAACAGGTGACATTTATATTTGCTAATTACTCTCCTCTATTTGCACCTCTGCTTGATATTTGTATGGCTTCTCTTCACTTTTTGTATCAGAAGAACATTAAAGAATCTTCTTTACAAAATTTCAGGTGAAAGGACCTTTGGAGTGTTGACTAAGCTTGATTTGATGGATAAAGGAACCAATGCTCTTGATGTATGGACCTTTACTTCTTTTCATCAGTTGACTACTGCTAATAGTTTAATATCATGCAGAATTTATTTTGTGAGCCACTTTTTATATAATCAGTTTATTGGCTCATCCCGATCTGTTACCTTTATATTTATCTCTTTTTAAGGTGCTTGAAGGAAGGTCATACAGGCTCCAGCATCCATGGGTTGGAATAGTGAATAGGTCTCAAGCTGATATCAATAAGAATGTTAACATGATCAATGCTCGCCAAAAGGAGAAGGAATACTTTGAGACCAGCCCAGAGTACGGGCACCTTGCTCATAAAATGGGTGCCGAGTATCTAGCAAACTTCTGTCTGAGGTATTTGAAAAACCGAACTATATTTTTCTTCGTTTTAGAAATAACTTTTGCTGTCCTCCTAAACTAATTATATTACTTTTTTGGACATACCTGCATACTCACGCACATGTATATATATATATATATATATATATATATATATATATATATATATATTAGCATCTGGAGTTGGTGATTAGACAGCGTATCCCAGCATCATTGCCTTAATAAACAAGACTATTGATGAGATCAATGCTGAGTTGGATCGAATCGGAAGGCCCATTGCTGTGGATGGTGGGGTGAGTATTGAGACCACCTAAACTTGATGTTGAAATTAGACCCCTTTAATGCTGAAGTATTTCTATCATTATCCGCAGGCACAATTGTACACTATCTTGGAAATGTGCCGTGCATTTGACCGTGTATTTAAAGAACATCTCGATGGAGGGTAAATTCTTCGAGATAGCTTATAGATAAACTTGAAGAAATTTCATAAGCATTACTAGCCACGAACCTCGACAGACATTAGCTTTTTCAGAAAATGGCATTGATATTTGAGTCTTTTTACTATTTGAAATTGATAGGAAAGATATGCTTCTCTGTACTGTCTTCATGCACATTTTGATGTTCTTTTCATATTCATGTTTTGAGTCATTAACTTCACAGGAGGCCAGGTGGAAACAAGATATATGGCGTCTTTGACCACCAATTACCCGCTGCTCTCAAGAAGCTTCCAATGGATCGACATCTCTCCCAGAACAATGTTAGAAAAGTTATCTCTGAAGCCGATGGATATCAGCCTCACTTGATTGCACCTGAACAAGGATACAGGAGATTGATCGATGGATCACTAGGTTATTTCAAGGGCCCTGCTGAAGCTTCAGTTGATGCCGTACGATTCTTTTAGTAATCTACGTTGGACGTGAGAATGTACTATCACACATGCACACCTATTTTGAGGCTCGTGGTGTTAAGGCTTTTGTTATTCTTTTCATGGAAGAGAAAATTGCACTCTCGAATCACAAATTTCTGTTCATTTGGCCATGTCTTTAAAACTGGTCCTTACGCTCCGTGTTTTACCAATGCTATCCGCAGTGCACTTTGTTCTCAAAGAACTCGTGAGGAAATCCATCGCAGAAACCGAGGTAAGTGTTTCCTGCCAAAAACAAACAATTTCCAGGCATTTAAAATTTCTAATTCACACTAAGTTACATAATGCAATAAAATAGGTGGAGGTCTTAATCAGACTAAGCTTGGGAGTTGGATATTATAGACATGAATGATATGCATTGCTTGATGACTTGATATGCGCCAACTACGAAAATTATACAAATCAAACCTTCCTAAACAGCATCATGTGTAGGATAGCATATGTCTAATCAAACTAAGGATGGGAGTTGATTTTGTTATTTTTTTTGAAAAAAAATAGGAATTGAAGCGATTTCCAACTCTTCAATCCGACATAGCAGCAGCAGCAAATGATTCTCTCGAGAAATTTCGCGATGAAAGTCGTAAGACAGTTCTACGCCTGGTGGAGATGGAGTCTGCTTACCTCACGGTAGATTTCTTCAGGAAACTCAACATGGAGCCCGAAAAAATGCAAACCAGGCAGCTCCAAACGCAGATCGCTACACCGACAATCATTTTAGGAGAATTGGTACAAAAAGAGAATTTTTCTTGTGTTTTAAACCATTATTGTTTCTAGTCGAACGACCAATGCACCTTCTTTTTCCTCATTAACAGGTTCGAATGTGACTTCGTATATTCAAATGGTCTGCGACACCTTGAAGAATAGTATTCCAAAGGCTGTCGTTCACTGCCAAGTTCGCGAGGCTAAAAGATCACTTCTCAACCAATTCTACACTCAAATTGGGAGGAAAGAGGTATTATTTCCCTTTTATTTTTTCGTAAATTTCACGAGACTTGATATCTTTGTTACTATGATTTGTGTAGAAAGAGCAACTTGGTAAAATGTTGGATGAAGATCCATCGTTAATGGCGAAGAGGAGCAACTTGCTAAGAGGCTGGAATTGTACAAGTCGGCGCGGGACGACATTAATGCGGTCGCATGGAATAGGTAAATAAAAGACATATCATCACTAACACTACACTATGGTCATTTTTTTCTTTTCATATATGGTTTTTTACATTCTTCTACATTTTACCAGATGAAAGACTTGAATGTATACATATATATCTGTGAGACATGGCTATTCTTTGATTGACGCTAAATCTGTGAAACATTTTCCGTTGCTTTGAGCGATATATTTTGATGTGTTGTTATCCTTTTGATTTTTCATCTTCAAAGCTCCTTCGACTAAAGCGAAGGCATGCAAACAATCGAATTAAGAAAGACAATCATAAAGGTTCGACTTCTGATACATATTAAATTTTTAATATCATAAATAGTCGAATGAATTTCATTAAAATATAAAAAAATCGTGTTTTTATCAAGAAATGAAATAAGGGAAGACTACATTTAAGTACCTAACCCTATAAAATCAAATCACATCCCTGAATTTTTTATGTAGAATTACATAATAGGATTATTTATACATATTTATCCGCTTCGCTGAAGGTACGCATACAAAAATTTAGGTACATAGAGACGAGATATATTTGGAACTAGGTACCACATAAACAGAGATATGATACATAACAATTGGAAAATGGTACTATCAACTAAACAGATAGCTACGTGTAAAAACTTTGTTCTACTACGTACCTATATATTATTTTTTTTATAGGGTACTAAATTAACAGTTATTTAGGTTTTTAAGTGTAGGTATATCTTGAAATATTTATGAGAGAATTTCAGTAAATCCCTATCATAATATATCAACTTAACTCCTCAGATAGCGTTTTACTTGGGGACCATATAAGAACTATTTCAGTTCAGTTAGCATCACTTTTGCTAAACAGACTATTATGCCATTAGTTTAGGCATTTTAATTTTGTTTTTGCTTTTCTTTAATCATTTATTAACGGGATCTTAATAATTTCGACAATGCCATGTGATGTGAAGCGTTAAAATTGGATTCTCAATCTCAACTTCTATTTTTACAATTTTCAGTTTAGACAATAAAAACCCTACCAATTCGCCGCCACTACTTTTCCGCCGCCGCCGCACAGTGCAGTCCACCGCACTCCCTCTCCACCGCCAGCACCTCGCCGCCCCGTTGCTCAAACGCATCTCCCTCTCCCGACGTTTCCCAAACGCATCTCCGCAGCTCCCAATCTCACCGTCCGAACCTCACTGACTGAGAATGGTCCGTCCGTTGCCGTCGTCGGAGTCACCGGAGCCGTCGGGAATTCCTCTCCGTCCTCTACGACCGCAATTTCCCATACCGATCGCTGAAGCTCCTCGCGTCGAAACGATCTGCAGGCAAAACCCAAACATTGGAGAACAGAGAATACGTCATCATCGAAGAATTAACTGAAAATAGCTTCGAAGACGTCGATACTGCTTTGTTTAGCGCCGGAGGAAGCATAAGCAAGAACTACGGGCCAATTGCTGCGGAGAAAGGTACGATCGTGGTGGACAATAGCTCGGCGTTTCGTATGGACGAGAACGTGCCTTTGGTGATACCCGAAGCTATGGCGGGGATCAAGGTGAAGAAAGGCGGTAAGGGGAAGCTGATTGCTAACCCAAATTGCTCGACGATTATCTGTTTGATGGCTGCTACTCTGTTGCATCGTCGTGCTAAAGTGAGAAACGAAAATTCATTTTTCTTCTTTCCTTTGAATTATGGTTTCGTGATTTGTTACGTCTGAGTAGGTGAAAAGAATGGTTGTAAGTACATACCAAGCGGCTAGTGGCGCAGGTGCTGCTGCAATGGAAGAACTTGAACTCCAAACTCGTGAGGTAATATTTCATCTCCTTCGTATCGACCTTGTTTTCCCCTAATGTTGGGTGTGAAAACGATGTCTTCTCTTGCAGGTGCTCGAAGGAAGAAGCCTACTTGTAATATCTTCAAGCGGCAGGTCTAATTTCATGGACCACGTTTGAAATTTGTTTGAAGTTCGATATCTACTCTTGTTCTAATCGATGGATTCCATCTGTGCACAGTATGCATTAACTTATTCTCCCATAACGCCCCTGTCCTCTCCAATGGATACAACGAAGAGGAGATGAAACTGGTTAAAGAGATCCGAAAGATATGGGTAAGTGTTTGGCTGCTTTGTAATAATTTCTCTCGAGAATGATATGGATGTGAAAGTTACGGCCACCTGTATAAGAGTGCCCGTCATGCGCGCTCATGCTGAGAGCGTCAATCTTCAGATGCCATTGGCGAGGTCAAACTCTAATGAATCTAAAAGTGTCCCTATTCTTTATAGACAGTTGAAACGTATATGTATATATGTGTGTGAATATCCTTCGTTTTTAGGTTTCAGCAAAGGATATTATTAGTAAAGCACAAGGCGTAGTGGTGATTGACGACCGTGAAGCCAACTATTTCCCGACCCCCTTAGACGTCTCCAACAAAGACAATGTTGCAGTGGGGAAGAATTCAGACAAGATGTTTCTCAGGAAGGGAACTACGGGTGAGAATATTGCTCGTCTTTTAGCTCGTTCTTGTCCGTATGCATATGAGCTAAAAAGTGTTTTTTTTTTTGTATTGTTACTTGTTTGAGATAGGCTCGACATTTTTGTTTGTGGCGATCAAATACGTAAGGGTGCTGCTCTAAATACAGATTGCTGAGATGTTGCTATAGAATTTGCTACTTCATTGCTTAGTTTGCAGATGATTTGATCTGAGGAGTTGTTTGTGGTGAGAGTTTTAGATGATGGCTTTGAGTTTTTGGTATTGTTTGTTCCTCAATTTGGGACTAAAGATGGAAACATCATCTTGTATTGCTTCATTTTTGCTTATTTTTTCTGCAAGACATTTATGACATTCCGTAGAATTTCCTGGTTTTTAATTTACATTTTGTCCTTACATTGCTTCAATTTTAAAACTTATTTCATTAAATTGCAATCCAATACGAAGTTTGATGTCATGAAAATGTCATTCCAATATACAAGACCAAAAAAGAGTTAAGCCTTAAAAAATTAGTACGTTTAAGTTATTTTTAAAATTAAGTTAAATAAGTTACATTTTATTAGTTTTATTATGTATACGGAAATTCAGTTGATGCTAAATTGTAATTTAATAACAATATTATGGGTAACTTAAAGTGACACACAAAATTTATAAGAGGTAAGCCTTTCCCACTTATAAAATAGAAAGATGCTCTTGATATCTATACTCTTATATAATATATAGGAGCGTAGGTCGGATGTCAGATTAATCCGTCAATTTGATATCTTTGTATCCTTAATATTTAATTCATTACAATTTTATCTTATTATATTGAATAAGTTAGGTAATAACATGAATGTAAAAAATATGAAGTAATTTCACATATTTGCACACGCAGTGAATGTGCTAAAAATATTAGTATAACAAGCGAATGGTCTTATAGAAAACATTCTATCTTTGTATTTGCATGTAGTGAGATTTTTCGTCCATTTTTGTACAATTTTGTCCACAACACCAATACTTGACAAGTGTCAATTCAAAGTTCAGAACTTTCTTTTGGTTTTATGTAATTTATAATTTTCTAATTATATATTCCATTAAATCCTAAATCAACAATGTTTCATTAGCCGATTTTCATAAGTATCATTTATTTTGTATGTTCTAAATTGTGGGATATAAATGGAATGAATTACAAAATTAGACACTTTATCAAGTGTCAATTACAAAGTAGACACTATATATTTTATCGCAAAAGTAGGCATCTTCTTATTTTATTGGCTTTTTTGAATTAATGTATTAAATGCACAAAGCTACTAAAGAATATTGTCTTTTCTTTATTTATTTTTTATGAATTAATTTATGTCCGAACTACAGATGAAATATGAATTAAACATATGATTGTAATGTAAATTTCTAAAATTTGTCATATTAGCGGATTTCTTTAAAAATCATTTAAAAAACTCATTTCGCAAATTACAAAACAATTCAAGATCGAAAATTGATCCGGTAGTTCAAAGAAATACAGTTTCGATCAAAGTAAAAATCGGAACAAAATAATTTATTATAAGATATATTGATAAATTAATTATATCATTCAAAATACATTCAAATGTTGGCTCCACACCAGATTTCGAATCAATTCTTAATTTTTTGCTCGCAAACTGAGAGAATTGACCAAATCCAACACTCCATTAGGGTACTCAAACGATAAAACTCTACGAACCAAGCTAACTTTTGGTGAACCAAAAGTTTTAATTTGAGTGTTTTGAAACCGCATGCAAACCACCATTGTGGTTCGGTTTTGGTTATTAGGGAAAATATTTGGGGTGTGAATCAATCAACCAACTGAAAGCTGAAATTTTAGTAAAAAAAAAGTTGAATAGTATTTAATATTATTAGTATGGTTATGGATATATAATATCATATATATAATATTATATATATATATTAAAACAAAAATAAAAATCACTTTTTTCTTTTTTCTTTTTTTTGTTCCGGATCGAATCAAAATAAAATTACTTATAAAACCTAGAGACAAAATACCTAGCAAAAAAATTCAATTCGATATTCTATACGAACTGAAATTTCTGTGTTCGCAATCTCAATCGATTAAGCAAACTATGAACATCCCAATCATTATTTAAAACAACAAATAAGATTAGATTTATAAGCCACTAAAAAAATTTTTAAAATAAAAAAAATAGAAAAAATTGTCTATCTATGCTATTTTATAATTGGTTTGGGGTGGATGTAAACGATCTTTAGTCCCTCATTTCTTTTTTTATATATTTAAAAATATAATTTCATCTAAACATCTAAAAAAATTGTAATTTCAAAATCTAAAAAATTTCAATATAATTCTATTTTAAGCACGCACATCGGCTGTCCAAAACAACACTAGTTTTATAACAGTATACATACAATGCCTATGTTTTTCGTCACCACTAAAAGGATGCCTATATTTGTAACTCAACCGTTTAATGGGGATATAATTGTGGGAACATCTCCTTAAACTCTCGCCGCCGCATCATAGTCAGTGACCGTCCAAATCCGCCATCATGGGCAGCTTCTCCGGCGTTTCCCCATATGTAAAACCATGCGCACCATCCTTCTCCACCGCTGATGAATGCACAAAACTTTTCCCGCCTTCACATCCGTCTCGCGCCACGCGCCTCACTTACGCCCGCCGCCTGCAGAGCTCCTCAACTGCCGCTCGCTCTGCTCTCCGCGAACTCATCCTCATCCGCCATTGATTATGTCACAAAGTTGGGCTAATACGGCTCATTTCTTTGGCTTCTGTCAATGACGGCTTGCATAGATGCACCAAACCGCAGGTGGGTTCCAGAAAAGGCATTTTCTCTAGCGTTGGCCAACATTTTCCGTTCTTAATAAATATGTTTAAGAAGCCATATTAGCAAACAACAGCCTTTGAGAGTACATTATCATATGAGAATCCGAACATTTCTGACCTGGTAAATTCACCCCCCACTGGAACATGGGTCTTCTGGATGGAAAATTCCAACCAATGTTGGGCGACAACGATGAGGAATTCAGTTCTCTAAGGTCCTTCCATACCCTTCACCTGTTTCACCATGAATAGAGCCGTCAATGTACTATAATGTTGACAGTTTTCGGGAAATTAAGAAAATAGCTTTTGACGTGGTCAACGTAAAAAAGTAATCTCCAAATGAAAAATGACTTTAATGCCCTTACTAATGGAGGTCCCAAAAAATGCGGGGTCCCTTGCTACATAGCACGGGTCCCCTAAGCAGGGGGCCAGTGCTATGCTGCAAGAGACCCGCACATGCTGTGCATCGAATGGGCGGGACACCCTAACGCGGTCCCGATTTAACATATTGGTTTTTACTGTGTAAAAAAAGACACCCTATTAAAAGACAAAAATACCGTTAAATTGAAGGCTAATTTTTAAAAGGTAAAGTCGAGGAGGCTATTTTTTTAAGTTAACTCCAGTCAAAGGCTAGCTTTTAAAAAGACCCAGGAAAATTTAAGAAAATAGCCTTTCACGTGGTCAACGTTAAAAAATGTAGCCTCCAAATGAAAAATGACTTTAATGCTCTTACTAGTCGGGGTCCCAAAAAAATGCGGGGTCCCTTGCTACATAGCACGGGTCCCCTAAGCAGGGGCCAGTGCTATGCTGCAAGAGACCCGCCCATGCTGTGCATCAAATGGGTGGGACCCCTACTAGCATGCGCGGGACCCCTGCTAGCATGCATGGGTCCCCTGCCCAGCATGGGCGGGTCTCATGCCGCAGTAGGCACATGAGACCCGCCCATGCTGCATGGGGCCAGTGCTATGCTGCAGGAGACCCGCCCATGCTGTGCAGCAAGTGGGCGGGACCCCTGCTAGCATGTGCGGGACCCCTGCTATATAGCACTGGTCTGCCGAGATCCCATTCATCTGGGTAACCTTATATATATATATATTATATATATTATATATATATATATATATATATGTGTGTGTGTGGTGTGTGTGTGTTGGGGATTTGAACCCACGACCTACTACTTGAACGTCTGACTACACAACCACTGGACTACAAACCACCTGCTTACCCCAATGCGGTCCCGATTTAACATATTGGTTTTTACTCTGAAAAAAAGACAGCCTACTAAAAGACGAAAATATCCTAAATTGAAGGCTACTTTTTAAAAGGTAAAATGGAGGAGGCTATTTTTTTAAGTTGACTCCAGTCAAAGGCTAGTTTTTAAAAAGCCGATTTATTGGGTAAATGGACACGTGAATCAGAAATTTTAAAAAAATGGCCTCCTCCCTTCGAAAAGACATATACCCTTACTAAGTGATCCTAAAACTACAATATTACCCTTATTTAAAGATACCAACGCTCACTTAACCATATAATGAAAAATTACGGTTCATTAGCTACAGTGCCTGTCGTTTCCTCTTCTTGTCGGAGGTTTTTTACGTTTTACAGCTGTTTTCCAAGCTTTTACTTCGTCTTCTTCAAAGCGTATCAATCAAAACCTAAAATTTGTTCAAAGAGGCGAAATCCGTTCACAGCCCAAGCGAAGCAATTGCAGTAAATTAAAGTAGTCTAACTTCGATGGCAACCAACGCGATGACGAAGGTGGGTGGGTCTTCTTCAAGCTTTTACTTCGTCATCTTCAATTGCAGCCCAGCGGTGGCACGCGGTCCCCCACGCGGTCTGTGCAGGGAACCCTAAACCCCGTGCGGTCTTCGCAGGGAACCCGTACGGCCTTCGCAGGGGACCGCACGGCCTGCACAGGGGACCTGCGCGTCTTCGCATCGGTGGTCACGATCTGCGCAGGGGACCCCTGCAGTTTGGGCAGGGTACCCATGCAGTTTGCACACGGGATCCGTGTTCGTAAGGGACCCTAAGTTGGGTTGCAGGGAACCCTTGAGAAATTCGCGGGGGACCCTGTAGTTTGCGCAGGAGACCCCGTGCAGTTTGCGCACGGGACTCGTGATACTTCTCAACCTGAACGAATTTGTAGGGGACCCTTGAGTAATTCATAGGAGACCCCGTGCAGTTGCGCAGGGGAGACGTGATACTTCTCAAGGGACCCGAACTAATTTGCAGGGGACCCTTGAGTTATTCGCAGGGGACCCATACAGTTTGTGCAGGGGACCCGTGATACTTCTCAAAGGACCCGAACGAATTTGCAGGGGACCCTGAGTGACATGCAGGGGACCCGTGCTGTTTGGACCCGTGATACTTCTCAAGGGACCCGAACTAATTTGCAGGGAACCCGTGCAGTTTGGACCCGTGATACTTCTGAAGGGACCCATACGAATTTACAGGGGACCCTTGCAATTTGCATTGGGGACCCGCGAGACTTCTCAAGGGACCCATACCTATTCGCAGGGGACCTAGTAATTTGCAGGGGACCCGTACAGTTTGGACCCGTGATACTTCTCAGGGGACCCATACGATTCGCAGGGGAACCTTGAGTATTTCGTAGGGAACCCTACCTACCTAAATTCAAGGGACCCGCTTGTTAATTTGCACGGGACCCTTACAGTTGGTGCATGCGACCTATACGGTTTCAATCAGAACAATACACAATTTGCATACTTGTCTTAACTATGATGTTATTAATTTACAGGTTCTATTGCAGAAGCCACTGTCCAGTAAGGATCAGGATTTCGATTGCAGGTGTATTTGTACGTCAGAATACGTTGAAGCAAGCCAAAAGATTCGGAATACCTTGGGTGATGCTGAATTGAAGCATTCATTCAAAGCAGTCCGTCCGGATGTCTCGTTATGGCAGCCGACAATTTTAACCTCTCCTCCTAATTGATATGGTTTCTCATGAAGAACAGATGACCTTCATAACCTGGATGAGCTTTGGATGATCCTTAAGAACAGACCACTCCGATTTTCTAAAATGGAGTATTGCTTGATCACGGGTTAAATTGCTCGTCAATTATACCCGAGGTTAACGAACAACAGATTTCACATTGAGGCACTTTTCGGATAGTCCCACGATTCGTCTGACTGACGTGGAGAGAAGAATGGAGGAATTGTCTATCGAAGATTTCTATGGAAAAATTGCCGTCGAAAAAGTGAAGCTTGCTAATGTGTTTTGCGGCAGCCGTTTTGTACCCCGTAGAAGAAAGATCCTAGCTTGCCTTCTTGGATTTTGTCGTTAGTTGAAGATTTGCAGTCGTTCCACAACTACCCATGGGGTACCATTGCCTTCGACGAAGCGATACGCTCTCTGAAGCGCGATTAACGGAGGAAAGAGACCAACGCGTAGTAAAAGTTCAAACAATAGGCCCAGTGTTTGCCTCAGTGGATTCGTGCATCCACTTCAAGTATGTTACTAATTGCTTATTTAATTATGTATGAGATAGTTGTTATAGTGTCTAATCCTATTTTATAGTTTTTGTTCTTTGTTTATAGATACTTGCGTACGAGGTGCATTGATGAGATCGGCAACACGTTTGCCACTCGCAAAAGAAATTGGCTGTGATATGCCTATCAATGGAAGCTCCCGAGCATCACGCAGCGTAGCATTTATCAACTCTGATCCATTTGTCGTCATTATGTTGTTTCTAGATGAAGGGCAATATGCCCCGTCCATTGAGGAAGTGTGACATTGTCTTCCAGATATTTGCGAGTCTTGGGATATTTTTCTTCCGTAATCTTGTAAAGAGAATCACACTAACTCGTGGTGTAGGCATGCGCGACACGCCAAAACAAATCACAAGCACCTTTCTCCTTCTTGATTCAAGTCTTGATATTTTGCTAAATATGCCACAAACAAAATTCATGAAATGCGTTTCAGAAGACAATTGGAACGGCGTTTATAATTCCAGGGGCTCTATCCGAAATTATCACCAGATCATCGATGTCGCCCATGATTTCCCGCAATCTCGTCAAGAACCATGTCCAACATGGCGTCGACTCTCCATCAGTGATGCCCCATGCTAGATGATATTGGTGGTGATTGCCGTCTTGTGCCGTGGCTACAAGCATGCATCCTTTGTACTTTCCCTTTAAAAACGTACCATCAATAGAAATTACTCTCCTCATGTAAGCGAATCCCTAGATGCATGCGCCAAATGATAAAAATAGATATTTGAATCTATTTTCTTCATCCATCTCCCAATCCGTTATACTATCAATGTTCGCTCTCTTAAAAGCTTCTAAGTATGCCGGTAATAGACCAAAACATCTCTGTTGCCTACCAGTTCTTCTCGTGCAAGATGCTTTCCTCTCCAAGCCTTGTAATACGAAACTTCAACCCCCCTATTTTGCATCATTGAGACAATCGCTTTGGGGCTTGGAATGTCGTTCGCACCTGTGAAATTTCGAGTAACATACTCGATACCACGGACGAACTTCATTGTCGATGCTTTCGGCGTCGATGAGATACATCATACGTGTGAGTACAACGAATGACGTACAATTTTGACTGTTTGCACAACGAATGACGTACAATTTTGTGTTTGACTTTACGACTTGGAATTCAAAAAATGCTTTAATCGCAACTTTCAAGAATTCGTTCTGCGCCTCACTCTTATTCTGAAATCCATGGCCAATGTATAAACTGGATCCATCTGTAAATGAATATGTACCATCCTCTGCACTGGCGCATCTTGATACTCGTCAGACACTTCAATATCATCAATGTGATGGTCCTTTCAAATAACCATATTCTTCCTCACTTGTCTCGACAGCTCTTCTTGATGTCCATGTTCATCCCCTAACGGTTCGGTGTGCACCTCTGCAGGATCATGAAAATATTGAGTAGACGTATCGCAAGGATGGGTGTCAACGGGCTCAATTACGGCATTTTCATCACAATACGCTATAAGAACGATATTATTGTCCGTAGAATCCTCACGAACAGGAGGGGCATCATTGACACAATACTCAGCCTCAACATGAAGTACGTGTCTTGATTGTGGGCCACCAAATCCAAGGTATGCGCATAAGTTATAATCGTTTGAGATGTAGATAGGTCGTGGAATGCAGTACACAACGTTCGGCATGTAGCTTAGGCTCAGTTTCACATTGTTTCCCAACGCCAATACCTTGACTATCTCATCCTTCACATCTTTCATCGTGCATGAATACTCGTCGACTATGATTAACTTCCATATACAACTTGTGTGTGGACACCATTTCGAAGTATCATCATCCTAAATTATTCAGCTACCACCGAATTGAAACACAATATTGGTGATAGTCATGGCGATCATTTAAAATATGTTTAAAAGATTTGTTAGGAAAAGTATATAAGTGAGAAAGAAACAAAATTCGGACGGGTCCCCTAAATATAAGCGCGGGTCCCTTGCATATGTGCTCGGGGTCCCATGCATATTTGCACGGGTCCCTTAGACATATACGCGGGTCCCTTGAATATATGCGTGGGTCCCCTGAATTATGTGCGGGTCCCATGAATATAAGCGCGGGTCCCTTGAATATATGCACGGGTCCCTTCAACCAGGGGACCCTGCGCTCTGGTCCCTTGCATATATGCACGGGTCCCTTGAACTAGGGTATCCTGCCCACGGGTCCCTTGCATATGCACGGGTCCCTTGAACCAGGGGACCCTGCGAGGTAACCCAAAAATTTTGATTGCAGATTCGAAAACTTATCAAATTGAACTCAAAATGCGTCGGAATCGTGTCATAAAAAAGTATAGATCAATACCCACTCAGTTTGTAGCTAATCGACTCGAAAAAAACATGGATATAAAGTGCAAAATCAACACAAAAAAAATACAGTTCGTGAGGCTCGTCTTCTTTGAACAACAGGTCTTCTTTCAATAGCTCTCCACTCGATAGAATAGTTTTCTACTAGTATTCAATGAAGCTATGATAGTACTCTATGGAAGTTGGGTGTTAATAAGGGGTAGTTGAACTTGGGGAAGCTGCCATGGGCATTAATGCAGCAGCAGAGCCTTTTTCTTTTTTTTTCTATTTTCTTTTAAATTATTTATTTTCATTATTTTCTTTATTTTTTTAAGTTAAACATTGTTATGAAAAAGTAATTAGCAGTTAACTAAATTGGGGGGTATTGACCTAAAAAAATGTCAAAGAGGCCACTTTTTAAATCTTTCGTCCACCCATGATTGAATTTTGAAGGTATTTCATGTATTTTTTATTGCTTCAAACTCCTCTTTTCTCTTGTATCTTCTTTACCTGCACAATGAGGGCCAAACCATTATATTAACAAGATTGACAATGCGCTCTACTGCAGAATCCTATACATTCAAGAGAGAAATACTCGCTAGGGAAATTTGGGACCATTTATCCAACTGAGTTATCGGACTATGGAGCTAATTATTAGAGATGACAATGGCTGATTCGGGGCTGGTATTGGACATACCGTCCCCATACCAAATTCTTGTTCTTAATACCATCTCACTAAATTCACCACTTATGATGAATTGGTTCGGGGATGGGTAATCACCATTCGGGGATCGGGTTCCCCGTGGGGAATTCGGGTTCCCCATATTCATGTATATACAACAAATTAAAAATAATTTGCATCAAAAATAAAAATCTAAGTAGTATAGACAAATTAATATCTAATAGAACATGAGTGTATAAAAATTAATATATGTGATTGAAACATGAGTGTATTGTGAAGAACAATATTGAGATTAAATTTTTTAAGTAATCTTGAATATAAAAGGATGATCTTTTAAAAATATTTTATTCAAATATCTTTTATATTATTTATTAATAAATCTAATAAGAGAACGTTGAATCACCGGCTGACTCAAACGGGGTCGGTTCGGTGATGGGTTAAAAACATGATTACCATCCACATCCCGTCCCCGCTCTTTCACCGACGAGGAATCCAACTCCCCATCCCTTTTTGACCGGGGATTCACTGTCCCAATAGCCACGGGTCCCGACAGGGATGGTTCACTGTGGGAATTTTGCCATCCCTACTAATTATACTGAGAAAGTCGATTTGTTTGATAATGTCAGTATAATAAATCTCTAACACGTTTTTGCTATAAAAATTGTAGATGTATTAAAGGGAATTACTATTCACCGCCCCCTTTTTACTTGTTACCGCCCCCTAAAGGTCTGGAAAAAGACGTTTTAGCCCTTATGATATTTAAATTAATTTAAAAAGAAAAACTCTAATAAAACAGTAAAAAATTTCTATTTAAAGCCCTTTTCCACACAACACTTTCAAATCATACATCCAAATCAGACTAAAAAAAAAGAAAATACTCAAATCGCAATGGATCGCCAACAGGGACAGGGAAAGGGTCTATTTTCACAATTGGTATGCAAATTGTCGTAAAAATCTGTTGTTACGTAGATCGATTATCGAAAACGGGTCTAATTAGGTTGAAAAAATGGCCGACCGAAACACAATTTCGCCCGTGACTGTTGCGGCCGAAATTATGTTTCGACCGTGACAGCGCCGGCCGAAATCAAGTTTCGGTCCGCGCTGCTCCGAAATTGTGTTTCGGCCGGGACATAGACGGCCGAGATTGTGTTTCGGCCCCATGTCAAGCGGCCGAAAAAAAATTATTCAGTCGTTTTTTTAAATAAATATTTAATTGCAGACCAGAGGTGGGAAGTCCCTACTTGGAAGGAGCAGTAGATCCCCCCGTTGGAGGCATCTGGAGAGCGTCACACGAGGACGTGCGGCGTTGAAACATCCGTTCGTAGAGAACGGGAGGAGAGGCGGCAGCGAGCGGCTGATTCTCAGTCCGTATATGCGGTTGATGACGTTCCAAAATTTTGCAGCATCTTTTCAGCCATCCGATGACGATGTGCCACCGGCCTCCTCAGTAATTCCCTTCTCATCTATAAACTGACATGCAATGTCGTGTCTTAATGTACGTAAAAGAAACTAAATTTATTTATTTTTGCATTATTCGTAAAAAATGAAATAGGTAGCAAGCGCTCCAGGGTCCTAGATGACGATTCCTGGAGAGTGCAGGGGCCACAGCCCGATGGTACAGATGATGACGAGGTGATCCCTAGTTATCTGGGGCACATCGCGCCCCGCATATGGATGGGTGAGCAGGAGAGGCCCTGCTGAAGTGCCAGCAATGGGCGTTAGTGCTTGGGAAGCTTAAGAATTGGTACTCCCAATTCCCCCGGAGACGCAGCGCCAAATCGATGGCACGGGGCTTGGGCACCTCACAGATGCCATGGTGAGTCACTTGGACCATCCTCTACTGTGCGCTTTTGTGGAGCGCTGGCAGCCCGACATGAACACCTTCCACATGCAATTCGGGGAGATGACGATCATGCGCCACGACGTCGAGCAGATCCTGGGCATCCCAATTGACGGAGCGACGGTATCAGGCACCCTAGACGTCGTCGATGGGCAGATCGCCAGCGGGCGTACTCCCAAGCAATTCGATCCTACTTCGTCGAGTTTTTTTTCGGCCGACCTTTTACATACGTCTTAATAACAGGCTCATTCCTCTACGGGCGTCGGGATACAGATGTTCGTGAACGACTCGATGGAGGCCACGCATAACGGCGGGATCGCGGCCTTCTGCCTCATGCACGAGGTCGTAAAAGTAATCCCGATCAGAAATATCAGGAGTTACTGCCTCGCCGATCGTGAGTGTCCTCCAGAAGTCGTGCAAGCAGTCTACAGCAACTGGGTAGTTGTTGTCGACACATTGCTGAAGCTCGCATGCACATGGGAGCTCGTGGGTACGTCGTACCTCACATCCGCACGCGGAGTAAATCTCATTCAACAACTTTTTGGCACGCCTCAACTCAGTTTCCATTATCGATATTGCATGGTTTGAAACCCTGTACAATATCATGTGGAATGAAATCGTGAGTTCCCAATAGGCGTTTCGAGCGGGACTCCTCCGTGCCCGCATGTCAACATAAAAAAGTGATACTTAAGGATTTTGTTTGACACGTAATAATAGTTATATTACCTTTCTGATGCGATTCAGTTGGTTCTGAATCTGCTCGTGCACCTTCACCCACACGGTGTCAAGAGATCCAGTGGCCGAGTTCAGCCATTGCTTCAGCTCGCTGTGAGCACTCTCCACACGACATGTAGTGGTATTCCCCGAATGAAGCACATGGTTCGTCCAAGCTTTGGCGAAATTCTCCTTATGCACCAACCATGTCTGCTCAACGTACTGTACGATAGCGGAGTCCGCTATCCAACGCAGACGCATGTCAGTCCCTACCTGCTCGTATTCGTCTATCGTCAGACCTTCCACGACTGCTTTCCAGGCCTTATGCGTGGAGTGAGCTGCAGTCTTTTTGTTCTTCCTCGTCATTCAATAAACTCTGTTCTCCACGTCTTTATAAATATGCCACGTGCACAATAGATGGTGAAAATGTGGAAATACCTTATGCATGGGTCGAAGAAGGCCCAACTCACGATCAGTCACAATCGCCAAAGGGTAGACACCTTGCCCTAGAATATTCCGAAGAGACTGCAACACCGACCCATAACTTCTCTTCGTCTCGTCCTCCATAATGGCAAACTCACACAGGAGTTGTGATTACTGGGAGTCATCCCTATAATCTCAACTAGAGGCATCTTATACCTATTGGTCTTGTATATAGAGTCAATCCCAAAACGTATGGATACGTCCTCACCAGTGCGAGTGAGTCCGGGTGCGCGACAAAAATATGTGTTAGCGCATTAGTCTCTTCATCTCCCAGGGCTTGAACATAATATCCAGCATGTGTTGCCTGGTGCATCAACTGGCTCACCACGTCTCGGCCCTCAGAATAGTCCTTCTTCAAACGATCTCTGTAATTATATATATGTCGGATCGTCGCGTTATCTTCTGCGTGTCGAGCCCTCATCGCTGAGAGGATATGAGCTGGTTTCGCTGCGCAGTAGTCATTTCCTCTAAGACCTTCCTTGCCTGGCTGCTTAACCCACTCGTCTGGCGGTGTCCCTCGGGATACTGTATTAGAGGGTGATTGTGCATAGATTTCTCAGGTGGACCCTGTTAGGGAGTGTGCCCTCAGAATGCCATACGAGGACTAGGAATAGTATAGGGCACACGATGATGTATAGGTTGTAAGACAGGTTTATTGAATATACCGTCAAATAAATTAATGAATATATATTTCATTATAATAAAGGCATTATTATTTATTTATCGAATTTAAAGTCTACTTGGCATCCGGTAGTGCGATAAATAAATAACACCCAAATTTTGAGTTGGACGTCTGATTCTCGTTGGACGAGAGAGGAGACCCGGACGGTCCTTAATCTCAACATTAAATAAAAAGTCCGTAAGTCTAAGGATTCTAGGTGGGTGACTAGATATCCGAATATGACTTATCCATTGACGACCACATAGTATCGGTAGTGTCACCGTTACCTGAGAGGTTGTGGGTCGTAATGGAGATATTGTGATCGGAGAGATTGCGTATTCGGACATTCGGCTCGTATTCGTCTCAATCACATGGCTAGGATGTTGTCAATGATTGAACGAATGACTATAGCAGCCTCAGACCGATAGGGTCATTGACGGATTTGCTTTCGCGATTTCGGTTGTCGCTAGTTGGCTAGGCTCGCAAGTGTTCATAAATGAGACACGGGTTAGCGACGAAACGCAACCGACTTTACGGAGGTGATTGCCGGGCTTTGACTGCTATCGGGATTCACTGCCTATATTCGTATAGGTTAATGTCCTATGAGGTAATCGGAGAGTGACGATTATAAAGCCTTCGGCCGAAGCTTGGAAAACTTGCTCGTATTAGATACAGAGCGGAGTTAAATAATCGGTTCGGTCTCGATTATAACATAGTGTTAGGTTAGTGAGTTTGACATTTGCATGGCTCTCACCTAACCGGGACGCAAGTGAAAGGCGTAAGAAGTATTTAAATGTATACACTATAGTCGGTTCGCCCGAATTTCGATTAGATCAAAATTCGTTCTCAACTGGGATCTGTCCGGTACCGTGGGATTGGCTAGGCGAATACCGGGACTCGTGGATTCCTCCCATGCCAGTTGAGACGGACCTAGAGAGTTGCGCTTAAAAATGGTAATGACTTGAACGAAAACGGCGGGCTTTTCTGTGGAACCTAACGAATAAGATTCGTTGAGGTAGTGGCAAAGTTGATACGAGTTGTCGACGACTTAGTTAAATTCCAGGGACAGTCACGGAAATAATTAGGACTTAAGATTGTCTTAAGTGATTAATTAATTAACTAAGTGAGGCTCAATTATAATTAAAATAATTAGATTGGATTTAATTGTTTTATTATTTAAAATGGAGGGACTAAATTGAGAATTTAGAAACCTCAAGGGCCAAAAGGAAATTATCATAAAATAATTAAAAAAATAAGAAAACTCTACACATCCACGTTGGGATGTGTAGAATGAATGAGTCATTTTATTTTTTTTTTATTTTGACACTTGTTAAGACAAGTGTCTCAAAGTGTCTTAAATAAAAAAAAATTAAATTATGATAATAAGTACACTAACGTGAATGAGAAGAATTTTTAGGACTTGTACTTTGCTCAAATAAACTAGAGAGAAAGGTAGATAAAAGTTCTAAACATTTTTCTTAAGCCACATAAAACCGACGGGTTCGTTTGACGAGTCCCGACACCCGAAACGAGTTGCATCTAGCCATCGGGAGCAGTCTCGGAGGTTTGTTCAAGGTCATACCGGCGTGACGATCTAGCCCGGAGGCCCCGGATCCAGACGAGGTGCAGGCACGTCCATCCGAGGCGACGACAGAAGAAATCCGTCACGAAGGTATACCTCGAACCCTAACGATTTGATTTACGAAACATACCAAACGATATCGGAATAACTCGAAAGACCCCTCGTTGGAAACGTCGGGAAATGTAGAATTATTCTGGAAAGTTTGGTATCGATCGGAAATCGTTTCGGTCGTCAGACTGCCGTTTTACTCGAATTAATAATTTCGAACCACAAATTTGATTTTGAGAAAAATATCAAACGATGTCGGAATAATTCGAAAGACCTATCGTTGCGAACGTTAGGAAGTGTGAATTATTCTGGAAAGTTGGTATTGATGAAAAATCATTTTGGTCTCCAAATAATCAAAAACGTCTGGTTGCCGCTTTGTTCGATTAATTTGGATCTAAATTATAATTCGGATAAATTGGAAATAAATTCGAATTTTGATAATTCGAATTAACCGCGATCTTCCGAGGTTTAGGGCAGCATCTCAGACCCTCGGGAGAAGCCGAATGGCGTAAGGTTGAATTTAGATATTAAAGATCGAAAATTTGCCACCCTACGCCGCTCGGTACAAACCGCGCTTCCGCTATAGCCACGTTGCGCTGTTCGGGGGCCGGCGTCGATTAATCGGCCCCACCCCCACAGACCCGTACGAATGTATCATTCCCTAGTAACTGGATCCTCCTAGGCTATGGCTACAAACGGACACCTGCACTTGTTAGACTTCGACCGCCTCTCCAATTCATCCTCGTTGCCTCTATAACGTTCTCCGTGAGAACCTCTAATCAGTTTTTTCGTACCGCATTTCTTATGCGACGAAATAATCACCTCGAAACCAGCAATAGCGACGCCTTTCGCCCAGTTAATGGCTTCCACGTTCAATTGGTTTCAACCGTTCAATATCTTATTCTGCACTATACTGACCGGGCACTGATTGAATACCAGTCACCGCACAAAACAGCTAAATCGAAAAAGAGTCAAGCGTTTATTCACCCCCCTCTAAACGCGTAAACCAATCCTAACACGCACTATACCGCATCATATAATACAATTAACCGCCTAACATCGCATCGTATGGAGGCAAATACCTCGACTTGCGACTTGTTTCTAAGGCAAGGCGACGTTTCATCACCATTTTGCGCCTAACAATTTTAAAACTATTTTTGTTGGAGTAAATGGCTTGAATGAGAATGGGCATAATAATTTGAGGAAATAAAATAGGGAAAAATATGTTTTGTCCCACATTGGTTAGAACACAAGCTTGTGACCTCCTTATAAAGGGTTGTGTGTTTTATTTGTTTAAAATAAATAGGCAATATTATACCACACATGTGCCGCTCGCGTGCGCGCACAGGGGGGTGCAAATCCAGTTGACTCGTGTGTGGGCGCGACCCGCGCACACGAATGCCGGACAAAATTGACGGGCCTGATCAATCCGCCTTTTTGCGATCGGATTATTATTTCCCTAATAAACTGTTCGAAAGAAAGGGCTTGGCAAAAAGCCATGACTTTTAGAACCGAAAGGTGTGTCCGAAGAGACTTACGCCTCTTCAATAAGGTTACCTTCTCCCTATATAAACCGTTGAGACTCAGGGAGATGGAGATACGAATACCTAATTACTATCACCGACGTGCGATAGGCAGTGGACCTATCGTTTGTAGTGCAGTAAAGTGAGTAAACGAGTATCGAACACAAGAATAAATCAAGTACTAGTAGTGACCTATCGACTCGATATTTAGCCTAAACAAAATACGCAGATTGTTTTATGACTTAACCTAACAGATTACTTCTAACTCAACTAGAGATTCAAATAACACGCTTAAAACTGATACGAAGCTTCAGATAATAAAGATGTGCTCGGGATTCGAATCCCGCTAGGTGTTATCGACTAAGACAATAAAATCGTTCCTACGTGATCTTGACTAGATCACAGTAATTATCCTACCCGCTCGCGAGTTTGCTGTCGCCCTAAACGCTCGCGGGGATCTAAGATTCAGTAATTACTAACGGCGAGGATTGAGTATTTGCTTTCGCCCTATACTCGATTCCTATCTTCTACGAACGGACTAAACGTTGTTTAGCTGTCGCCCTAAACGTTTTTCCATACGATTACTTTAACACATAGACATATTAAAGCAACAAAACTAATTCATAGAATGATAAATAGTCAAAACACATAGTCACGATAATTATAAATCTTAACTACGAAACATCCTAGCGTTCATCTAATCCCAAACACAAAGGGGAATTAGCTACGCATAATAGACGGGAAAACAACGAAAATAAGGAATAAAGGCGAAGAATTCATAGTCTTGATATCCGGATGATCTGCGATGGAAGCGTCGATGATTCTTCGTTCTTCGTTCAATTGGGCGTGATTTCGTCGATGATCCGTCTCTTGCGCTCCGGGACGCGATTCTGTGTTCTTATGTGCTATTTTTCGTCTCTAGAGGGATTAGGGTTGATCTCTGGTCGGTTGTCCCCTTTCTGGGTCGAATTTGGGCTTTTTATAGTGAAATTCGACACTGTCACGGCCTGGGACAAGACAGGTCACGGCCGTGACACTCTCGGGGCAAAAATTGAGCTCACTGTCGCTCGTCACGGCCTGGTGCAGTAGTGTCACGGACGTGACCCACTCAACAGCTTTGCGGCAGTTTCGTATTTCTCTCGGATGGAGGGGTAAACGATGTCCGATTGAACTGAAATTTTAACCATAGATAGAAGACTCGCGAATCTTGATTCTGACCAAAGGGATTCTCAATCCGAGATCTGGATTGAGAGATGTGAATTTTCTAATGTTGCTGCTCCTATGGGTCACGGCCTGATGCAATAAGTGTCACGGCCGTGACCATCTTCATTCCAACTCTCTGCCCAACGTCACGGCCTAGTGCACTGTGTGTCACGGCCGTGACACATGCCTGTTTCCGTCGTTTTTGCTCCGTTTTGCCTCGTTTTCGCTCCGTTTCGCCCGAAACTCGTCCAAAGCTCCTTCAATAACAAAATGAGTGTAAATGTAACGAATAAACACATAAATTGATTGATAAGCTCTTATTATATCCCAATTAATACTACGATAAACGCATTGAAATGTATTTATCAAACCTCCCCACACTTAAGTATTTGCTTGTCCTCAAGTAAATGGGAAATCAGATAAGGCATCAAATTAGGATAACGGCACGATTGTTCGCAATTTATCATCAAAGCTAGAAAACACAAATGGAATCAAGCAAACAATCACGGACATTACACTAATGACTTGCACTTGTTGACCTAAACTTCCTTCACTGCTAATCGAGACTCATACAAGGATTCACTCAATTGACTCAAGTGTATAGGCTAGCATATGATGAGTCGCTCAATTCGTGCACTAGTCCAACTCCTACCACAAACTTGCAAGTTAATCGCATCTCGAATATTCAAAGTGGCAAGTATAAATCTGAGGGTCTTTTCGGGAAACGGGTCGAATAATCATGAAGCGATAAGCATATATAATGAACACTTAATCTTAGAGCTAGGACACTTAAGCAAAATTATCAAGAACACAGCATGATCAAACAGACAATTACACGTCCCAACATAAGACTCAACGTTCTCGCTCTGAAATCCTAGACTTTTCTGCCCGACCCTCTCGACTCAGTTCCCTTTCATTTCTACCATTTCACCTTAGTTACACTCTACCTTTGTGCACTACCCTTATTCCCTAAAAACATCAAGGTTCGGCTTTTGTCGCATAGAATACATCGTCACAGCGAATGCCGTGTACCTAAGGATACTTATTACCGAAACCTATATCTTGCCAAAGGGTTATGGGCAGGCTTGTGCAAGGGATCGGGTCATTTCAGAAAACGGTCAAGTAAGGCACGAGTCATTTCATGAATAGCAGAGAAGAACATCAAATCATACACTGAAACGGTAACTCTTAAGTTCGACTTCTGCTCTATTCTAATCAACTCAGGTTCAGATAATCTCTGGAGGCTTATTCGGGTCAATGGCATATATGATTTATGAGGTAAACAAATGAATATGCTCAGGCTCAAAGTGGCTAGCTAATGGTTAGTCATGGTTGAAAAATCTGGCCCTGGACTTAATTCCTAATGCCCTCATCATTTTCACACTAACACACCAAAGCAGTTTCAACACGCATCAGACATGCAAGTTCTAGAGAGATATAGACTAGGCACGTCACACAATCAAGAAAAATGAGCATAAGCTCGTTAGGCACAAACTCTCACAACGAAATAGGGTTATGTGTACGAATCTCTTTAAACAGTGCTATATCCATTCAGGCAGACGTGACACATGCCTGTTTCCGTCGTTTTTGCTCCGTTTTGCCTCGTTTTCGCTCCGTTTCGCCCGAACTCGTCCAAAGCTCCTTCAATAACAAAATGAGTGTAAATGTAACGAATAAACACATAAATTGATTGCTAAGCTCTTATTATATCCCAATTAAATACTACGATAAACGCATTGAAATGCGTTTATCAACAACTTTCTTAAACGGTGATTTAGATGAAGAAATATATATGGAGCAACCCGAGGGGTTTCGAGCCCCGGGAACCAAAAAGAAAGTCTGTTAGTTAAATCATTGTATGGTTTAAAACAAGCTCCTAAGGAATGGCATGAAAAATTTGATCACGCAATGATAACAAGTGGGTTTAAGATCAATGAATGCGAACGTTTATTCTAAAGAAACAAATGAAGACTATGTCATCCTATGTCTATACGTGGACGATATACTCATAGTTGGAAGTAGTGACACAATAGTCAAATCTACTAAGAGTATGTTAAATTCGAAATTTGATATGAAAGATATGGGAATTGCAGATGTGATTTTGGGGGTTTAAAATCACACGAACGAATGAAGGTCTAGTTTTGAGTCAAGCTCACTACATAGATAAAATTCTTGACAAATTCAATAAAAATGACAATGGTATCGCCAAAACGCCACTAGATAGAAGCGTTCACCTATCAAAGAATCGTGGTGAGGGTGTTTCTCAAGTAGAATACTCACGGATTATTGGAAGCCTAATGTACCTAATGAGTTTGTACTAGGCCAGATCTCGCGTATGCGATAAGCAAATTAAGTTCATACACAAGCAATCCAAGTGCTGAGCACTGGACTGCATTATAATAGTCTTGAGATACCTAAGGTATACTCGAGATCTCGGATTACACTATGGGAGATATCCAGCTGTACTAGAAGGGTACACTGACGCAAATTGGATATCTGATATAAAAGACTCGAAATGCACAAGTGGGTATGTTTTTACACTAGTAGGAGCTGCAATGTCGTGGAAATCCTCAAACAAACCGTAATAGCAAGGTCTACTATGGAATATGAGTTCATTGCCTTAGATAAATGTGGAGAAGAAGCTATGGCCACGCCACTTCCTAGAGGATATTCCAAAATGGGAAAACCTGTGCCACCTATATGCATACACTGCGATAGCCAATCGGCAATTGGACGGGCACAGAGTACGATGTACAATGGTAAATCGAGGCATATACGCCATCGACATAATACCCTTAGACACTTGCTCTCAACTAGAATCATCTCGATAGATTACGTAAAATCGAAAGATAACATAGCAGATCCGCTAACCAAGGGTTAAACAGAGACGCAATTTATAGGCTGACGAAAGGAATGGGCTTGAGAAGCCTTAAAGTATAAAAGTTCTAAAAGGAAACCCAACCTAAGTGACTGGAGATCCCAAGATCTAGGTTCAAAGGGACAACCAAACTTTAGGACTTAGTATCACTGTGGGGGTAACCCCGCTCATTCCTGTCAGAAAACAGTGATGATGGAAAAAGGTTAGCACTATAATGCTTTAATGACTGTCACAGAATATTGCTTGAAATACTCGCGACGTGAGAAGCCACCTATGTAAGTGAGAAGTGGGGCCGCTTCAAAGGAGGACTGGAAAAGGCTCAGTTCTTTAGAAACCCTCGCAGAATCAGAACGTGTTCACGGCCAAAACGAACAAAACAATGAGAACTTAACAAATAGAAATGACCTGTGTGTATTGTACGTGGGGTTATTTACACAAAAGGCGGGATAGTTCAAGGACATCGCGTCTACTAGACTGCTAGTAAATCAACCGTGCTTTACAGGGAGGAAGTTCAAATAATAAAATATACTATCCTCTATGCAGAGGTCAATGACGAACGTATAAACTCCGAAAAGGGAAACAATTCTCATTCATGTGGGGGATTGTTGGAGTTAAATGGACTTGAATGAGAATGAGCTTAATAATTTGAGGAAATAAAATAGGGAAAATATGTTTGTCCCACATTGGTTAGAACACAAGCTTGTGACCTCCTTATAAAGGGTTGTGCGTTTTATTTGTTTAAAATAAATAGGCAATATTATACCACACATGTGCCGCTCGCGTGCGCGCACAGGGGGGGTGCAAATCCAGTTGACTCGTGTGTGGGCGCGACCCGCGCACACGAATGGCGGACAAAAATTGACGGGCCTGATCAACCCGCCTTTTTGCGATCGGATTATTATTTCCCTAATAAATAAATTTTATTTTGTTTATTTATTTTAAAGCCTAAAGGACACCCATCTTGACTGAACAGTTATGAGACTGTTCGAAAGAAAGGGCTTGGCGAAAAGCCACGACTTTTAGAACCGAAAGGTGTGTCCGAAGAGACTTATGCCTCTTCAGTAAGGTTACCTTCTCCCTATATAAACCATTGAGACTCAGGGAGATGGAGATACGAATTCAACGAAATATTATCAAGCAAAAATATTACTGTTCGAATAAACTGTTCAAGTTCGCCGGTGATTTCTTCAGTGCACGACGAAGTCACGCTCTTCCGACGTAACCTGGGAGACAGTTCCATACGGGGAAATCTGTCTTAAGGAAATTGTGTCTCGCACAAACTCGGAATTTCCTTATACTACTAAATCGTTCGCATCGCATCCACCGAAATAACTCAACAATTTTTTCATTCGATAAAATATAAGTATTTTTCATTGTTCAGTTTTATTTTTGGAGCCAAACCGCTCGAAACCATACGTGTAGTTTTATTTTTCAAAACCGCGATTTAAGAATTGTTTTTTTTTAAAAAAAAAGCATATAGTGGAAATGGAAATGCAAGAATATACGTAGTAAGGTATATATTATGTATATATATATATATATATATATATATATATATATATATATGTACATTTATACTTATATTACCGAAAAGAGAAAGAGCCCACACGTCTCTCTCAGCTAAGCACCAATCACAAGCTGAGAATTAATGTTGAAGCATGTGAACTCGCCTGCGAAGCATGTGAAACTCGCCTGCGACGTAGTCCACTTATAGCGTCACCGCATTTAATACTTGCGAAAAGTCTTGTTTTGTTAATTATGCATAATAAAATAACCCCATTTTATTAAATAATAAAAATAAAAATCCTAAATAATTAAAAATCCCTGTAGACACACATACATCTTTCGTGAGCTTTTTTTTCTCCAATTAAAATTTGAGGAATCCTATAGAGGAGTTACAATTAATGTTATATTTGTTACCGGGGAGACTTGGTTGGATTATTTAGCATATATAATTATTGATTTCTTTTTCCTTCACAACACCTTTCTTTTCCTTTTTTTGATCGGTGTGGTTGTTGCTCATATGTGACAGTTTGTTCTGTTTCCAGATCATGTGTTATCTGAGAGACTTCGTTGAATTGTTTAGCCTATATAATTATCTATCGTGAAATGCAATTCAAAGAAAAAATCAAAAAGAAATTGTGATTTACTTTTCGAAAATTCCGATTTTTAGTACTATGGGCATCTCTATACACGTACCAAATAAAGGGTCGACCTCGACAGCCTTAATTACATTTCTTGATACGATTATTCAATTTCAAGAAATTTATAAATTTCTCTTTTCTCCTTTTTTTTCTTTAAATGTTGGGTGTGATACGTCATACGTGCTTAATATGTCCTAGATTTAGGAAATAATAGGCAGGATATAGAGCGTGAACTTAGTACATAGTCCCTCTTATTTATTAGCATTTTTCTTCGTCTTTTTCCAGTTAACTCTATTTCATTACACCGACCAAACACAACCTCAGTCTATTATTGTCTTGCGCGCCCGTTCAACTCTCATTTCTGCGCTGTAATCTGGTAAATACCTTCAACTAGAGTTTCACGATTAATTTTTTTTCGTTTTCGTCCTAATAATATGCTTGTTTTTATGCCATCGCTTTTCCAGATTTTTTTTGTCCCCCCCCCCTAATATTGTAATGCATTTTTCTCTGAAGCGATATACACACACACACACATGCTTATTACTGCTTATTTACAAAGAAAAAATTTGAGGTTTGAAAACAATGGAAATTCCAAGACTGATAGATCCATTAGAGAAGGAAAACGAGCTAAGGGGCCAACAAGAACTCCTTCACAGTTATTTCTCACGAACCTTTTTTTTCCTTTTGTAGAAAAATTGCACTAGTTTTTTAAGGTTGTAAATATGTAATAAGCAAAAGGGAAAATCTTGGAAGAAGAAGGTGAAAGGGTTCTCTCTGTGTGTCAATTGTGTGTATTCAAACCCATGAATAAAGCTAAATACTGCAGTCTACATACACTGCTGTAGTATTTTTTTATTATATTTTTTTCCCTTTTCGCTTTATCTTATAGAGGTTTTCATCGGAGAAGTTCCGTGATCTAACAACCCCATCGCCTTCATGCGAAGATCTCTCAGGTTGGTAGGCGACGAACTATACAAAGGATGTAAATAATAATAGTAACAGAGCTCTTGCAATAATTCTTGGTAATGATTTTCAATGCATTTTTTCCTATTTTTTTTTTTCTGAAGGGAATACGAAAAACAGGAGACCACAAAGCGAACCAATCATCATTGACCTCGACGACTACCCTTCTTCAGAGGCCGACGTCGTCGAAGATACACAAGACGATAATAACGCCGAATCGAGTTCATACGAATCGTCTGGTGAGCGAAAATTACGCATGAGTGTGTGTTTTGTGTGTGTGTTTTTTTACGATAGTCCTTTATCGTAATAATATCTTCAAATAGTGCAGTGGACCCCACTTCCGAGGATGAATCCGAGGACGTTTCCGAGGAAGAGGAAGACGGAGACGAAGAAGACACAGACTCCACTAGCCAAGGTCTGTTTTTTCTTATTGTTTTTCCATAATTTTTGCTTGTCATCATTATATATTATTATGCTATGGAAATTTTGTCCCAATGTAATGAAAAAGATGATTGTGTCTTGAGATTATTTGTCTTTGTAGTCCAAGATTCGTCATTGCCCTCGCCTGAGGCTCCGGCCCGAAGGCACCCATCGGGCCATGGATGGGTCCGCAACGAGCCGATGAGAGGTGCTTCTTCGTCGGGGACTTATCGTGAGTGAAATATTCATCAATATTTATATATATGTGTTAGGTCACCACTTTTCTTAAAGTTTGACATGTCTTAAAGATTATTTGTCTTTGTAGTCCAAGATTCGTCATTGCCCTCGCCTGAGGCTCCGGCCCGAAGGCACCATCGGGCCATGGATGGGTCCGCAACGAGCCGATGAGTGGTACTTCTTCGTCGGGGACTTATCGTGAGTGAAATATTCATCAATATTTATATATGTGTGTTAGCTGACCACTTTTCTTAAATATCGTGATGTATCGCTTATTAATCTTATATAATATATTTTCAACAATAGCGAGTGCATATGTATTTTCATTAAAAATCGATGCAGTGAGGGGCGGAGCGTTTCCTCTCGCACCCGACTGAAGACGTGGGCCCCGTACGGAGTCGTCTCCCGCGTCAACTACGCCGAGGACGATTCGGTAAATTCGTCGGATTCCAGCGACGGCTACGCGGGGTCCGTCGAAGGCTCAAGGCACAAGAAAGGACGAGCCACAAATTTCGCCTCGGGCACAAGAAAGGACGACCCACAAATTACGCGCGAAGGAAGCGGTTCAAATTTCGCCTCGCCGGAGAAAAAGGCGGCGAGAAATTCCAGCCAACTAAGGCCAAACCTAAGGAAATCGAGGACGGAGAGCCGACTGGAATAGATGATGATTGGGATGCGTCGGATTCGAGCGACTACGACGACGACGTGGGGCCCGCCGGCGAGAAAATCCGGTTCCCTGTGGGCGGAGATGATCACAACATGGCTGGAAATGATTCGTCGGATTCCAGCGATGACGACGTGGGGCCCGAGGGCTCGGCCGTGGGCCAAAATGCGTGCGAGGAAGAAATCGGCGAGAAGATCCCCCTCGGTAACAAAGTCGACAAGGAGAGCGTAAAGGACGAGACGATAGGAGGCGACGATGATCAGAATAATATGGATGAAGACGGTTCTGCTAAGTCATCGGGTTCTAGCGACCATATGGGCCCGTCGGCCCAGACGTGAAGGGACGACGGGCCCACGTGCAAAGGAGACGGTAGCAGGCCAGAGCTCAGAACGAGGACGGCCAAAGCCAACTTTCGTGCCAGAAATGTAGTCATGCAAGAGAAGGACGTTGCGAGAAAATCTCGTCCATGAAAGTTGACAAGGCGAGCAAACACGCCCCTGAGAAAATCAACGACGGCGAACTGCTGAAGAGTCGGCAGCAGAACGAAAGCAACGAAGACGCTCCCTTTGAAATTCGGCTTCGAGGACGAGGACGCGCCCAAGGAAGCTGAGAAGACTGATTTCGAGGAGATTGAGGAGCTCTTCCCCGAGGTAGACCGCGGATGGGCCCTCTCGGAACTCAAATCAAGCCGTCACAATATCGATGTAAGGAAAAAAAATTTGGCCCCTCCATAATGAAATTTTTTTTCCTTCTTCCAGTTTTGAACGAATCGACATTTTTTACGAGTAATCTAATCAGAAGACAAACGTTCAAGCATTTGATCGATATAAGTCTTTCTGTGAAAAGCATTCCTTTCTTTCGAAGTCGTTTGTATTCGGATCAAAGGCATTGCATTCGGATCAAAGGCAGGATAGTGCGAGGCTTCGTCAGACGATATAAGTCTTTCTGTGAAGAGCAAACCTTTCTTTTGAAGTCGTTCGCATTCGGATCAATGGCAGGATAGCGCGAGGCTTCGTCAGGCGATATAAGCCTAAAGCATTCTATTCTTTCGAAGTCGTTCGCATTTGGATCAAGGCAAGATAGTGCGAGGAGTCGTCGTATAAGTCTTTTGTTAAAAGCATTCTATTCTTTCGAAGTTGCTCGTATCTGAAGCAAAGCTCGAAACGTCCAAGTTCAAAATGCTAAGTTCGTGATCAAGCTCAGAGTCCCACAAATAAAGCAACCTTAATATCAAGTCCAAGTCAGCTTCGTGATCAAGCCCAAAAGGCCACGAAGCAACCCCCACATTTCAAAGCATCCTCCAGGTCCAAGTGTTAAGTTCGTGATCAAGCCCAAAAGCCCACGAAGTAACGCCCACATTTCAAAAGTCCAAGTGTTAAGTTCGTGATCAAGCCCAAAAGCCCACGAAGTAACGCCCACATTTCAAAAGTCCAAGTGTTAAGTTCGTGATCAAGCCCAAAAGCCCACGAAGTAACGCCCACATTTCAAAAGTCCAAGTGTTAAGTTCGTGATCAAGCCCACGAAGCAACGCCCATATTTCAAAAGCGTCCTCCAAGTCCAAGTATTAAGTTCGTGATCAAGCCCAAAAGCCCACGAAGAAATGTTTAAACGAAGGCCCAAACTCAAGAATTAAAGCCCAAACTCAAGAATTGAAGCCCAAACTCAAGAATTCAAGCCCAAATCAAGCTCAAGAAATCTCGATCAATAGGTTTGTAAAGTCCTTAAAAATTTCAACAAATTAATTTGTACTATTTTTATGGTAATTCGATATCCGAATAAAAGAAAATACATTACTCCTGAACAAAGTCCAGAGATAAATAGCATAGCATGGAACGTTACGGATATGTTAATTGATTGATGCACATTATTCATACATAACTAATGAATCTGTGTTACAGATTCTTGGATCCTTTACTATGATCAGTCTACTTTTGTTGTTTATTCATCCTTGAAGGTTATACTATTGTACAGGTGTAATGTGACGCTGTTGATTGCTTGCTTTGTCGACGATTGAGTTTGATTTTTGGTCATCGGAACTATACAGAATTTCTCTAGTGTAACCAACTATCCAATTAAAGGACATTCGTTTCCAACGAGGAGCAAAAGTATCTATCAAGAATCGGACTTCAAATTGGGGTGGGGGATTCTCTTCTTACCTTATTTAAAAGCAATCCCCATCGTCTCTTAAATATATATTAAGATACCCATTTGAACCCATCTCTGTTGCAAACACAAACATCTGGATCGGAATCCTCCTCCTGAACCTTGTGTACGGTATGGGATATCATCAATCTTATGACCCAATTATCAGGGAAAGGGACTTGGCCAGAAACTCGTCTGAGAAGATATAGCGTCAAGCTCTCCACTGTCGTGTTGTATGCATCCACCAAGTAGACATATTAGCACACATTATGAAGTTGTGTCTGATAGCTAAGAACATAGCTCGCCGTCGTGCGCGAGATCTCGGCCGTCGCGGCCGTATAGGGGCGGGATCGGTCCTCACCGTGCCGTTGATACAGGTTGATGCTAATACGGTTGGCCGAGAGATATCGGACATATCGGCGACTTATCGGGCGTCGCGGATGGGTGCGGCCGAGTTATCGATTGCAGATGCGTTACAACGGCCAGTCTCGGCCGCTTGTGCTTTTCCTCCCCCTTAAGTTAGAGAAGAGAATGTTTATATAACTGTAGTGTAGCTTGTAATGGGTACAAACTAATAAATATATATCATTTAAAATTTTCATATTTTACTTCCTACAAGCACACAACAATTAGTTTGTAAACATTTTCCAAATTTGTATTTGGTAGCCCTAATTAAAAATCTGAAATAAAACCCAGTAGTATACAAATAAATAAAAGCTCATTGCCTTCTTTATTATCATATGTTAGGTGACCTCGAGTCATCAAATGAATAGTAATCCCATGTGGGGATTTGAAAAGTCATGTGGTAGGTGAACGAATAAAATTTCTAATGGCAGCCACATGTACGGTATTGAGAAAAGTAGAAAGTGTCGAAGCAGTAGTCCAAGGAAGCTGTTTTATTTTCTTCTTTTCATATGGCAAGAGCGAGGGATATATTGCCTATAAATAGGCATATACAAGGCAGAAGAAAAAACCACCACAGCCATACAGATCTTCTCCTCTCCTCTGATTATTTTCTGTAGCCTACTCCTTATATTATTGTAGCTGCTTTTATATCACGTCGGCGTACGTGTTTGTAATATCTCCACATAATAAAGAAGTTCTACCCTCCGGCCCTGGACGTAGGTCATTCTGGCCGAACCACGTAAATCTCGTGTCACTGTCCAAATTTATTTGTCGTCTGTTCTATTTATTATCGTCATATTTCGGGCAAATAATTATCGGGGATTTCCGCATATCCTAACAATTGGTATCAGAGCCAACCCCGATTTATTTTTTAGCCACCATGACGATAACAAAAATGTCAATTGAAAAGTTCGACCGAAATGTCAACTTTGCAATGTGGAGTCTCAAGATGGAGGCCATACTCATTCAAGACGGTTGCGAGGTGGCGCTTGAAGGCGCAAAGAAGAAACCAACCGAAATGAAGGACGATCAATTTAATGAATTGGACAAGAAAGCCAGATCGGCTATTATCTTAAATCTCTCTTACGAGGTTTTACAAGAAGTTTCCACGGAGACGACGGCCATGGGTATGTGGGATGCGTTAAAAGCTATCTACATGAAGAAGACTAAGGAGAATCGGCTTTATTTAAAGCAGAAGCTATACAGTATGAAAATGACGGAAGGTACTTCTATTCTTTCGCATCTCGATAAATTCGATTCTATCATTATTGATTTGGCGAACGTAGAAGTAAAAGTGACGGACGAAGATCAGGCCATAATATTGTCCCTTCCCTCATCTTTAAAGCATTTTCGTGACACTATTATATACGGAAAGACACAATATCGTATTCTAGTGTCAAATCCGCTTTACAATCGAAAGAACAGATAGACAGGGATATTACGGGAGAAACGAGTGGTAGCCAGGCAGAAGGCCTGTTTACACGGGGAAGACCAGAGCGTAGAGATGCTGAAAATAGCAGATCTAAAGAAAGGTCGAAATCCAGGTACAGAAATAAAGTCTGTAATTTTTGCAAGAAAAGGGACACATCAAAGTTGATTGTTTTAAATTAAAAAATAAGGAGAAAAATAATCAGCAATTTAATAAACCCGCCGAAGCTAGTTTAGCTGCTAATGAGAGCGATGGAACTATTTTTGTAGTAACTGCAAATATTGTTAGGTCTGATAATGAGTGGATCTTAGATTCGGGTTGTTCTTACCACATAAGTCGGAGTCGGGATTATTTTTCAACATATGAAAAATTCGATGGTGGATATGTTTTAATGGGAAACGATGCTCCGTGTAAAGTTGTTGGTAAAGGCACAGTTAGGATCAAGATGTTCGACAGAATCATCCGAACGCTCACAGAAGTCAGACATGTTCCAGATATGAAGAGAAATCTTGTCTCTTTAGGCACACTTGAATCTCAAGGGTGCAGGTTCTCAGGTGAAGGTGGAGTTTTAAAGATTGCCAGAGGTGCCCTTGTCGTGATGAAAGCTTGCAGGTCTGGAAATTTATATATTTTGCAGGGAACTACTGTTACAGGTTCCGCTGCAGTTTCGACATCCCCGGAGTTTGATACCACAAGATTATGGCATATGCGACTTGGACATATGGGAGAAAAAGGCTTGACGATTTTAAGCAAGCGGGGCCTACTCTGCTGTCAAAGTACTGGTAAGATGGACTTTTGCGAACATTGTATATTTTTGAAGCAGAAACGAGTCAGCTTCAATTCGCCAGCAGTCCACAGGACGAAAGGTACTTTGGACTATATTCATTCTGATGTATGGGGTCCTTCTCGTGTTCCGTCCAAAGGTGGTGCAAGATATATGTTGACTTTCATCGATGATTTTTCGAGGAAAGTCTGGGTCCATTTTCTTAAGCAGAAAAGTGATGTTTTCCTAACGTTTAAACAATGGAAAGCTTTGGTTGAAAAGCAGACAGGAAACAGATCAAGCGGTTGCGGACATATAATGGCTTAGAATTTTGCGGAAGCGAGTTCAACGAATTCTGCAAGAATGAAGGAATTGCTCGACATCATACTGTTCGAATGACTCCTCAACAAAATGGTGTTGCCGAGCGCATGAACCGGACGCTTTTAGAGAGAGCTCGATGTATGATCTCCAACGCTGGGTTGACAAATGATTTTTGGGCTGAAGCTATCGCCGCAGCATGTTATATTGTCAACCGCTCACCGTGTTCACCGATCAATTTCAAGACTCCTGAGGAAGTATGGTCAGGTACTCCTGCTGATTACTCCAACTTAAGAATATTCGGGTGCCCAGCTTATATGCACGTAAACGAGGGAAAGTCAGAGCCTAGAGCTAAGAAATGTATTTTTCTCGGTTACGCTTCAGGGGTGAAAGGATATAGATTATATAATCCTGATCCCAAGTCACCCAAATTTATAATTAGCAGAGATGTTACATTTGACGAGTCTTCTATGTTACATCCTTCAAAAGAGTCTACTAATTCTTCTAATCAAGAAAAGAAGGATAGTGTACACAGCGAGGTGGAGCTCGAGATCAACAAAGATCCTTCAGATGATCCTGCGACGAGTTCAACAGATCAGAATGAACCAGAACCTGATTCAGATCCTGTTGAAGGTGACAGCACGAGCAGAAATATTCTATAGCCAGAGATAGGGAGAGACGGGAGATTCGACTACCACAGCGGTATGTAAATTTAGTTTCGTACGCTTTATCAGTGGCGCAAGAAACAGGTGGAGGCGGCGAACCTTCTACCTATTCGGAGGCAATAAGCGATGATAATTCTGATAAGTGGTTGGTAGCAATGAATGAAGAAATGGAGTCTCTGCACAAGAATGGTACATGGATTCTTGTGCCGCCGCCGAAGAAAAAGAATATAGTCGGATGTAAGTGGGTCTTCAAGAAGAAAGAAGGTTTATCTGGTTCTGACGATGCAAGATATAAGGCACGATTAGTCGCGAAAGGCTATAGTCAGGTACAAGGTGTTGATTTTAATGATGTATTCTCACCTGTCGTTAGACATAGCTCTATTCGTGTATTACTTGCATTCGTTGCCATGTATGATTTGGAGTTAGAACAGCTTGACGTCAAGACGGCGTTCTTACATGGCGATTTAGATGAACAGATATATATGAAGCAACCTGAAGGCTTCATAGTTGAAGGCAAGGAAGACCATGTTTGTCTATTAAAGAAATCCTTATACGGATTAAAGCAGTCTCCAAGACAGTGGTACAAACGTTTTGATTCTTTCATGTTGGGTCATGGTTTCTCCAGGAGCAAGTATGATAGTTGTGTTTACTTCCGGAAGTTAAATGACAAGTCGTTCATTTATCTATTGTTATATGTTGATGACATGCTCATTGCGGCTAAAAATCTTGCAGAAATTCACCAGTTGAAGGCCTTATTGAATGGTGAATTTGAAATGAAAGATTTAGGAGCAGCTAAGAAGATTCTTGGTATGGAGATTAGACGTGATAGAGGAGCTGATAAGTTATACCTGACCCAGGAAAGTTACCTCAGAAAGGTTTTGGAGAGATTTGGCATGAACGATGCCAAACCAGTCAGCACTCCTCTTGCTAGCCATTTTAGGATAAGCGCTGCTCAGTCACCATCATCAGATGAGGAAGAAGCGTACATGGCACGAGTTCCTTACTCGAGTGCAGTCGGCAGTATTATGTATGCAATGGTATGTACACGTCCTGATATTTCACAGGCTGTTAGTGTTATTAGCAGGTATATGGCTAATCCAGGGAAAGAACACTGGCAAGCAGTGAAGTGGATTCTCAGTTACTTGAAGGGTACTCTAAGCACTTGTTTGGAGTTTGCAGAAACAGCGATACTCTCGTTGGCTTCGTCGATTCAGACTACGCAGGTGATCTCGATAAAACGACGATCTCTTACTGGTTATGTATTTTCTATTGGAGGTTGTGCAGTTAGCTGGAAAGCTACTCTACAGCACGTAGTGTCGTTGTCTACTACTGAAGCAGAATACATGGCCGTTACTGACGCAATCAAGGAAGCTTTGTGGTTGAAAGGTTATTCAGCGAATTAACTCATAATCAGGGAGTTATTACTATTTTCTGTGATAGTCAAAGTGCGATTCATTTGACTAAGGATCAGATGTATCACGAAAGGACTAAACATATTGATGTTAAGTATCATTTCATTCGTGATATCATTGCAGATAAGAAGGTGTTTATCAAGAAGATCAACACGACAGATAATGCTGCAGATATGTTTACGAAAGCTCTTCCAGTTTCCAAGTTCAAGCATTGCTTGGACTTGATTGGTGTTTTTAAAGTTGGTGAACTAGCCCGTCGGGGCTAAGGTTGGAGGGAGATAAAGGTATTCTAAATTAAGGTGGAGTAATTTTTCGAATCTCGGTCAAGGTGGAGATTTGTTAGGTGACCTCGGTCATCAAATGAATAATAATCCCATGTGGGGATTTGAAAGTCATGTGGTAGTGAACGAATAAAATTTCTAATGGCAGCCACATGTACAGTATTGAGAAAAGTAGAAAGTGTCGAAGCAGTAGTCCAAGGAAGCTGTTTTATTTTCTTCTTTTCATATGGCAAGAGCGAGGGATATATATGCCTATAAATAGGCATATACAAGGCAGAAGAAAAAACCACAGCCATACAGATCTTCTCCTCTCCTCTGATTATTTTCTGTAGCCTACTCCTTATATTATTGTAGCTGCTTTTGTATCACGTCGGCGTACGTGTTTGTAATCTCTCCACATAATAAAGAAGTTTTACCCTCCGGCCCGTGGACGTAGGTCATTCTGACCGAATCACGTAAATCTCGTTTCATTGTCCAAATTTATTTGTCGTCTGTTCTATTTATTATCGTCATATTTCGGGCAAATAATTATCGGGGATTTCCGCATATCCTAACATCATACAACAGAAAATTAGCTCTGTTCTCAATCATATTGTATAATATCAGATATTATGATGTGCCATCGTCGCTGGAGCTCCGTCTAGCTTTATTTTGATGTGAATTTTTTTTATAATCATCGATTAAATACCTATCGTGAATGAAGAGAAAAATGACTTATATCTACTACGTTAATTATATCTACTACGTTAATTGAATGAAGAGAAAAATGACTTATAATCATCGATTAAAATCGTGAATGAAGAGAAAATGACTTATATATATTTTCGTTGCGGCCAAAAAATTTCTATATCCGCCCCAACAAATAGTACAACCGGTATCGAGGTTTGGACACTACTATCGTGATCATTTGGTTAGCCATGTCAGTCCCGTGATGGGTTATAAATCATCTCGACTTTTACCCATACAGTATTATTGATGACTGTGCACCGCCACGACACTCTTCACGGAATTAAATTTTAGTAGAAACCTTTGTAAGATATGTAATATAGCGCAATTATGAATTTTTTAATTTTCACAAATATTATCTGGTATAATTGCAAACAAACTTATATAATTGTGTATTGTTCGTGGCCACGCCGCGATAATACAATGTATTTGTATCTCTCATGTCCGCATTGTCTGCATCCGCGATGGGGAACCTGGTCGGAGAAGCGGAAGATGGGCAGGGGCGGACCCACGTAGGGGTTTGGTGGGTCCATTGACCCCAGCAGGAACAGCTATTTTACTATACACTTGGGAACATTCATTCTTAAATGATGAAGGGTGTAGTGGTTTAGCTCTTCACTACTAGGCAAAAGGTCAGGCCATCAATCTTAGCAATCCCCATTTTTAAATCTTTTTCTTTAAAATTCGTTTCTTTCATTAACATTAGTGTTGTACTGTATCAGTTTTCTTTTTATAAAATATAATTTTAATATATTGACAAATAATATGTATTTTTGCACCACCATTAACAGTATTTGTTTTTTTTATCAAATATGATATGATGTGCAAACGCAAATTTCATAGTCAACTAAAATATTTCTAATTTAACATACAAAATTATATTTTATTAGCTAAATCGTCCTAATCAAAGTTCTTAAAATTTATCTAAAAAAATATAAAACAGAAAAAACTTTTGATAAAAAAATACATAAAAAAAATGTTCAAGCTACAATATCGTATGATGTGTATATGTTTTAATTGCGAATCAATGGTGTGTATATGTTTTAATTGATCATAGGCATAAAGGTATATCCGTAACTAAAGTAATGATAACACTACTCAGGGGGGATTGCTAGTTTATGTTATCACATGATCCATTTGATATAATCAGTACTGTGTTGTACACGATACATATAGAATGCTAACCTATACTTAGTAGGTTTCCTTTTTTCTTTTAAGTAGGTTTCTTTATTCCTATCATATCTGTTGGCGTGGCAGCGGAACCGGTCGAGTAATATTGCGGCTAGTATTTGAGCAATTAAAGATAAAATGTGGACACCGAGATTTAACGTGGAAAACCCCCAAACAAATCGGGTTAAAAAACCACGGGCAAGGAAGAAGAATCCACTATAGAGGAATAATATAGGAGTTACAACCTCTCAATCTATAAAGGAGAAAACCCTCAACCTCTCTCTTTATAGTCGGAGAAAATACCCGACAAACTCTCTATTTCTATTCTCTCTATTTTCTCTCTCCTCTTTCTCTCTGTTTTGGGATGCTAAATCTACTCTCGTCCGTTCCCCTTTTATAGAAGCAATATCACGTACAAGGACAAAAAATTTCACGTCACCCTATACCTCATATAATGGGAATAGTAGAAGAGAAATTTGAACAGCTTGTTACGTGAAGGAATACCAATCAAAACTCTCTTTGTTAACTTGATTGGTCAAGTCAATACTTCTGACAATCTCCCACTTGAAGATCTGATTAAGAATCAATCGAATCTTCATACCATTCTTTCTCCCTTGCCTTTCATGTTGCTTACGTCTGTGCTAGGCCACTTGAGGAACGACACCAAACAAACTTGTCAGTGTTGACTGCCTTCGTCAAGAAATCTGCTAGGTTATCTTTCGTATGAATTTTCTGCATATCAACCGTGCCCTCTTCCACTTTCTCACGAACGAAGTGATACTGGACTCGTATGTGCTTTGACCTGGAATGAAAAGCTGGATTCCTTGCGAGATGCAAGGCACTCTGACTGTCACAGAACAGAGGAATATTCTCCTGCTCGTGCCCGAGTTCCTCCATGATCATTTTCAACCATACCGCCTTTACTTGCCTGCGTAGCTGCAACATATTCAGCTTCAGTTGTTGACGTCGCAACAACGGACTGAAGTTTCGATACCCAGCTTACGGCACCGCCAGTAAGAGTGAACACATATCCCGTGGTAGATTTGCTCTTGTCAAGATCACCTGCATAATCAGAGTCAACGTACCCTCTGACAGTAAAGTCTGCTCCCCCGTAACATAATGCAACATCTGAGGTTCCTTTGATATATCGTAGGATCCTCTTCACTGTGCTCCAATGCTCTTTGCCCAGATTCGCCATGTACCGACTCACTACTCCCACTGCATGTGCAATGTCTGGTCGTGTACAAATCATCGCGAACATAAGACTTCCCACCGCTGATGCATACGGTACTCGAGACATCTCCATCCTCCCTTCTTCACTGCTAGGACTCATACTTGAGGATAATTTGAAATTAACAAGAAGTGGGGTAGAAATTGGCTTACATCTTGCATATTGAAGCGTCGCAAGACCTTCCTCAGATAATTCTTCTGCGAAAGCCAAATCTTCTTGTTATTTCTGTCTCGGTAAATTTGCATCCCTAGAATCTTGTTTGCTGGTCCCAAGTCTAGGGGTGGGCATCGGGTCGGGTAGTCGGGTATCGGGTAGTTCGGGTTCGGGTAGTTCGGGTTCGGGTTAATATTTTCACTACCCGAACCCGACCCGATCTACGGCGGGTACCCGATTGTCGGGTATATATCGGGTTCGGGTACCCGACGTCGGGTACCCGACTTTGAATCGAAAAATATGATTAAAAATTTTATAATGCAATATACATATCAAATATTCATGTTATATATCATTTATCACTTATAACATTTGGATGTTTTATATTCAATAAATATAATATATATAAATATTTCTATATGTTTATTTATAAGTTTTGAAAATATATTTTAAATTATTATAATGATTTATGCATTGTAATAAATATCACTTGTTAATTATGCAATATTAATAAGAAATTAATCAAAGATTATTTAAAACTTTAACACCACCCACGTTAGTATCGATATCTAGACATGTTATTATATTTTTTCAATGTTTATGTATAAAAACTAATATATTTGTTAAAATATAATTTGTCGGGTACCCGATCGGGTTATTCGGGTAATAAATTACTACCCGATACCCGACCCGATTAATAAATTCGGGTATCGGATAACCCGATACCCGACAAATAACTCGAATTACCCGACCCGAACTACCCGAACCCGATCGGGTTCGGGTAAAACCCGAATACCCGAACCCGAACGCCCACCCCTACCCAAGTCCTTCATTTCAAATTCCCTAGCCAACTGTGCCTTGAGTTCTTCGACTCGATCTTTGTTGGGGCCTGCTACCAACATGTCGTCAACATACAACAGTAATATGATAAAATCATTTTCACCAAACCTCTTGAAATATGCACAAGGGTCTGCGTTTAATCTGTTGTATCCAAGGCTCATGATGAAGGAATCAAATCTCTTATACCAACACCTCGGCGCCTGTTTGAGACCGTATAGAGATTTGTTCAACCTACAAACCAGTTCCGTTTTTCTTTGTCTTCAAAACCTTCCGGCTGGAGCATATAAATCTCTTCTTCAAGATCTCCATGAAGAAAGCCGTCTTCACATCTAGTTGCTCTAGATGTAGGTCGAATGTAGCACACATCGCCAGGAGTACCCGAACTGTCGTCAGTCGAACCACAGGTGAAAATATCTCGTTGAAGTCGATGCCTTCTTTCTGAGCGTAGCCTTTAACCACCAGTCGTGCACGAAACCGCTCTACTTGATCATCGCTGTTCCGCTTGATCTTAAAGACCCATTTATTGCCGATTGCCTTTCTGCCATTCGGTAGTGGCACCAGCTCCCAAGTCTTATTTTTCCGTAGAGCTTCCATTTCTTCTTGCACTGCCGCCAACCACTGATCTGCATCTGAACTGTTCAGTGCTTCTTGAAGAGTTGATGGCTCTCCCTCATCAGTTAAAAGACAGTATGCAATGTTGCTGTCCATGTCGTAATCTTCATGCCAGGATGGTGCGACTCTTTCGCGTGTGCTCCTTCTAAGTTCTGGTTCTGAAGATTCGCTTGGCCCTTCGTTGTGCTCAGGTGCTGCTCCAGAAGAATCTTGTTCGATAGACTTCCCTTTCGCCTGAATCGTCGTAGTCCCTGAGCGTTCCTTTGTAGTGCTATCATTTTCTCCGATTAGTTTATCTTCTAAGAAGATAACTTCCCTGCTGATGACAACCTTGTGGGCAGTGGGATCCCACAGGCGATACCCCTTCACACATCAGCATACCCCAAGAACAAACACTTCCTGGATTTCGGATCCAGCTTCGTAGTTTCTTGGGCGTTGTACATCACGTACACAAGACTTCCAAATACATGGAGTTTGGAATAATCCGCTAGTTTTCCGGTCCACATCTCCATCGGCGTCTTATGATCAATTGCCGTTGAAGGCGATCGATTGATCACGTAGCAGGCGGTGTTGACTGCTTCTGCCCAGTACGATTTATCCAGACCTGCAGCTCCCAACATGGCTCTTGTTCTTTCCAACAGAGTTCTGTTCATCCGCTCCGCCACTCCATTTTGTTGTGGAGTATACGCCGTAGTAAAGTGCCTTTTGATGCCTTCTCTTTTGCAAAAGCTATCAAATTCCCGGCCAGTATATTCTCCTCCATTATTAGTCCTCAAACACTTGATCTTCTTTCCTGTATCAAGTTCGACCCGAGCCTTGAAATTGTTGAAGGTAACGAACACATCTCCCTTACTCTTGATGATATACACCCAACATCTCCGGGAGTAATCGTCGATGAATGACACGAAATACTTCCCTCCTCCTCGGGATGAAACCGGTGACTGCCATACATCAGAGTGAACCAATTCTAGAATACCATTGCTTCTGGAATTTGATGTGTTGAATTGTAGCCGATGCTGCTTGTTTGCTACGCAATGCTCACAGAACGATAGAGACACCTTCGTGAGACCTGGAAGTAGATTCTGGCCCGCAAGAATTTTCATTCCTTGTTCCGACATATGCCCGAGCTTCTGATGCCATAGCATAGTGGATCTCTCGATTGAATTTTCCGAAGCCACAGACGCTTCGCCTTCTTGCACCGTCTCTCCCAACAGCATATACAAATTTGCAGCAGCCTTTTCACCTTTCATGACTACAAGTGCTCCCCGGAATATTTTCATTATTCCTCCCCGAACTTTGATTTCACAGCCAAGATCATCGAGCTGTCCCACAGACAATAAATTCTTCTTCAGACCTTCCACGTGCCGCACTCCTTGAATAGTGCGAATTGTACCATCGTGCAACTTCAACTTCACGGTTCCAACGCCTACGATCTTTAGGCATTATCTTCGCAACTGTACACAGATCCTCCTACGATAGGTTCGTAGTGGTTGAACCAGTCTCTTCGAGAGGTCATATGACAAGTTGCGCCCGAGTCAAGAAGCCATATTTCATCGTACGACTTCCTGCTCTCCGTTGAGATAGCTGCTTCGCTACACAATACGTCTCCTCCTGGCGCGTTTGCCAGATTTCCTTGAGGAATGGAGTTCTTCAGGCTCCAACAATCCTTCTTCAAGTGACCCTTCTTTCCACAATGGTAGCATTTCATATCCTTCTTCTTACTTCTTGATTTTCCCCTGCCTTGAATGTGACTCCCACTTGAACCACGTCCGTTGACCTCCCTCTCATCACTGTCAAAGCTTCGACCTGTTGAGAGCCTGCTTGCTGGTCCTCCTTGTTCTTTCGCCGATTTTCTTCTTCAAGAATAGCAGCAGCGAGGTTATTGAAGACCAGAACTTTCGCGTTGTTCGTCAGTTGATGATGAGTTGATCATACGAATCAGGCAGACTTTGAAGTAGAATTTCCGCCGTTCTTTATCCTCTGTTTTATACCCCAACGATGTTAGCTGGGAAAACAGAGTATTCAAGACGTTGAGATGCTCCGTCACCGAAGTAGATTCAGACATTCTCAAGGTGAACAATTTTCTCTTCAAGAAAATTTTGTTGTGTAACGATGTCGGCTCGTACAGATTGGTTAGGTGGTCCCATATCTCCTTTGCCGTTTTCTTTCTTCGACGCTGGACAATATTTCATCTGCTAGTGCCAGATGGAGATTTGCGACAGCGCTCCCGTCCATCTCGTTCCATTTCTTGTCATCTGTCACGGTGGCTGGTTTTCCATCGATAGCCTCCAGACAGCCGTCCTTTCGCAAGATCGCCTTTATCTTTAATTTCCACAGTGACAAATTCCTCCCGTTGAACTTTTCGATATCAAACTCGCCGCCATAATTTCTGCTCAGTCGTGAGCGATACCTCCGACGAGGTTGCAGCAGATAATTATTGAACTCGTACCGGCTTTTTCGTCACCGTAACAAGGGCAGTATAATATCTGTTATTTTCTGATGTGGAGGGTCCACGTTAGTGGCAACCACAGAGCATACGATAAACAGATATATAAAACCCAAGCTAGGCTCTGATACCAATTGTTGGCGTGGCAGCGGAACCGGTCGAGTAATATTGCGGCTAGTATTTGAGCAATTAAAGATAAATGTGGACACCGAGATTTAACGTGGAAAACCCCCAAACAAATCGGGTAAAAAAACCACGGGCAAGGAAGAAGAATCCACTATAGAGGAATAATATAGGAGTTACAACCTCTCAATCTATAAAGGAGAAAACCCTCAACCTCTCTCTTTATAGTCGGAGAAAATACCCGACAAACTCTCTATTTCTATTCTCTCTATTTTCTCTCCTCTTTTCTCTCTGTTTTGGGATGCTAAATCTACTCTCGTCCGTTCCCCTTTTATAGAAGCAATATCACGTACAAGGACAAAAAATTTCACGTCACCCTATACCTCATATAATGGGAATAGTAGAAGAGAAATTTTGAACAGCTTGTTACGTGAAGGAATACCAATCAAAACTCTCTTTGTTAACTTGATTGGTCAAGTCAATACTTCTGACAATATCATATTATATATAGAGCTTCATGCAACTGATCTTCGATTATATTCGTATCGTATGACAGCTACAATATCGACGTGCATGACTGATCGGTTCGTTTGAATGCAGCTCGGAAGTTTCTAAGACGCTGTGATAAGGTTGCATTAACACATGTTCAAGCAACATGTATCTTCTTGCTCATTATCATGTAAAAAGCGTACACTTAGACATTACTTTGTTACCTAGATTTAGTGCGAGTATTTCTCGCAGGGTATGAATGGTTCTTCCTCCTCTTTTTCATCATCATTTTCTTCTTTTTTGGTTACTTGTTTATCTCTGTTCGGTCACGTGCGTGGGGCCATAGGGTTTGCACAGTTGCCTATATTGTTTGATACTCGATTGCAAGGATTTCATTAAGGTTTACGTACATCAACACGTTTATCTATCTTTATATATCTGTCAATGCATTTAAGAATCTGAATTGCTATTCACCGCCCCCTTTTTCCTAGTCACCGCCCCCTAAAGGGCTGAAAAAAGACGATTTTGCCCTTTTGAATTTAAATTTCTATTTAAAGTCCTTTTTCCAACACCAATTTTTCATATAGCAATTAAACATTCAAATGAGACTCAAACAAAACAACAAAAACGTTCAAATCGCAATGAATCGTCTATTTGGGAAATGGAAAAGTCAAAAGAAAGCGTCTATTGGAGCGGATGGTAATCAAATTCTCGTAAATTTCGTTTTTATAGACGTGAATTCTCGAAAAACGGTCGGATTCGAGCGAAAATTTCGCCCCGACCGAAACATAATTTCGGTCAACACAAGGGGTGACCGAACAACAATTTCGGTCAACCCTTGTATGACCGAAAATCAATTTCGGTCGCCCAAGAGGGGACCGAAATTATAGATCGGGCCGCGACTGTAGTAGCCGAAATTTGGATTCGGCTACGACTGTCGCGGCCGAAATCCGGCTTCGGCTACGACAGAGGTGACCGAAATCTCATTTCGGTCGCCTCTTAGGTTGACCGAAATTTGATTTCGGTTATTAATTTTTTTTTTTCAGACTTGGAGAGTGTCCCGGAGGATTCACGGGCGACGGGATAAACTACAGTCGGCATTTTCGCGAAGGAGGACGATTTTCAACCGACGTGGAAGCCATTAACTGGGCGAAAGGCGTCGCTATTGGTCTTGGTTTCGAGGTGATAATTTCGTCGCACAAGAAATTAGGAACAAAAAAATTGATTAGATGTTCTCGCGGAGAACGTTATAGAGGCAAGGAGGATGAATTGGAGAGGCTGTCGAAGTCTAACAAGTGCAGGTGTCCGTTTGTAGTCATAGCCCAGCAAGATCCAGCTACTAAGGAATGGTTCATTCGTACGGGCCCACCTGAAAAATCCACGCACAATCACCCTCTGATACATTATCCCGAGGGACACCGCCAGACGAGTGGGTTAAGCAGCCAGGCAAAGAAGGTCGTAGAGGAAATGAGTGCTGCGCAAGCGAAACCATCACATATCCTCTCAGCGATGAGGGCTCGACACAGCGTAGATAACGCGACGATCCGACATATTTATAATTACAGAGATCGTTTGAAGAAGCAATATTCTGAGGGTCGAGACGTGGTGAGCCAGTTGATGCACCAGGCGACAGAGTCCGGATATTTTGTTGAATATAGAAGAGACGAGGAGACTAATATGCTGACACATGTCTTTCTCGCACACCCGGAGTCACTCGCACTGCTGAGGACGTATCCTTATTTTATTGGGATTGACTCGACGTACAAGACCAATAGATATAAGATGCCTCTTGTTGAGATTATAGGGGATGACTCCCTGTAATCACAACTTTCTGTGTGGGTTTGCCGTCATGGAGGACGAGACCGAGATCAGTTACCGGTGGATGTTGCAGTCTATCAGGGATATTCTAGGGCCAGCTGTCCACCCGTCGGCGATTGTCACTGATCGTGAGTTGGGCCTTGTTCGACCGGTCATATGGTATTTCCCCATTCTCACCATCTGCTGTGCACGTGGCATATTTATAAAGATGTGGAGAACAAAGTTTATAGGTTGGGGGGAATAGCAAAAAAAACCGCAGCTCACTTCACGCACAAGTCCTGGAAAGCAGTCGTGGAAGCTCCGACGGTTGACGAATATGAGAATGCAGTGAATGACATGCGTCTGCGCTGGCTACAAGACTCAGAAATCGTTACTTATGTTGAGCAGACGTGGTTGGTGCATAAGGAGAAGTTCGCCAGAGCTTGACGAACCATGTGCTTCATTTCGAGAACACCACTACATGTCGTGTGGAGAGTGCTCATAGCGAACTGAAAGGATGGCTGAACTCGGCCACTGGGTCGCTTGACACCGTATGGGTGAAGGTGAACGAGCAGATTCAGAACCAGTTGATTCGCATCAGAAAGGTAAATTAATTATTATTACGTCTCTCTTATCCTTATCGTATCCTTATTTTAATCTTGACATGCAGACACTTGAGGAGTCCCGGTCGAAACGACCTATTCCGATGTCAGGATTTCCATTCCTAACATTGTTATACAGAGTTTCACACCATGCAATAAAAATTATGGAAATGAGCTGCGGCGGGCCAAAGAGTTGTCGGATGAGGTTTACTCCAGGTGCGGATGTGTAGTACGACGTACGCACCAACTACCATGTGCCTGCGAGCTTCAGCAATGCGTGGACAACAACTACCCAGTATCAGTAGAATGCTTGCACGACTTCTGGAGGACACTCACAATCGGCGAGGGAGTAGTGCCCGATATTTCTGATCAAGAGCGCTTAGCCGATCTTGTGCGTGAGGCAGAAGGTCGCGATCCCGCCGTTATGCGTGGCCTCCATCGAGTAGTTCACGAACATCTCTATCCTGAGGATCAAGAGTGGACCGCGCCTGCTGTTAAGACATCTGTAAAAGGTAGGCCAAAGAAAAGAGACTCGACGAAACGTGATCGGAGTGCTTGGGAGTACGCAATCCCAAAGGGGGGACGCAGCGGAGGGCGCAGCAGTACCAGTCGTAGCAGCCAGGGTCGTAGCAGTCATGGCCGTACCTCATCATCATCTGCGAAGCGATCTCGTAGTTCTACTGGCGAGACAGGTACTTCTGTTTTTTCACTCATAAAAATAGTATATGGATGCATCTCTAATCCGGTATAATTTTTTATACAGTTGAATCCAACTTCTTCCACGGTCGCTTGCAGTACCACGTAACATCAGTCATCCATCCGTATATAGTTAGTGTTAATGATGTCGTGGCTGACGGAAACTGCGGATTTCGCGCTATCGCTTCCCATATTTACAATGACGAAGAAGAATGGGTCACCGTAAGGAATAACGTCGCGAACGAAATCGAGGCCCATTGGGATCTTTACTCGCCATTGTACTACGGTGATTCATTGGAAATGCAGTTGCGTCGTATACGCTGGGAAGGGGGACCTTGCTTGGAAAACCACTGGATGTTGACACCGTGCGATCTGTGGGCTGTGGCCACTATTTGGAACGCTGTAGTTACACTATACGGGTACGGCAATGGATCGACCATCAACTTGAATTCTATCACGATACTGCCTCTGCGTGCCGCTTCGACTGCCAATGGACCAAACCGAACTATCGTAATAGCGCACCTTGGAGACGAGTACCGGCATTATATTAGACTGAATTTATGTCCAGACTTTCCAATGCCCGTATTGCATCCGTATTGGAATATCCATCGTGATCGTCGCCTTGCTGGGTGGGAACTTAGATATCAGAACAGATTCGAACATTGGGTGCAGTTAATGCGAATGAATGGTCTATTATAATTCATGTTGTATTATATTTGTATTATATATTTTATTAATGAATAATAATATTAAGTATTTTATATATTATTATTTTATATTATTAGTATTATTTTGCGTCGTATTTTTAGTATTTTTTATATATTATTATTTTATATTATTAGTATTATTTTATTCTTATTATTATATTTTTTATATGTTATTTCATATTATTAGTACTATTTTATTCTTATTATTATTTTTTTATATGTTATTTTATATATTATTATTTTATATTATTAGTATTATTTTATTCTTATTTTTAGTATTTTTTTATATATTATTTTATATTATTAGTATTATTTATTCTTATTTTTACTATTTTTTATATATTATTATTTTATATTATTAGTATTATTTTATTCTTATTATTTTTTTTATATGTTATTTTATATTATTAGTACTATTTTATTCTTATTATTATTTTTTTATATGTTATTTTATATATTATTATTTTATATTATTAGTATTATTTTATTCTTATTTTTAGTATTTTTTATATATATTATTTTATATTATTAGTATTATTTTATTCTTATTATTTTTTTTATATGTTATTTTATATATTATTATTTTATATTATTAGTATTATTTTATTCTTATTTTTAGTATTTTTTATATATTATTATTTTATATTATTAGTATTATTTTATTCTTATTTTTAGTATTTTTTATATATTATAATTTTATATTATTAGTATTATTTTATTCTTATTATTTTTTTTATATGTTATTTTATATTATTAGTATTATTTTATTCTTATTATTATTTTTTTATATGTTATTTTATATATTATTATTTATATTTTATTCTTATTTTTTGTATTTTTTATATATTATTATTTTATATTATTAGTACTATTTTATTCTTATTATTATTTTTTTTATATGTTATTTTATACAATTATTTATATTATTAGTATTTTTTATTCTTATTTTTAGTATTTTTTATATATTATATTTTATATTATTGGTATTATTTTGTTCTAATTTTATATGTTTTTTATATACAATTATTTTATATTATTAGTATTAATTTATTCTTATTATTATTATTTATGTGTTATTATTTTATACTATTATAATTTTTTATTAATATTATTTGTTCGATTTTTAGTATTTTTTATATTTAATTATTTTTATATGTTATTATTTTATACTATTACATTATTTTATTAATATAAATAAAAATAGTACGTGTTCGGTACACAAACTAAGGACAACGACAAATAAAAGCAGATCATGGAGCATTGCGCCAGCGGTCGTTCATTTCGTCCAGCTTGTCTCTGTAGCGCTCCGTCTGCTCCTCGTCGTGGAGCTGCAGCGTAGATAGCATCTCGGTGCTCAATGCATACATCGAGCTGTACCACTGTACACAGAATTGATAAATATAAAAATTGATTATACATACAAAGACTGAATCACTTAATATTACGTACGTAGTCTGAGTGGCTGCGCGGGGGTATGCCGCCCGAAGAGGATCCCGACTCCGACGATAACAGACGAGGATGAGAATGTCGCTCATACCAGTCCATGTACCCTTGGACGGCCTCGCCAAGGTAATCTGCAGTCGCCGGGCTGATGTACGATAGATTGAGAATGTACGCGTACGGGAACTGACGCCAAGCAAATTCTGCTGCGTCGCCAGAATGGTGCACCTTATACCATTTCGGGTCTGCTGGCATGTACGCCTTCTGTGGCGGACTCATCGGCGGCGGGATGTGCTGCACGTAACCCAACTGGCGCAACACTCTCGAGGGCACATAGGGCTCAACAATGTCGCGATATCGTACCCAGCCTACGAAAATAGTCCTCATGTGGTGCGCCGCTGGATCGGGCCGTAGGGCAACCAAGCAACCTGATAACAGTTTGCAAGTTTGTATATAATCGTCGTGAATATAGAATATAATCACTTAATATACCTCGCTCGCAGTCATCATGTCTAGCTGACGGCGGATCTCAATCAAACGGCGGCCCGTCCGCTCGTACTGAGACACGGACCACATGCGTGATCGTGCGTCGCAGGCCTCCACATGATGGGGTAGACGGTGTGGGCGAAAGCACGGGAAGTACTCGTAGATCCACGCCTGTAATAACGACAGGCACCCAGCTAAACCCCTTGAATCCGCTCGGCTTGCGAGGCCAAGGTGGCGATAGAGGTAAGCAAGAGCGGCCGACCCCCACGAGTGGCCGCTGGCAACTGGCAGCGATCGATAGAACTCGTGCATGATGTCGGGCTTCACCCGGTTCCTGCTCTTGTCGACGAACAGCGTCGACCCCAGTAGAATCCACAGCCAGGCGATTGCCTGGAACCCCGCCGGCCTATTTCCAGACCGCATCCTCTGCATCACGTCTTTCGTCGCGACCGCACCGCCTCTCCATAATCCCCGCAGCGCGTCTGCGTTAACCCCCATGATCTCCCTCGCCGCGATCTGCTGGTCGCCGCTGTCCGGGGTGCCCGATACCGTCCTCCCCTCGATCGGGATACGCAGGATCTGCTCGACGTCGTGGAGCATGATCGTCATCTCACCCCACGGCATGTGGAAGGTGTTCGTGTCAGGGTGCCAGCGCTCCACAAAAGCGCTCAGAAGAGGCTGGTCCAAGTGACCCAGCATGGCATCTGTGAGGTGGCTAAGCCCCGTGCCATCGATCTCGCTCTGCGTCTGCGGCGGGAACTGGCAGTACCACTGCTTAAGCGACCGAAGCACTGACACACGCTGCTTGCACTTCAGCAGGGGTCGATCCTCCTCACCCATCCAGATGCGGGGCGCGATGTGCCCCAAGTAACTAGGGATCACCTCGCCGTCTTCTGGACCACCTGGCTGTGGCCCCTGCACCCTCCACGAATCGTCATCTACGACCCTGGAGCGCTTGCTCCCTATTTTATTTTTTAAGAATTTCCCAAAAATAAATATTATTTATTTTACGTATATTAAGACACTACATCGCAATACAGTTTATCAAGGAGAATGAAATTACCTGCGGAGACCGGTATCGCATCGTCGTCGGATGACTCAAACGACGCCGCATCGTAGGGCACCTCCTCATCCGCAGGCGCCTCCTCATCCGCATGCGGATCGTATTCCGCATATACGGAATGAGAATCAAGAGCTCGCTGCCGCCTCTCCTCCTCCCGTTGCCTACGAACGGATGCATCAACGCCGCGCGCTCTCGTATGGCGCTCTCCAGATCCCTCCTCCGCCTCCGGGCCGGTCTGCTGCTCCCTCCAAGTAGGGACTTCCCACCCTTGGCCTGCAATTACATATTTATTAAAAAAAAAATTGACCGAAAAAAAATTTCGGCCAAACAGTGGAATGACCGAAATTAAGTTTCGGTCGGCGAGGAACCGACCGAAACTTGATTTCGGTCGAGCCAGGTCCGACCGAAACCTGATTTCGGTCGGAACCCCGGCGACCGACGAGTGATTTCGGTCGTTCAATACACGACCGAAATCATATTTCGGTCGAGCCTGTTGCGACCGAAATCTGATTTCGGTCGTGTCTTGAACGACCGAAATCACGTTTTGGTCGCGACTAGGCCGACCGAAATTTCGGTTTGGTCGTGCCGTTTTCGCCCTATTTCGCATCCGATCGCCCGTTTTCAGCCTAATTCGATCCGTTTTCGACAATCTATCTAAATACGAATGAACTTACGACAGTTTTCTTACCATCGTGACAGGACCCCCTTTCCCTTTCCCTTTCCGTGTCCTCGCTCCATTACGATTGGCAAAGTTCTCTGTTTTTTTGTTTAATTGGTTGTGTGATTTGAAAAGTGTTGCGTCGTGTAGGAATTAAAGAAAATTCTTACTTTTTTATATTTTACCTTTTTAAAATAATTTAAATAACATAAGGGCATAAACGTCTTTTTTCAGCCCTTTAGGGGGCGGTAACTAGGAAAAAGGGGGCGGTAAATAGTAATTCCCTTTAAGAATTAAAATGGTTGTTGGATTTTTATTTATTATGGGGATAATTTGTTAGGCGTGAGGAGATGTGTAATGTATTAGCTCTATATATAATATGACATGATAGGAATAAAGAAAACCTACTTAAAAGGAAAACGGAAACCTACTAAGTATAGGTTAGCATTCTACATGTATCGTGAAATTACAACACAGTACTGATTATATCAAATGTATCATGGGATACATAAACTAGCAATCACCCCTGAGTAGTGTCATCATTACTTTAGTTACAGATATACCTTTATGCCTATGATCAATTAAAACATATACACACCATTGATTTCGCGATTAACTTAATCATTTGCATGGGTATCAAAACTCTCGAAGGCCTTCTCTCCGAAAATAGTAATTCATACCCTCCTAATAAACTATCATGCTGCCGATCAAAACCAGTCTCACACCTAACACTGAATCTTACACCATATATCCGTATATCCAATTCATAAATACAACCTTTACGAGATGGCTCACGATCTAAGGTTCATAGGTTTCTGCATATACGGAAGATATAAAATAGTAGAACTAGAACAAATATTTCTTTTAGAAAAAAAAACATATCGGCCACAACAATAAATAAAGAAAAAACAAAAGAAAAAATAAAAATGAAATTAAACTTGAATCCAATCAAGTCTCTATATAAGCTAACGATAACAGTAAAAGCCGACTCTCTCTTAAACCCCTCAAAATACAATCCGCACAATGACGACTACCTTCTTCTCCCATGTCCTCTTCCACCATAAAGGAGAACGAACGCAGAAATTCACACCCTCTTCGCCTTGGCCCAAACCCCTCCGGATCGGAGCGGCTATCGACACGGCCCAACCGACGAAGAAGCTGGAAATCGCAGTCATCGGCTTCGGAAACTTCGGGCAGTTTCTCTCCAAAGCGTTCATCGGACAGGGACACAAAGTGCTCGCCCACTCGCGATCGAACTACGAGAGTGAGGCCAAGCCATGGGGGCCCACTTCTTCCCCGACATCACCGACCTCTGCGAGTGTCACCCAGACGTCGTTGTACTGTCCACGTCGATCATCAGTGCCGAGGCAGTGATGAGGTCGATCCCTCTTCAGAGGCTGAGGAGGAACACTCTCTTTGTTGACGTCCTCTCGGTGAAGGAATTTCCCAAGAACGTATTCCTCGACGTTCTTCCCTCCCACTTCGACATTCTCTGTGTTGAGAATTCGGCGCCCTTAGATTCGTAACTTAGGGATCTTTCGTGTGAAGATTGAATCGAAAGATTCGATCTTGGTAGAGAAATCGATCAAAAACAGAGAGGAGAAAAACTGGTAAAAACAGAGGGTTTAACGTGGTTCGACCCAAGAAATGGTCTACGTCCACGGATCAACGCTTCGATTATATTCCGAACACTTTACAGAGATTACAAGTTCTAAGCTTACTCTCTCAATTCACAGTACAAAGATCGAGCTAATTCCTCCTATTTATAGACGATAAATGACCTAGAAGGTTCCTACTTAGTCATCGAAACGGTTAACAGCAATTTTAAGAAACTGCTACGCGTCATGGCCTCTTACGTGCTTCGTCACGGCCGTGACGCCATCGGGGAGCCCATTCTGCCTTCTGTCACGGCCTCGTGCTCCAAGAGTCACGGTCGTGACAAGTTCGAATGAGCTTTCGCGCGTTCAGCTCTCACTTCTGTCGGAGGTCACGGCTTGGGGCAGCCAGCTTCACGGCCGTGAAGCTGGGCAGCAACTCCTTCAGGCCCAAGTCGACTGGTTCACGGCCGTGACCCATCTTGTAGCTGGCCGTGAACAGTACCTGAGAGCTTATTCCATTGCGTTCTTCGCTCGAACTCATCCCCGATCAATTTACGATGATTTCCCATGGAGTTTTGGGTCATCTTCCCCAACAATCTCCACCTTGAGCCAAGAACTCCACCTCAATTCCAAGGGTTCTTCATCAACCAAGGCCATCGATTGTTTTCTTCGACTTCCAACGTCAACTATCCCAACTCCACCTCGAACCTTGAACATTCGCTCGACTTTTGCCCGTCCCGCCCTCGCTCAGAGGGCTTTCGAACACCTTATCAACGCAAGTGATAAGACAAGAAGGATTAGACAAACGCATACCTTCTTCGCAACCGAAATCCGCCCGGTTTGGCTTAACGATTTCCCAGAAATCCCAGCTTCGTGGCGCTCCAACTCGAGCCACTTACAGCTGTCGATCGGCTTCTTTAGAGACCCCTTTGCCGGCCCGTGGGTCTGAGCTTCCATGGATGGCTCGCCTTCCTCGCTTTCGAAGCCTCTCCACCTCAAGCTATCCTCACTATCGCTTGGGAAAACCTCAGAATTTGCCCGAGCTTCTCTTGAGTCGTTCTCCACCTCAAGACAATGATTTTCTTCACGCCTTAGCTTGTCGTGAAGCCCTTTACGTGCCCTTGAAGTTCCCAGCCTGCGCCTCTTCAAAGCATGGCCTTCAAGCACGTAAATTCCATTCTTCTTGAAGCCTCTCATGACCTCTCGCCACCCTTCGAGCACCTTGATGTGCTTTGCCCCGATTTTGGTTGTGTAACCTTGATCATCCAGACACCCACCGAGATCAAGTTTCTCTTCAACGCCGGACATATCTCACATCCTCAAGAACTCGTATACCTCCTCCATCAAGCTTCAAACGTACCTTTCCCGTCCCATACACCTTGCAAACGCTGTCATTTCCCAAGACCACCGTGTCTCCCTCGATCTTCTTGAAATCTTGAATCCAGATTTGTTGCTCGTGATGTGAAACGTACACCCCGAATCCAAGACCCATTCCTTAGCATCTTCTTGCCCATACGCCATGAGAACTTCCGCCGATTCGTAGCCTTCATCTTCAACACAATCAGCCTCACAAGCATTAGGGGTTTTAGTCACGTACCTTGTAAAGTTTGGGCAATTCCTTCGAATGTGGCCTTCTTCGTGGCAGTGGTAGCACCTTATGGACTTCTAACTTCTCCCTTTCCTTCCTTCTTCGACTTCTTGCCTTGCCATTTTGCAGCTTTCTCTCGAACGTGTAGCAATTCTGCCGATGGATCCACACGAACCTCTGCCTTGGTAGTGAGTTGCTTCGATGCGATCGCCGAGAGCACGTCTTCCAATTTCAGAGCATCTCGCCCATAGAGAAGCGTCTCCTTGAAGTCTTCGTGACTCTTAGGTAAAGCACAGAGCAAAAGAAGCGCTTTATCTTCATCTTTCATCGGCTCATCGATGTTATCAAGGTCAAGCGTCAATTTCTGGAATTGATCGAGTTGCGCTTCAACCGATCGATCTTCCACCATCTTGAAGGAATAGAGCGCTTGCTTTAGGTATAGCCTCCTTGCTAGGGTCTTCGTCATGTAAAGATCTTCAAGTTTCTTCCACAATTCGTCAGGTTTCGTCTCCTTCGAAACCCTCCTCAAGACTTGATCGGATAGGCTCAAGATTATAGCGCTGTGCGCTTCGATCGGATCTTCGCCTTTGCATCCGCCGTCAAGGTCGTGGGGAGCATCTCCTTCTCCTCCTTCAAGGCTTCCTCTAGGCCTTGTTGAATCAAGATCGCCTTCATTTTGAGCTTCCATAGCCCAAAATCGTTCTCCCCCGTGAACTTCTCCATTTCGAACCTATTCTGCGCCATCTGAGAATCGCGTGTCGTTCCACCGCCTCGCCGCACCAATTGTTGAGAATTCGGCGCCCTTAGATTCGTAACTTAGAGATCTTTCGTGTGAAGATTGAATCGAAAGATTCGATCTTGGTAGAGAAATCGATCAAAAACAGAGAGGAGAAAAAACTGGTAAAACAGAGGGTTTAACGTGGTTCGACCCAAGAAATGGTCTACGTCCACGGATCAACGCTTCGATTATATTCCGAACACTTTACAGAGATTACAAGTTCTAAGCTTACTCTCTCAATTCACAGTACAAAGATCGAGCTAATTCCTCCTATTTATAGACGAGAATGACCTAGAAGGTTCCTACTTAGTCATCGAAACGGTTAACAGCAGTTTTAAGAAACTGCAACGCGTCATGGCCTCTTACGTGCTTCGTCACGGCCGTGACGCCATCGGGGAGCCCATTCTGCCTTCTGTCACGGCCTCGTGCTCCAAGAGTCACGGTCGTGACAAGTTCGAATGAGCTTTCGCGCGTTCAGCTCTCACTTCTGTCGGAGGTCACGGCTTGGGGCAGCCAGCTTCACGGCCGTGAAGCTGCGCAGCAACTCCTTCAGGCCCAAGTCGACTGGTTCACGGCCGTGAACCCATCTTGTAGCTGGCCGTGAACAGTACCTGAGAGCTTATTCCATTGCGTTCTTCGCTCGAACTCATCCCCGATCAATTTACGATGATTTCCCATGGAGTTGGGTCATCTTCCCCAACACTCTGCACGCACCCCATGTTCGGGCCTGAGAACGGAAAGCACGGGTGGAGCAAACTCAGTTCGTGTTCGACAGAGTGAGGATCGGGACGAGAAGTCGAGGATCCATAGGTATTATATTTTATGTCCCTAGTAATAATATTAATCTTGATACTCATAATATGTGCTATCATCGTGTATTCCATGGTCTCCCTAAACGGTGGCGACCAATGTTTTTCCGTCTCCAATTACAGTATTGTCAAGGAATGCTTGGTTTCTCCCTAAGTCGATACTATTCATATTGCTAATTTTAATCAGAGATATCTTCCTAACGCATGATAGTTTTCATAATTCTATAAATCATATGATGCATCTTTTTACCCGAAACGATGACCTAGTGTAGAGCTTTTGACTGTAGCTGCTGAGCATGGTTGCAAATTTGGTCTAAGCGGCTAGTTGCAGGAGCACCGAGCGAAAAACCCTATAATCTGCCGAGCAACTAATCCACATATTAACCCGACTATTCATCATTAGTCGAACGATTAATTGGCTAATTAATTTGTTTTCTTTTTGAAACATTAATATATTAAAAACTTTTACTAAAGAGGACAAAAGTAGGCAATTGCTCTGACAGTCCAGGCATTGTTGCTGAGAGGTGAGCGTGTGTTTGTATATATATATAGAAAAATATTTCAGATTTCTTTACTCATGTAACCGGGTGGGACACGTCGACTTACTAGTTAATACTACACTACATTTAAGTTCGAACAATATATTCTATTCTTTGCCTTGCCATGAAGTAAATATTTAAATAAAGCGTGACTATTTATTTTAGTTAAAGGATAGTCTTATTTAATACCATTTTTCTTTTGGGACTTCAACTAAATTCTACATATATGCAGTGGCCGAGCTAGACAAGTGGGTCCAAATTTTTTTAATTTTTTTATATATATCTCGAATTTTTCTTTACGTATATTAATAATTATCTATTTCAATAGGGCTAGTCCATGCATCCCATTGGCCCAACTGTGGCTCCGCAATGCATATATGTTTATTTTTATTTAACAAGTAAATACAGTTGCATGTGAATAAAATACCAAATTAAAATATGCAATATATCCATATTCATGCATTAGTTTGATCGATATATGTGTTCTACAGGGTTGAGAATTTCTTGGAGATATTCGAGAAAGAAGGGTGCGAGATGGTGGAGATGACGTGCTTGGAGCACGACAAGTATGCGGCTGGGTCACAGTTCATCACCCACACGGTGGGGATACTACTACAGAAGCTTCGATTGGAGAATACGCCGCTAAACACCAACGGATACAAGACGCTGCTGAACTTGGTGGAGAACACGACCAACGACAGCTTCGATCTGTACTACGAACTATTCATGTACAACAACAACTCCATGGAGGAGATGGAGAGACTCAACCTTGCTTTCGAGGCCCTAAAGAATCAGCTCTTCGGACACCTTCACGAGGTCCTGAGAAAGAAGTTGTCTGGTAAGTCCGAGGAAAGCGGCAGTCAAAAGACAAACGAGGACATGATCGGTTAAAGAAGTTGATGCTCGTGCGCCTTCTGAATTTCGATAGATAGTAGCTTTTGTAATGGCAATTATGACTTGTTAGGTCGTTAAATTGGTCGTTTTGCTTGACAGAAAGTGAATGAGTTTGTTATGTATGGAACTTACAAGCATGTTAAGCGTTGTTAGCTAAGTTCATTGTGTCGTCACCTTTTCTCCCATCAACGACGTGTATTGTTCGTTGGGGGCTAACAAAACCGATTCCACAGCGATTATGTAAAAAACTATACTGTGATGTGGAAAGGAATCTATACAGGCTTAAAATTATAAGGGAATACTAAATTAAAGATAGGTATTACAAAAACGTAATAAAAATAAGTGTAGAAATTATCTCTAGAAATTCGGATCGGACCTCTGCGTCATCGAGGCCCACTCACACACCTCACACGGAGAAGGGGTAAAGCTTGATGGGGTTCCTTCTTAAAACAAATTGGTATTAAGAGGAGTAGCCCATCAAGCTTATAAACCCATTAACTTTTTCTAGCTATTGTCGATGTGGGACATCTCATCACTACACCACACGTGACAATTTCAACACTCTCTCCTCACGTGTGAGCCCATGTCTTTTTAAATCGGGAGTGTCTGCCCATGTCTTTTCAATTGAGTCGGATCTCTGCCCGCTCTGATACTAAGTAGAAATTGTCTGTAGAAATTCGGGCTGTGCCTCTGCGTCATCCAGGCCCACACGCACACGTCATACGGAGAAGGGGTGTAATACCCGTACAGTTTAATTATGCGATTTACGATATAGTTAGTCGCGAAAATAATTTATTAGAAACACGTTGGGATAATTACATAAAGAAGCTAGGATTTTGGGTGAACTATCTTACTTGGGCACATAATTAATTTAAGCTCGACGGGTGATATTATGTTTCCATGCTCTTGTATCTTTAAATGACTTATGTGTATATGTGATTGTGTGCGACGTGATTTATGATTTCGTATGTGCGACGAATTGTGATTTATGTGATGACACTAAGAAGAAATTAGCTAATGTTTTTGTGTGGTGCGGACTAGTAGTGTCGATTTGAGTTGACTTAGGAAAACTGAGGACTTAAGGAATTTTAAGTAGCAAGTACACGTGGCATGCATATGAGAAATCGCCGAGGTTGAGCAAATAGATCGGACGATTTAGGAATGGTGGACCAAGATGAGTTCAAATCAATCGATTAAGATACACGTGATCATTTAAGTCGCAAAACTCAAATCTAACCACTAAGAATCGGGCGATTGGATGTACCATCGATCGGCCGATTTCCATGCTAAGAAGTGTTGAAATCGCCGAGCAAGGAGAAGTGGAATCGGGCGATAGTATATGTGTATTTAAGAATCGGGTGTTTGATAGCATAGAAACTTGAAGAACCCTTAGTAATAGAGTTTGGGTCGATTATAGAGGATGCATGGACTTTCGCCAAGCAAATAAAAAGGGGTTGAATCGGGCGATTATAGTGTGAATTTGTTAATCATTAGTAGCTGAAATCGGGCGATAGGACATGCTCACTTAAGGATCGGACGATTGATGGTTGTAATGTGCAAAATCGGGCATGTACGTACAATCAAATTTGACCAATAACAAATTAGATAGTTGAATGACTAAAGACACGTAAGGCTTACTTAATACATGGGGAAAAAGCTTAGTCAACAAGTTGTCACATCATATCCCATACCCCTAAGTCTATGCCTAATATTGATCAAATAAATCAAGGAAATTAGTATAAACTCATATAAGAAATGGAAGCAAGAAAAACTCTCATAAACTAAGAAAAAGGAAAGCTTCGAACAGAGGTTCTCTTAGCTCAATCTTACAAAGAGGTAAATTCTTACTATGATTTTTACATATTTGAAGTATGAACTAGCTGTTGACTTCCAGTCCACCTACCGCCCACCAGCTTTGAAAGAAAAAAAAATAAAATATTATTTTAATATTTTATTAAATTAATGAAAGGTCTATATTGAAGGGCGACGCGGCGGATTCCTGGCACCCGTTTCGAGCGGTTCGGAAGAGCTGAAGACATCTATAAATAGGCTGAGGAATCTTCAGTTATTATCATCACAAGCTCATTCGAGTTTTACTATATAGAGAGAAGTAGTTCGAGTGAATTGTGAGTTATCAGTTCAGGTAGAAACTGATAGGGTTCCACATCCACAGAGAGGTGTGAGGTAAACACGAGTGGTAAAAGTGAGATAGTAAAAATTCGAGGGTTGTAATTTTTACTATAGTGAAGATTTTGCCGACTCGGCCGTAGTTTTTCCCTCTTCGTTAACAGAGGGTTTTCCACGCTAAAATTCCGGTGTTCTTTCTTACTTTACGGTAATTTTATTTTTACCGTGATAGTTATTGTGCGGGTCCACCAAATTTACCCCGTGGGTCCCACTTCTCCCGATCGTCGTACCGAGCCAAACTGAGACATGTTCCGCTGCGGGGCCCACTGACCACCGCGGGGCCCACCACCATTCCCAACAAGTGGTATCAGAGCCTGATAGTATTCTGAGTATGCTCTGTGGTTGCAGCTTTGACTGATCTTCCACATCAGAAAAGATACTAGTAGGTTGCTGGTAGATTTTGACGACCATGGAGAACGACGGAGGAATGATCAAGTTGACAGTAACAAATTACTCCATATGGAAATCAAGGATGGAGGATTACCTTTATTGCAAAGACCTCCATGATCCAATCGAAAATGGAGGCAAGATGTCCGAAGGCGGGAATGCCGACCTATGGAAGAAATTGCAAAGAAAGACGCTAGCTGTGATCCGCCAATGGGTGGATATAAGCCTCTACAACCACGTCCGAAATGAGACAGACCCCTACAAACTCTGGACGAAATTGGAGGGAATGTACGAGGTGACAAATGCGCTGAGCAAGGTATTCATGATACGGAAACTAATGAATGTGAAGCTGAACGAGGGACGATCAGTTGCTGAACATCTGAACGACTTTGAAGGGCTGGTAACTTAACTCACAAGTGCCGGTCTAGTCCTTGATGATGAGCTACGAGCATGTCTACTATTGGGATCTCTACCTGATAGCTGGGATACGTTGGTGGTATCGCTCACTAACTCCGCACCAAGTGGTAAAGTCACGATGGAGATGGTGAAAAACAGACTCTACAATGAAGAGCTACGAAGGAAGGATGCTGCCAGTACCAGTACGGGAAATCAGGCCCTTGTCACGGAGAATAGGGGTCGGAGCAAGAGTAGAGGACCAAAAGGATACAACAAGTCGAAAGATAGATCCAAGTCCAGGGAGTGAGGAAGTGCTACCATTGTGGAAAAACTGGCCACTTACAAAGAAACTGTAGACTTCTCAACGAAAAACAGAAACAAGACGATGACAAGAACACGTCTGCAATCGCCTCCAACGATGGTGGAGAGGTTACTCTGGTGAATGAAGCAGACTGCTGTCATGTTGCGGATGCAAGCACCGAATGGATAGTGGACTCTGGTGTCTCCTACCATTGTGTTCCAAGGCGTGAATACTTCTCTACATACAAGGCGGGAAACTTGGCACTACCAAGATGGGTAACCAAAGTGTTTCTACAATAGTGGAGATCAGTGATATCTGTATCCAGACGAGCGTAGGGTGCACATTACGGCTGAAAGATGTGCGACATATTCCAGATCTGCGTCCCAACCTGATTTCTGTGAAGGTGCTGGACAACGAAGGATACTATAATGAGATGGCGAATAGCAACTGGAAACTCACCAAGGGATCGTTGGTGGTAGCGAGAGGAAAGCTATGCTGCTCGCTGTACAAGATGCACGCAACGATATGTGCTAACCAACTGAACGCTGTTGAAGATGATGCTTCTCCAAATTTGTGGCACAGAGGGCTGGCGCACGTAGGAGAGAAGGGGTTGAATGTCTTGGCTAAAAAGTCCGTCATACCAGTAGCCAAGGAGAAAGCGATGAACCCCTGCGATTATTGTTTATTTTGAGAAGCAACATAGAGTCTCATTCGCGAAGACCTTAACCAGGCGAATGAAGAAGTTGAAGTTGGTACACTCCGACGTATGCGGACCCATGGAAGTCGAATCTCTGGGAGGCAGTAAATATTTTCTGACCTTTATTGATGATGCGTCTCGCAAGACCTGGGTATATCTATTGCGGACGAAGGACCAGGTGTTCTATTATTTTAAGAAGTTCCATGCGATGGTGGAAAGAGAAACGGGAATACCGCTAAAGTGTCTACGCACAGATAATGGTGGCGAATACATCTCTCGGGAGTTCACAGATTATTCCACGAAGCATGGCATTAGGCATGAGAAGACAGTTCCTGATACTCCTCAGCAAAATGGTGTCGCTGAGAGAATGAATCGGACAATTATGGAGAGAGTCCGAGCGATGCTCAAGATGGCTAATCTATCTAAGTCATTTTGGGGGAAGCTGTCAACACTGCAGTCTATCTTATCAACCGACTACCTTCATCGGCGTTGGATTTTGACATTCCACAGAAGGTGTGGACCAGTAGAGACATCTCATATTCGCATTTGAGAGTGTTTGGCTGCAAAGCGTTCATGCATGTACCGAAGGAGCAAAGATCGAAGCTCGATGATAAATCAAATCCATGCATCTTTGTTGGGTACGGAGACGAGGAGTTCGACTACAGACTTTGGGATCCAAAGAAGAAGAAGACTGTTCGAAGTCGAGACGTAGTATTCCATGAGCATGAGATCATGGGCGACTCAGATGTGGATGTGATGAAATCCACAGGTAGCGGTGTGGACGATACACCAGTCAACATTCCATATGACGGTGCCACGGAGGAAGGAATGCAACAATAAGAAACTGAACTAGAAGAGCCAGCTATTGATGATGATGAACCTGTTGTAGATGAACACACTGAAGGTAATGAGCAGGGGAGCCTTCAGATGTGCAAGAAGCAGTTGAACCTCATCTGAGAAGGTCAACGAGGGAACGCCAACCATCTACGAGGTATCCGAGTTCTGATTATATTTTGATTACTGACGAGGGGGAGCCGGAGAGCTTCCAGGAAGTATAATCTTGTAGGGACAAAGATTGTTGGATAAATGCCATGCAAGAGGAGATGGATTCTCTGAAGAAGAATGATACGTACGAGTTAGTTCGATTGCCGAAAGGAAAGAAGACACTCAAGAACAAATGGGTGTACAAATTAAAGAAAGATGATGGAAAGCTGGTCAGATACAAGGCTCGATTAGTGGTCAAAGGTTTCACTCAGAGGAAGGGAATCGAATTTCACGAGATATTTTCACCGGTCATGAAGATGAGTTCAATCAGAGTCATACTAGGACTAGCTGCTACCATGGATCTTCACTTGGAGCAACTCGAAGTGAAGACCGCATTCTTGCATGGTGATCTTGATGAGGAGATATATATGAAACAACCAGAAGGGTTCGAGGTAGAGGTAAAGAGGACATGGTCTACCGGTTGAAGAAAAGCTTGTACGGACTAAAACAAGCTCCACGGCAGTGGTACAAGAAATTTGATTCTTTCATGGTGCATCAGGGTTCAAGAGAACAGATGCAGATCCATGTGTTTACGTCCGGAGATACTCTAATGGTAAATTTATCGTTCTTCTCATGTATGTTGATGATATGCTAATTGTCGGACAAGATGCAGAGATGATCAGCAGGTTAAAGAAAGATTTGTCAAAGACGTTTGACATGAAGGATTTGGGTTCGGCAAAGCGGATTCTCGGAATGGAGATTACCCGAGATCGAAAAGCTGGAAAATTGTGGTTATCCTAGGAGCACTATATTGAACGAATTCTAGAGAGGTTCAATATGAAGGATGCTAAGCCAGTTAGCACGCCACTTGCCGCACACTTTCAGTTGCGAAAGAAATCCAGTCCATCAACAACTGAAGACGGAGAAGATGTCCCAGATGTTCCATATTCATCGTGGTCGGAAGTTTGATGTACGCCATGGTGTGTACGAGGCCAGATATCGCTCACGCAGTTGGCGTTGTGAGTCGATTTCTATCGAATCTCGAGAAGTCACATTGGGAAGCAGTGAAGCGGATCTTGAGGTACCTGAGAGGAACTTCCAAATTATGCCTAACAAAGTGGTAAATGTTTTCTTACAGGCTACACGGATGCTGATATGGCCGGTGATCTCGACAGCAGAAAGTCAACGTCATGATACATATTTACATTCTCAGGGGAGCTATCTCATGACAGTCAAGGTTACAAAAATGTGTTTCTTTATCAACTACTGAAGCGGAGTATGTTGCAGCAACAGAAGCTGGCAAGGAGATGCTCTGGTTAAAGAGATTCCTTCAGGAGCTGGGAATTCAACAGGAGGAGTACATAATATTTTGCGATAGTCAAAGTGCTTTGGACTTGAGCAAGAATACTATGTATCATTCGAGGATGAAACACATTGACGTTCGTTATCATTGGCTCAGACTGGCTATTGAGGAGAAAGCGTTCAAGCTGCAGAATATCCACACAGACAAGAATATTGCGGACATTCTGACGAGGGTTATTCCAAGGGAAGACAGATTTCTGCGTCGGGCAAGCCGGCATGGGCTACCGCTGAGCGGTATGAGATCTTCCCCGCAAATAATGAAGAGGCTGGAGGGGGAGAATTGTTGACTTCCAGCCCACCTACCACCCACCAGCTTTGAAAGAAAAAAAAAAATATTATTTTAATATTTTATTAAATTAATGAAAGGTCTATATTGAAGGGCGACGCGGCGGATTCCTGGCCACCCATTTCGAGCGGTCCGAAAGAGCTGAAGACATCTATAAATAGGCTGAGGATTCTTCAGTTATTATCATCACAAGCTCATTCGAGTTTTACTATATAGAGAGAAGTAGTTCGAGTGAGTTGTGAGTTATCAGTTCAGGTAGAAACTGATAGGGTTCCACATCCACAGAGAGGTGTGAGGTAAACACGAGTGGTAAAAGTGAGATAGTAAAAATTCGAGGGTTGTAATTTTTACTATAGTGAAGATTTTGCCGACTCGGCCGTGGTTTTTCCCTCTTCGTTAACAGAGGATTTTCCACGTTAAAATTCTGGTGTTCTTTCTTACTTTACGGTAATTTTATTTTTACCGTGATAGTTACTGTGCGGATCCCACCAAATTTACCCCGTGGGTCCACTTCTCCTGATCGTCGTACCGAGCCAAACCGAGACATGTTCCGCTGCGGGGCTCACTGACCACCGCAGGGCCCACCACCATTCCCAACACTAGCATGTCCTAGGAAAGGAAGTATTAAGCATGAAAATTCGTATATCTTCAGACATGATATATTTGAGAGAAACCCTAATTGTTGAGCTTAAATTCATGTTAACATTATGGTTGCTTAGACTTGTGTAGACTCACGTCTGCAAGTTAATAAAATTGAAGTTACTTTCTAACAGGAAGAACAACAAGAGAGTAGATCAAACACTGAGGGTCTGAACCTTGGAATACCTAGTTAGATGATTTACGGGTAAAGTAGATATAAGATGGATTTATAACCCTTAGGTGGAAAATAGCTTCGGGCATCTAACTTGGTATTAATTCTTAGTTAATATGTTCTTCAGTAAAAACCTTCGTTGCTAGGATATTAGAGATAAAATTTTAATTATACTATGAATAGTATAAAGTGTAAAATCAAAGGAGATATCAATCGACTGAATTTAGAGGTTAAGTTTGTTGAGATTCTAGCTGCAATCGACTCGCAATTGATCAGAGAATACTCGCACACTCACCGATCAGCTCAATTCGATCGATCGCAGATCGAATTCACGCGAAAACAGAACCGAAAATGAACTGAAAATGCACAACGAATTAACGTGGTTCGGCAAACTTTGCCTACATCCACGGACTAACAGAGCTTTCTATTTGATCGATCTCCAACTAGAGTGTTACAGTACTCAAAGTCTACTATCAAACCCTATTTGACAACTTTCGCTAATTCGCTCTCTAGCAAAAGTTACAAGCTCTCAAAGTGGTGTCGTCGAGCTCTCTGTTCTGATATTTATATCATTGCTTCAAGTGTTAATTCAGTCGCAGCTAGTCTCAGCCGTCTGATCAGATTTGCTCCATCCAATGCCTGCATTTGATCACAGCTTATACAGAAATCATTATTTCATTTAAAGAGTTGCTAAAGCATTTCTTCCTGGAATGAATCTGAACCATTGATCTTCTACTGCGCCACATCTAACGTTCCACATTTAATCTACCATGTTTAAACCTCAACCATCAGATATGGCGCGCAACGATCGAACGGCCCACAATAATTCGCAGCTTAAAACCTCAGTGTTGAGATATCAAGCTCACAGCTCATTCACAGTTCAAGTTGTTATTTTCAGTCGATTAGTATAGGATGGTAGCTTAGTCTTTTACATTGACTAGTGAGGGGCATTTTAGTCTTTATGCTTCATAATGTTATGGTATATAAAAGAGACGGACTGTAGTTTCTTCATTTGAGATAACAGAAACAAAACCAAGTGCCGATTGTGCACTTTGAATAATCTACATCTTCTCCAACAATCTTCACCAAATCGCAAGCTCAACATGGTATCAGAGCTGGTCGATTAAAGCCGATCGAAGTTTGCAGCAGAACTTTACTCAGATACAGTCGATTGAATCTGAAAAATGGCATCAGGACTCAATATTGAGAATGAGGAACTTGTGAACTCTGATGTGAATCGTGAACAGAGCAATACGAGCCTTGAGGAAGAAATGTTGAGTTGTGCCGAGGTCTTCAATCTACACGATGGAGTCAATCCTGGTATGCAACTCATTTCATTCCAATTAACTGAGTATAATTACTGGAGCTGGAATCGTGCGATGGTGACTGCGTTGGAATCTAAGATGAAGATAGGTTTTGTCGATGGAACTTGTCCTAGACCTGCGTTGAAAACAATGCAGTATGTGAAATGGAAACGCGTGGACAGCACTGTGAAGTCGTGGCTTAGTGCTTCGATTTCGAGGGAAATCATGGATAATTTCCTTTATACCACAACTTCGAAGCAATTGTGGGATGATTTAGCAGAACGCTATGGTAACACGAATGGACCTATGTTACTACGAATGAAAGAAGAGTTGATGGCAACAAAGCAAGGAGATCAACCATTAATCAAATACTATAGTGCGCTGAAAAGGCTGTGGGATCAATATGACCACTTCAGACCATTACCTGAGTGTCCTGCTGAAGTTGCTAAGGTCCTGATGAATAGAGAAGAAGAGGACAAGCTTGTTCAATTCGTGCTAGGACTGAACGACTCCTTCCAAGCTATGACGGACAATATAATGATGATGGATCCATTGCCGACTGTCAATAAAGCCTATTCAATGGTCCAGCGTGTTGAGAAGCAATTGCAGCCAGTAACTCCAACCTGCAAGGTATTAGAGGAAGCAGCCATGATTGCATCAAAGGTCCACGGACAGTATGATCGTAAAGGGGCAGTTCGCATCTTGTGTCCAAGAAGAGAAGAAGGGAGAAGGCTAAGTTGCACTGCACTTATTGTGAGAAGAGCGGACATGATCGAGATACATGCTTCAAATTGAAAGGATTTCCTGAGTGGTGGAAGGGAAGCAGGGACGTTAAACCACATAAGGTCTTCACACACATGAATGAAGTCATGGATACACCTTTTGACATGAGTGAAATTTCTGTCCCTATAGCTGTTGTAACTGCTGAGGTTCAGCCGGACCTGCATTCGATCGTGAGCAAAATGAATGTCCTACAGGAGGAGTTCAATAAGATCATGAAAGGAGCTGCAAAGAAGGACTTTAAACAGCCCCAACAACAAGCTAGCTTTGCTCACTACAGTGACTTTGCAGGTAACAACTCTGTCACTAAAACTGCTTTAGTTGATCATATGTTTAAGGGTTGTTGGATAGAGGACACAGGAGCTACTAGTCGTGTTATGGACATAAACCTCTTGTCAAAATCCAACCAGTTACAACAGCCATACACATAACTCTGCCAGATGGAACTGTCAATTCAGTTCAGTCTGTAGGCAATGTACATCTCGGCCCAAACCTTACCCTTGCTGATTGTTTATATGTGCCTAGCTTCAAATACAACCTATTATCTGTGAGCAAACTACTTAACACCTCCCACATATATTGCATTTTCTTGGCCAATTGTTCATTTTTACAGGACCTTGAGACTAAAGAGATTATTGCAGTGGGAAGTGTTGTGAGAGGGCTGTACATCCTGGACAAGTCATCCTTCCAACCACAAAGAATTAAAACCATGCTTGACCTTTACTTACCTAGAATACTGTTTCGAACAATGGAAACTAGTGCTCTAACATCTGTTTCTAGTGATATTGTTGCTGATGATTATGTTAAGTGGCACGCTAGGTTAGGGCATCCTTCGTCTGCTGTTATGAAACACATTTCAAAAGTAATAAAGTTTCATTGTGCTACAACTGAGGAGTGTGATGTATGTCCACTAGCAAAGCAACACAGACTTGAGTTCTCTATCAGTCACACGAATACCACCAGATGTTTTGAGTTGGTACATTTAGACTTATGGGGCCCATACACTTGTCCCTCACTATCAAACAACCACTATTTCCTAACCATTGTAGATGATTTTAGCCGATCCACCTGGACTTATCTACTTCGCTACAAAACCCAAGTGCCCCATCTACTACATAATTACCTCACCCTCATCCAAAACCAATATCAGACAACAGTAAAGACCGTCAGACCAGATAATGGAGCAGAATTTGCAACGGTGAATGCGAGAATCTTCTATCCTCCTTGGGTATTATTCACCAGAAAAGTTGCCCTTATACACCCCAACAAAATGGCGTGGTTGAAAGAAAACATCGACAACTTCTTCAAGTGGCTAGGGCATTGATGTTTCAGTCTAATTTACCTAAGAAGTTTTGGGGCGAAGCTATTCTCATAGCCACACACCTTATCAACAGGTTGCCAAGTGCTAGGCTGAAATGGAAATCACCATATGAAATACTCCACTTACAATTACCTGATTTTTCAGTTCTTAAAAACTTTGGTTGTCTCTGCTATGTGACCAATGTGGGACCACACAAGGATAAATTCTCTCCAAGATCCTACAAAGGCGTCTTCATTGGTTATCCACACGGGCAAAAGGGATACAAAGTGTATAGTCTCAGTGAGCACAAAGTTTCAGTTACAAGAGATGTGATCTTTAAGGAACATGTATTTCCTTACAAGACCCCTATGCTACAACCTAACACTCCTACAAGCCCAGATAAGTTTCCAAATACATCAGACCTTGTATATTGTCCTGTACCCACTGATCCCTCACCTAATCTTACCACCAATACACCAGAAGCAGAACCCTGCGGCACAATTCACAGTACTGATTTAGATGGGCTGTCCGATATAAGTCATGTTCCCTCTGAGATTTCTCCTCATACTATCTCTACTATACCTTCACCTTATACAACCCCAACCATCCTACTCGCATCAGTACCAGAAAAAGACAGCCCCCGGTCTGGATGGCAGATTACTCTCACAACATCACCACTGCTCCTCATCAGATCCCTCTTTCTGGTAACTCCATTTCTACTCCACCAACCACTTTTTCGTATGTCCCTTCTCCTCATTTGTGTCCATCATATATGTCTTTTTTAGCAAATGTGTCTAATGTTCGCGAACCTTTTTCATATGAGCAAGCTAAATGCCAAGTTGAGTGGCAGGTTGCCATGAGACAGGAACTAGATGCGTTAGAGAAAAATCAGAATGGTCTCTCACAACTCTTCCAAAAGGGAAGAAGGAAATTGGATGTCGCTGGATCTATAAGATCAAATACCATCCCGATGGCTCTATTGACAAACATAAAGCTCGGCTTGTAGCCAAAGGATACACCCAAGTCGAAGGTGAAGACTACTTTGAGTCTTTTTCCCCGGTGGCTAAATTGGTCACTGTTCGACTTGTGTTGGCACTTGCTGCTGCTAGAAATTGGCCTTTGCACCAACTTGATATCAACAATGCATTTCTTCACGGTTATCTTGACGAGACGGTGTACATGAAGCCACCTCCAGGGTATTCGAAGGCTCTCCCTAATCAGGTGTGTCTTTTGCACAAGTCTTTGTATGGTCTCAAGCAAGCCTCATGTCAGTGGAATCAGGATTTTACTTCTCAGTTGCAATCCATTGGCTTTATCCAATCCTCACACGACCATTGTCTGTTTACAAAGAGGAGTGGATCTAATTTTCTGATTTTACTGGTATACGTGGATGATGTGTTACTCACCGGGTCTTGCGAGAAATTGATTAATGACACCAAGCTCTTTCTTCATGATACGTTCACCATTAAGGATCTGAAGGCAGCCAAATATTTTTTGGGAGTTGAGATAGCTCGTTCTTCTCAGGGTATTTAGATTAATCAGAGAAAGTATATTCTTGATATCTTGAACAACACTGGTTTGTTAGGTTGCAAATCTGTCCCCGCTCCTCTTCCCAAAGGGCTCAACCTACACGATGATTCTAGTCCTTTGCTTCTTGATCCTGCACCTTATAGAAGGTTGATTGGGCGTCTCCTTTATCTTGGTTTCACTCGACCAGATTTATCGTATCCTACATAGCAACTTAGTCAGTTTTTACAACAACCTAGGGAGATCCATTGGGCAGCTGGTCTGCATATTTTACGGTACTTGAAGGGATGTCCCTCACTCGGCCTGTTTTATCCCAGACAGACCTCTCTTGCCCTACACTCATATTGTGACGCAGATTGGGGTAATTGTCCTCTAAATCGATCTTCGCTCACTGGTTATTGTATCACTCTTGGCGCTGCTCTTATCTCTTGGAAAACCAAGAAACAGTCAACTGTTTCCAAATCTTCGTGTGAAGCTGAGTATCGCAGTATGGGGACTACCGTTTGTGAGCTTCTTTGGATTTCATATGTCCTCAAGGATCTTCAGGTTCCATTAACTGTTCCTATACCTTTCGCTTGTGATAATAAGTCAACTCTTCATATCACAGCCAACCCGGTCTTCCATGAACGCACCAAACACCTGGATATTGACTGTCACATCGTTCGCAATCAATACACTGCTGGATTTATTCGCCCTTACTACATTCCTTCTTCTCACCAACCCGCCGATCTATTCACTAAGATGCTTTCCGCCTCTCAATTATCTCTGTTGCTGTCCAAGCTCGGACTCTCTGATGTTCACCATCCGAGCTTGAGGGGGGATGCTGAGATATCAAGCTCACAGCTCATTCACGGTTCAAGTTGTTATTTTCAGTCGGTTAGTATAGGATGGTAGCTTAGTCTTTTACATTGATTAGTGAGGGGCATTTTAGTCTTTGCGCTTCATAATATTATGGTATATAAAAGAGACGGACTGTAGTTTCTTCATTTGAGATAACAGAAACAAAACCAAGTGCCGATTGTGCACTTTGAGTAATCTACATCTTCTCCAACAATCTTCACCAAATCGCAAGCTCAACACTCAGTACTTAAGCATTTCTCTTCAGCTCATTCTGCTCTTCAGCTGTGATCGACTGAGCACCTTGTCGGCGACTTTTCGGCCAGTCCGGCGAGCTTAGGCGCACCTATCCATGACAAAGTTGATTTTTAATAGAAAGAAAGACCTTTAAGTGAATTGAATATATTAATAATTTCAGAGTTTCGATGGAAGAAGAAATCGCCAAGCAACATAAAATATTAACTAATTGATGCATCGGGCGATTAGGTGTAGTAACTAGCACTACAAAAAAACAGCTTTCTACAGACTACAAATTGTAGTCGGTAGCTCCTTATTTGTAGTCGGTAGAGTACTTACAGACTACAATTTCGACTATAGCGACTAATTTATTGTAGTCTGTAGGAAATTGCAGTTGGTAAGTAGTCGGTATGGGCGACTACAGGCGACTACTAGTTGTAGTCGGTAAGTACCGACCACTTGCGACTAAAATCGACTTACCGACCACTTGCGACTAAAATCAGTAGTCGATAGATGTATTTTATACTTTATTATTTCTTTATGATCTTTATTTTTTTTAATAATTAATTAATTAAGCTATATAATAAATAAAAAACAGAAAATATATATATAAACAACAAATCCGTCCGTCTCTGACGAAGTCTTCCAATACATGAAAAAAATGGTTTCCACCAATAATGAAAAGCACAATTAACATAAACACTACGCCGAACCACGTCCCAGAGTTGCCATCATTTGAAGCTTCCATAGATGACTCTTTCCTTCTCCTTCATCTCCATAACCCCAAGAAAATAATAACTCAGAATCCAACCTATTCATCAAGTGAAAACAAGAATGATCGTTAATATATGTAGAGAGCATTCCCAATCTTCTCCTATAAAGATGGTGAATAGGTAGTAAAGGACACCAGCACGAGAAGACTCGGAAGTTTAAGTATTTAAGATCAAAAACTGAAACCATGACTCAACATCCCAATTACCTCATAGTTATGTTGATTTGAAATAGGGATAATTGCAATTTTCGTCCCCGAATTATACCCCAAAATCACTTTTGGTCCCCCAAAAACATGCTTCATCACTGTTAGTCCCTCAGTTATCATCCGTTAATCAGTATTCGTACTTCCGGCCAGTTGACTGTCAAAACTAACGATTGACCGGCTAACACCGTTAAAACGATTAGCGATGGATTTTAGCGACGGAAATCCGTCGCTAAATCAGAAATTTTTTTTTAAAAAAAATAAATAGAGAATAGCGACGGAAAAAAAAAAATAAATAGAGAATAGCGACGGAAATTTCCGTCGCTAAATAGGAATTGTAATTATCCCATTTGAAAAATTAAATAAGATGCAGGAGTAATAAATTTACATTGTCATTTTTGTGCAATATATTTTGATAACATAATTCACAGGACCACCATTACTCTTGCTGTAAAATTACACAAAGAATAGTTTATTAAGTAAAAAATTAGAAAATGGTTATTAATAATCTGGAAAACTAATACACGAAATTGCAAAAACCAAAACTAATTATCTATCTAGAAACACAGTAATTTACATGATAATGACACTTTAGAAGCCAAAATATCACTTCGGCCGATAGTAGGATTATTAACACATGATAGAATCGCCGAGCTAGATATATAATATTTAATTATTAAGTGTACCAACCAATCGACCGATTCTAGGCATATGGATATTGGTAAAGAGAAACATCATTTGTATCCTTGTAATTTTCGTAACTTAAGATTATTAGTTACTATGTTACATAAAGTTATGAAATCCTTAAGAATTTTGGTGTAAGATAGACGATGGAAAACCTATTTTGAGGAGTAGATTCATACTAGGGAATTTATTTTAGGCGAACTATATTTCGGGTAGTAAATGACATGTTTAGAATTATAATCTCAATTGTGGTTGGAATTAACAATGCTAGGGTAGAAGAAATCCTAGAAATTTCAAGTTTCTGGGAAGGATAAGTAGAAGAGTTAGGTCCGAGAGGATGAAGATTTGAAGAGTTCGATCGAATGTGAGAGTTGCATGATAAATCGGCCGATTGGGAGCAAAGTGAATCGGGCGATTCAACACCAAGTACAGAACTCGGCGAAACTTAGTGGCATGAATGACAAATCGGGCGATTTGAGGTTATGGCCGACACTCGCCGATTTCGGTTCATGAACACCTCAAATCGGGCGACTTTAGGATTTAAACAAATCAAGTCATACACGTGAGGATTCCAACCGAGTGTTGACTAACTTAAATAATCTTGATTCCAACTTAGTATAAATTAGAAATTTAGTCATTTAGGGTTTTATTAAAATATTAGGGCCAAGACAATTTAATTCGGCTTAGTCACTTAATGTAGATGGGATGTTTTGTTTAAGGGTCGAAAAGTGAAGGCGTCCCGAGGCATTGGACGACAGGTAAGTGGAAATCGCAACTACAACACATATTGTTATGTGTATGAATTACGTGACTACTTGCCTCTGTGACTTACGTGATTTTTATGTGACATAAATTATTCTATGAACATTGCATGCATGTTTGCATGATTTATGGCATAAGCACGTGCACGCACGACTAGTATGAGAGTCAGGGCAAAAGAGCGTGCATGAGTATAAGATCGCGTGAGAGCGATGTATATTTGCCGATATAGGCATTTGTGTCGACTCAATGATGAGTCACGGCTCTTTTATGCTACCATGGCGATTCACGCTGCCGAATTACCTGATTCACGAAAGGTAGGGAAAACTCACCATGGCGATTCACGATGCCGATTGCCTGATTCACGATAGGCAGGTGGATTGTAGCGGGAGATGCAACTTGGAGGATGCGACTCAAGGGTATAAGCAACACCGAGGGAACCTCGAGTGTTGGCAACCTCGTAGTAGGCTACCAGTGAGAAGCGCACGCGCGTCAGACCACATTGGAATGGAAAGGCGCCTTAAACGTAATTTGTGTGCCCGACTTAGCCACTCAATGGAACCGCATTGGGACTGAAAGGCACTATTAGCCAGGCGTAAAATTGGAGAAGAATATGGTCCTTGGGTTCCTTTTATTGGAGCGATGTTTCTATTTATTTTTTGTTTCGAATTGGTCAGAAGCTCTTTTGCCTTGGAAAATAATAGAATTACCTCATGGAGAGTTAGCCGCACCCACGAATGACATAAATACTATGTTGCTTTGGCTTTACTCACGTCAGTAGCATATTTCGATGCAGGTCTTACCAAAAAAGGATTAAGTTATTTCGGAAAATATATTAACCAACTCCAATCCTTTTACCCATTAACATGTTAGAAGATTTTACAAAGCCCTTATGACTTAGTTTTCGACTTTTCGGGAATATCTTAGCGGATGAATTAGTAGTTGTTGTTCTTGTTTCTTTAGTACCTTTAGTAATTCCTATCCCTGTTATGTTCCTTGGATTATTTACAAGTGGTATTCAAGCTCTTATTTTTGCAACTTTAGCCGCGGCTTATATAGGTGAATCCATGGAAGGTCATCATTGAAATAGTCTGTCTTTTAGCTTAGCGCAAAGCAATGTATGCCATCTCATGATAATTTACTTAAGGCAGGTAAATATACAATCTATATATGATAGAAGGAAATAGTAAGAATAAAAAATTTTACGATATAAGCGAGTTGTAAAGGGGAGGGGGGGGGATCTTGAAGATCTTTCTTCCTAAAATTCTCCTTTCGTCCACTTAATATCCTACCCTTACCCGACGAATATTCATTTTCGATTAGATTCAGACAATCCTCTTATTCAAATTCGAAGATATATGTTTACAACGTGTGATTAAATAAAAAACAGGAGAAAGGATTCTCCTTTCCAGTAGATTTTATTCAACAATTGACCAAAAGAAAATATTTCGAAATAAGAAATTGCATGAACTTACCATGAGTTTTTCTTAATAATTTTTTTGAAAGGAAAAAATAATGGCTTTTTTTAGTAGAAAGACTAATCAAGCGGATTGAAGATATAGCGTCATGATTCGCTGGAATCGAAATATCTGCAAGATCGGGGTCACAATTTGAATCGATTAAACAAATTGTTGGAATTCCTAAAGTAATACACTCTCGCAGGGCCGTATATTCTTCATGCTGATCAACAATGATTACAATATCGGGTTACTCTGTCTTATATTTAATCCCGCCCAGATACGTTTGCAAGCGAGATAATTGTCGTTTCACCACAGCCGCATCTCTTTTAGGAAGCCGGTCGAGTCTTCCCATTTTTTCTTCCATTCTCAAGTCCCTGAACTTATGAAGTCTCGTTTCTGTAGTGGACCAATTCGCTAACATACCGCCGAGCCACTTTTTATTAACACAATGACAACGGGCCTTTATTGCAGCCTAGGCTACTGAATCAGCTGCTTTAGTTTTGGTACCAACAATCAAGAATTGCTTTCCCCTACTTACTGCATCAAAAACCAAATCGCAGGCTTCGGATGAAAAACGAGCAGTTCAAGTAAGATTTGTAATATGAATACCTTTACGCTTGGCAGAGATATAAGGTGCGATTTTAGGATCAAGTTGAAATGAAAATCTGGTACATACAACACATCTCTCAGTTTAGTATTCTGATTCAACTTACAGTTACCAGCCTGATATACTTTGATGACAGAATTATTTGTACCTTTGTGCCATCTATTTCATTTAGTTCATGAAATAAATCTTTTCTACCACAGATATGCCTAGTAGCTTCTAAATCCACCAATCAATAATCTGATTCAGACAAAGCAGGAAGGTTAAAAGTAAAGCTTGTACCTCCCTATTTCCAGTTGACAGTGATGAGTCTGCACTGAGCTGTGCTTCAGTCCTTGTTGATTGAGCCATGCTTTTAAGTTTTCCAGCTGGGCAGAATTCAATTGAAGATGAACTAGTGTATGACTTGAAGTAGTACGTGTTGAATCAGCAATATTGATGTTGCCTTGCTGTCCCCTTTGGTGAAGAATTCAACTGAAGCCTGATTCACTCTGGGATTCTTGAATCTTGCATTCTGTCTAAACCCTGGATGATAGCCATGAACTTGATAACATGTCTCGATGGTGTGTCCTTTCTTCCCACAGTGTGTGCACATAGCTCTGTTTGAGTCTTTTCTGGAATTATTGAAAGCTTTCTTGGCACGTTCTTGGTCCCTTCTAGCCACAAACATGGCCATATTATTGAATTGTTCTTCTCCACTTCGAAGCTGGTCAAAGGCATAGATCTCTGTTTCTCCTCTTGGATTAACGGAGAAAACACCCTATTAATCGATGGTAGGGGATCCATTAAAAGGATCTGTCCACGCACTTGGCATATGAATCATTCAATCCCATGAGGAACATTAACACATATTCTTCATTACGATATTCCTTCAGATTGTTCATTCCACCACAGGTAAATTGACAAATTGGTTTGTAATTAACCAGCTCATCCCACAAAGTCTTTAACCTAGCGAAGTATGTTGCTATGCTATGAGTACCCTTGCGCAAGATTCATCAAATCCTTCTTGATTTGGAAGATTCTGGGCTTGTTTGTTCCGAATCTTTCTTGGAGATCTATCCAAACATCCCTAGCTGTCGAACTGTAGAGAATACTAGTTGAGATCTCCTTCTAAACTGTGTTGAGGATACAAGATATCACCACATATTATTACGCTTCCAAGCATTGACTGCATCTTGATCAGTCGCAGCGGGTGGCTTAAGTTCTCCATTAACAAAGCCCTCTTTGTTCCTCCCAGTCAAGGCAATCAACATAGCCCTGCTCCATGTGGCGTAATTATCTCCTATCAACTACTCGTGGACCAACAATTGCCCAGAATTATCCCCGTCATTCAAGAAGTGTGGATAGTTCAGAAAAGATTGAACTGAAGAATGGTTTGACCCTGACATTGAATTCGACGACTGAAGGCACTGTCGAACCTGTTGTATCTTCTTCCATTGATTGTGTGAATTAAAAACAGTGAATCCCAGATAGATGAAGCAATGTATGCTCTGATACCATAATAAAAGAAATTGGAAAAAAGATCTTAACGTGGTTCGGATACAATCGATCCTACATCCACGAAGAAAACGAATTACTTAATTGACTAACAGAGTAGAAGACCACACTTCTAATCGTAGCTTGCTTACATACATAACATGTTAGATGTGACCTTGATTTGTCACAATAAAATAAAGAGCTTTGACTGTTCAACAATGCAAGCTACACGTGAAGAATTAATAGAAGAAGAAAAATTGATATTTGCTTCGGCTGTGCAAATGGTTGACGGTGTGCTGATATTGTGGGCTGATTATTCCTTTAGTTCACATGCAATACGGGGCAAATTTTTGCCTATATATAGCAGTGCTCAACGAGGCAAACAACACACCACCAACAGCTCAGATCTTCGTCTTCTCTGATTATTTTTTGTAGCCTACTCCTTATATTGTCGTAGCTGCTTTTATATCACGTCAGTGTACGTGTTTGTAATCTCTCCATATAATAAAGAAGTTCTACCCTCCGGCCCGTGGACGTAGGTCATTCTGACCGAACCATGTAAATCTCGTGTCACTGTCCAAATTTATTTTTCATCTCATTTATTTATTATCGTCATTTTTGGGTAAAATAATTATCGGGGATTTCCGCATATCCTAACAAATTGGTATCAGAGCCAATCCCGATTTATTTTTTAGCCACCATGACGATAACAAAAATGTCAATTGAAAAGTTCGACAGAAATGTCAACTTTGCAATGTGGAGTCTCAAGATGGAGGCCATACTCATTCAAGACGGTTGCGAGGTGGCGCTTGAAGGCGCAAAGAAGAAACCAACCGAAATGAAGGACGGTCAATTTAATGAATTGGACAAGAAAGCCAGATCAGCTATTATCTTAAATCTCTCTTACGAGGTTTTACAAGAAGTTGCCACGGAGACGACGGCCATGGGTATGTGGGATGCGTTAAAAGCTATCTACATGAAGAAGACTAAGGAGAATCGGCTTTATTTAAAGCAGAAGCTATACAGTATGAAAATGACGGAAGGTACTTCTATTCTATCGCATCTCGATAAATTCGATTCTATCATTATTGATTTGGTAAACGTAGAAGTTAAAGTGACGGACGAAGATCAGGCCATAATATTGTTGTGTTCCCTTCCCTCGTCTTTAAAACATTTTCGTGACACGATTATATACGGAAAAGACACGATATCATATTCTAGTGTCAAATCCGCGTTACAATCGAAAGAACAGATAGACAGGGAGATTACGGGAGAAAAAAGTGGTAGCCAGGCAGAAGGCCTGTTTGCATGGGGAAGACCAGAACGTAGAGATGCTGAAAGTAGCAGATCTAAAGAAAGGTCAAAATCCAGGTACAGAAATAAAGTGTAATTTTTGCAAGAAAAAGGGCCACATTAAAGCTGATTGTTTTAAATTAAAAAATAAGGAGAAAAATAATCAGCAAAATAATAAACCCGCCGAAGCTAGTTTAGCTGCAGATGAGAGCGATGGAACTATTTTTGTAGCAACTGCAAATATTGTTAGGTCTGATAATGAGTGGATCTTAGATTCGGGTTGTTCTTACCACATAAGTCGGAGTCAAGATTATTTTTCCACATATGAAAAATTCGATGGTGGATATGTCTTAATGGAAAATGATGCTCCTTGTAAAGTTGTTGGTAAAGGCACAGTTAGGATCAAAATGTTCGACGGAATCATCCGAACGCTCACAGAAGTCAGACATGTTCCGGATATGAAGAGAAATCTTATCTCTTTAGGCACACTTGAATCTCAAGGGTGCAGGTTCTTAGGTGAAGGAGTTTTGAAAATTGCCAGAGGTGCCCTTGTCGTGATGAACGCTTGCAGGTCTGGAAATTTATATATTTTGCAGGGAACTACTGTTACAGGTTCCGCTGCAGTTTCGACATCCCCCGAGGTTGATACCACGAGATTATGGCATATGCGACTTGGACACATGGGAGAAAAAGGCTTGATATTTTAAGCAAGCGGGGCCTACTTTGCGGTCAAAGTACTGGTAAGATGGTCTTTTGCGAACACTGTATTTTTGGGAAGCAGAAACGAGTCAGCTGCAATTCGCCAGCAGTTCACAGGACGAAAGGTACTTTGGACTATATTCATTCTGATGTATGGGGTCCTTCTCGTGTTCCGTCCAAAGGTGGTGCTAGATACATGTTGACTTTCATTGATGATTTTTCACGGAAAGTCTGGGTCTATTTTCTTAAGCAGAAAAGTGATGTTTTCATAACATTTAAACAATGGAAAGCTTTGATTGAAAAGCAGACAGGAAAACAGATCAAGCGATTGCGGACAGATAATGGCTTAGAATTTTGCGGAAGCGAGTTCAACGAATTCTGCAAGAATGAAGGTATTGCTCGACATCACACTGTTCGAATGACGCCTCAACAAAACGGTGTTGTCGAGCGCATGAATTGGACTCTTCTAGAGAGAGCTCGATGTATGATCTCCACCGCTGGGTTGACAATGATTTTTGGCTGAAGCTATCGCCGCAGCATGTTATATTGTCAAACGTTCACCGTGTTCACCAATCAATTTCAAGACTCCTGAGGAAATTTGGTCAGGTACTCCTGCTGATTACTCCAACTTAAGAATTTTTGGGTGCCCAGCTTATCTGCACGTAAACGATGGAAAGTTAGAGCCTAGAGCTAAGAAATGTATTTTTATCGGTTACGCTTCAGGGGTGAAAGGATATAGATTATATAATCCTGATCCCAAGTCACCCAAATTTATAATTAGCAGAGATGTTACGTTTGATGAGTCTTCTATGTTACATCCTTCAAAAGAGTCTGCTAATTCTTCTAATCAAGAAAAGAAGGATATTGTACACAGCGAGGTGGAGCTCGAGATCAACAAAGATTCTTCAGGTGACCCTGCTACGAGTTCAACAGATCAAAAAGATGAGCCAGAACGTGATTCAGATACTGTTGCAGATGAAAGCACCGAAAAAGAATATTCTATAGCCAGAGATAGGGAGAGACGAGAGATTCGACTACCACAACGGTACGTGAATTTAGTTTCGTACGCTTTATCAGTGGCGCAAGAAATAGGTGGAAGCGGCGAACCTTCTACCTATTTGGAGGCAATAAGCGATGATAATTCTGATAAGTGGCTGGTAGCTATGAATGAAGAAATGGCGTCTCTGCACAAGAACGGTACGTGGATTCTTGTGCCGCCGCCGAAGAAAAAGAAAATACCGGATGTAAGTCGGTCCTCAAGAAGAAAGAAGGTTTATCTGGTTGTGACGATGCAAGGTATAAGGCACGATTAGTCGCGAAAGGCTATAGTCAGGTACAAGGTGTTGATTTAATGATGTATTCTCACCTGTCGTTAGACATAGCTCTAGTCGTGTATTGCTTGCATTCGTTGCCATGTATGATTTGGAGTTAGAACAGCTTGACGTCAAGACGGCGTTCTTACATGGCCATTTAGATGAACAGATATATATGAAGCAACCTGAAGGCTTCATAGTTGAAGGCAAGGAAGACCAAGTTTGTTTGTTGTTTATGAAATCCTTATACGGATTAAAGTAGTCTCCAAGACAGTGGTATAAACGATTTCATTCTTTCATGTTGGGTCATGGTTTCTCAGGAGCAAGTATGATAGTTGTGTTTACTTCCGGAAGTTAAAGGACAGTTCGTTCATTTATCTATTGTTATATATTGATGACATGCTCATTGCGGCTAAGAATCTTGCAGAAATTCACCAGTTGAAGGCCTTATTGAACGATAATTTGAAATGAAAGATTTTAGAGCAGCTAAGAAGATTCTTGGTATGGAGATTAGACGTGATAGAGGAGCTGATAAGTTGCACCTGACCCAGGAAAGTTACCTCAGAAAGGTTTTGGAGAGATTTGACATGAAGGATGCCAAACCAGTCAACACTCCTCTTGCTACCCATTTTAGGCTAAGCGCTGCTCAGTCACCATCATCAGATGAGGAAGAAGCATATATGGCACGAGTTCCATACTCGAGTGCAGTCGGTAGTATTATGTATGCAATGGATGTACACGTCCTGATATTTCACAGGCTGTTAGTGTTGTTAGCAGGTATATGGCTAATCCAGGGAAAGACACTGGCAAGCAGTGAAGTGGATTCTCAGATAGTTGAAGGGTACTCTAAACTTTTCTTTGGAGTTTCGCAGAAACAATGATACTCTCGTTGGCTTCGTTGATTCAGACTACTCAGGTGATCTCGATAAACGACGATCTCTTACTGGTTGTGTATTTTGTATTGGAGGTTGTGCAGTTAGCAAGAAAGCTACTCTACAGCATGTAGTGGCGTTATCTACTACTGAAGCAGAATACATGGCGGTTACTGACGCGATCAAGGAAGCATTGTGGTTGAAAGGGTTATTCAGCGAATTAACTCAGAATCAGGGAGTTATTACTATTTTTTGTGATAGTCAAAGCGCGATTCATTTGACTAAGGATCAGATGTATCATGAAAGGACTAAGCATATTGATGTTAAGTATTATTTTATTCGTGAGATCATTGCAGATAAGAAGGTGTTTATCAAGAAGATTAACACAAAGGATAATCCTGCGGATATGTTTACGAAAGCTCTTCCAGTTTCCAAGTTCAAGCATTGCTTGGACTTGATTGGTGTTTTAAAGTTGGTGAACTAGCCCGTCGGGGCTAAGGTCGGAGGGAGATAAAGGTGTTACTAATTAAGGTGGAGTTGTTTTCGGAATCAAGGTCAAGGTGGAGATTTGTTAGATGTGACCTTGATTTGTCACAATAAAATAAAAGAGCTTTGACTGTTCAACAATGCAAGCTACACGTGAAGAATTAATAGAAGAAGAAAAATTGATATTTGCTTCGGCTGTGCAAATGGTTGACGGTGTGCTGATATTGTGGGCTGATTATTCCTTTAGTTCACATGCAATACGGGGCAAATTTTTGCCTATATTTAGCAGTGCTCAACGAGGCAAACAACACACCACCAACAGCTCAGATCTTCGTCTTCTCTGATTATTTTTTGTAGCCTACTCCTTATATTGTTGTAGCTGCTTTTATATCACGTCAGTGTACGTGTTTGTAATCTCTCCACATAATAAAGAAGTTCTACCCTCCGGCCCGTGGACGTAGGTCATTCTGACCGAACCACGTAAATCTCGTGTCACTGTCCAAATTTATTTTTCGTCTCGTTTATTTATTATCGTCATTTTTGGGCAAAATAATTATCGGGGATTTCCGCATATCCTAACATAACAGCTACTCTGCTATTTTCATATATATATGTTTAAGAGGTAGAAGACGAGCCAAAGTTGTTGGCGCCAAAATATGTTTTAAAGGTGGATCAAACAAGACGTTCAGGTAAAACGTCCCCGTGCTGGCGTCTTCGTAAGTGAACTTCATTTTAAAAGAAACCCCGCGCTTATTTAAGAATCGCTTCACGCTTCTTGTCCATTTCTTGTTCTTCATCGTGTTGTAGAACAAAATCACAGTTTGTTCTTCTCTGATCTTCCCAGCTTGATTTTAATAATTAAAGGGGTGCAGCTTGATTGGTCGCTAGATTCATGTCAGAGATTGAAAAGGTGAGGTTTAGCGTTTTTGCACCTCTTACAGTGTTTCTCTTTCCGTCGATTGAATTTTTTTTCGTGATTTTTGTTTTTTAAATTTTTTTTCCCTGATTTAGCGATAGATCTGGGTGTGGTGGTGTTAGTGGCGGTGATGCCCACATCTGCGGTGGTGCTCGGCATATTTGGGGACGGGTTGAGTGGCCTTCAGGTATGGGAAACGGGATCGGCTATTGTTTTTTTATTATTTTTTCAGTTGATTTGTGCGACGGAAAAAATTCGGTCGCATAAGTTATTTTTTTTAATTTTGTTTTTCCTTTTAGCGACGCAAAGTCCGTCGCAAGAAAATAGCGACGTTTATCCCACGGTTATTTTTCGAACGGCCGTTTTTGTGACGACCGTGTTCCGTCGCTTTTCCGTCGCAAAAGGCTTGTTGGCGACCACTTTGCCACGGTATTGTCCCTCGCTAATGTAACTTTTTTTCGTAGTGCGAGGGAAAAGGATGCTTCAAGGAGACTGTCACATCTGAAATAGATACTCTAAAGGAAGAATCACGCAATCCGCCACGTGTTCACCAGGAATAGGGCAGCACCACTGCAAAAAAGCTTAGGACCCTGCGAAAGCAGTCACTGACAGACGGCCCATCACACTGCGTGTTGTACTTGGTAGTCCCATCTTGAGTCCCATTATGAGTAGAGGTGTTCATACGGTTCCGATTTCGGTTTGCCGGTTCGTAACCGCCGGTTTGGTTACGGTTTTGAAACCGCCGGTTTCAACGGTTCCGGTTTGAAACCGCCGGTTACGGTTTCAAACCGGTTTTTCTATTTTTTTTTCTGCTTTTTGTTGTTTATTGGAGAATAATAAATAAATTTGATTTTATTTTATAATGTACCTTCAAGTTCAATATTTTAAAAAGAATTGATTATTGCTTATAAACTCAAGAAAATGTGAAAAAAATACAACTTAAATTTTTTAAAAACTAAAGATTATTGCTTAAAAAATCTACCATTAATCCCCCTATTTATAGAGAAAAATAAAAAATTTAAAAATAATAAAATAAATCATATAGTTTGGTGATATGATTGAATTTTTTATTTTTTCTTTGTAAATGGTAATGGACAAACGGTCATATATATAAACCGTTTGAATTATTTTTATTATTATTTTAATATATAAACCGGCGGTTAACCGCCGGTTACAAACCGCCGGTTTTCGGTTCTAGAATATTACGAACCGAAACCGAACCGGTCTAAATGACGGTTCGGTTCCGGTTATAACCGGAACCGTTGACCTCGGTTAACCGAACCGTTGACCGCCGGTTCGGTTTCGGTTCGGTTCCGGTTTTTGAAACCTTCTGAACATGTCTAATTATGAGCGCGTAAGCATTTGAAACAAAGTGAAGTGAATTTGAGATGGTCCGTGGACATAAGATTCGCAAGAATCTGAATGTAATTCCTGTTGTTATTTCCTTATGTCCTTGTCAGGTCTCGCATAAGCCAGCTTACACGCATATTTTAATCCTTACAATCATCCTATCGTTACGTTAAATTTCATGTCTAAAATATTGGTCGATTGGGAGAGCTCCTTATTAATATGCATGTTAGCTTTTTCGATAGACTTCCTGTAAATTTTCTTTTGTTTGGGCTTTGGCCCACAACTAAAAATAAATATGTTAATCAGCCGGAGCGGAGACTTTGTGATAAAACAGTAGCTAGTTGGGCGTAAGGAAGAATAATAGATTTTGCTCCGTTTCACTAATGATTTCATCAGCATTCAAATCATTAAAGGGATAATTGTCGTTTGGTCCCCAGTTACACTTTTAATCCCCCAGTTATACCCTAAAATCACTTTTGGTCCTCCGAAAACACACATCATCATTGTTAGTCCGTCGGTTATTATCCGTTAATCATTATTCGTCATTTCCGTAAATTGACGGTTAAAAACTAACGGGATTGACCGTTGCTCGCCATTAAACACTTTGAAAAATTGAAAAATAACCCTGTTAATTGCCATTTTGGTCCGTTAAATACTGAAAAATTTAAAAATAACCCACACAAATTAAAGGTAAAGGTGAAAATATCGACAAAAATTCCGAGGAATGGCTAAACTTGAGCCTCGGTGTTAAAATATGAAATCACTCTTCAACGATGAAGATTGAACTAACAAGAACGAAGAAAATCTTGAAAGCAGTTTACGTGGTTCGGATTTTTATTATGAATCCTACATCCACGGCCAACAATTTACCTCTTTTATTGATGATCATGAATTTTGCAGAGAGGGTTGAGTGGCCTGTCAGTAGACCGAGCTCGTCGGGAGAGAAGCCGGTGATGTCGGCGTGGTTCCGGTCGATCCCGATGACGACGCGGGTCGGCGGATCGGCGGGTCGGCTATCGACACCTCGCAGAAGACGCATAGGGTGAAACCGTAGGCACCCAATTTGCCAATCACAGTATTCTCTCCTTCAATGACGACTGATCTTATTATTCTGAATTTTGCACCTTGATCCTTTAATTTTTTCCGTTCTACAGATTAGTCACTTCGAACTAGGGCTGAAAACGAGCCGATCCGAGCCCGAACATGACTAGGCTCGAGCTCGGCTCGATGAGGTATAAGGCAGGCTCGAGCTCGGCTCGAGCTCGGTCGAACAGAAAAGATCAAGGCTCGAGCTCGGCTCGACTATTTATCGAGCTGCTCGAGCTTGGTTCGATAAGGCTCGAATTGCATCAAATTTAATTCGAAATGCTCGAGCTCGGCTCGAATCAATCCTGCTTCACTTGAGCTCGATTATCTCCTGATTTTTGAATAAATTACATAACTCCAACAGAATAGAAGAATGAAATCCCACAATTAAAAACAACCAAAATCACATCTTGAAGTTTCCAACATAATTCCAACCAAACAGAGAAATGATTTCTCAATTCCAAATAACAACCAAAATCTCAAAGTTGAACACTTCCTTCACCACCCTGCATTCACCACCAATTAAAATTGAATGTAAAATTTGACAAATATATAAATAAATATAAATATATACCTCATTCATTAGGTCGTCGCCTGAAGATTAATCACTTGATATGATCGTTCACCCTACAAAAAAACAGTGTTATATTTATAACAGAAAAAATATTGCTATAAGAAAATATGGTGTATTCTTAATTCAACTTACTTTCATCTTTTTCTTCACCTCATGCATATGTCGAAGCCAATCACCTCCACAAAGTAGAACCTGAACGGTGTCCGGGGAGAGCGACGCACGATAAGAATCTATTACTCTTGTAAATGTCGCTTCCGAAGCCACCGAGCTCACAGGAATGGCTAAAATATCAGCAGCCATCCTTGACAAAATTGGATATTGCATTCGATTCATCTTCCACCAATCTAAGCAAGAAAAATCTTTGGGAATTTCGTCCTTCCTCAAACGATTTTTTCCCAAGTAGTCGACCAATTCTGATGTTTTAACCTCAGAAGTCTCCACTTCCACACAATATGCATCAAAATCATCCCATTTATACATAGAGTTTTGCTGGCGACTACTCGCATCGCTAGACGAACCAGTACTCTCGGAGTTCGAAGTAACAACTCCTTTAATAGAGTATTCCACAAGTCCATCTTGAACACAGAGGTTTAGAACATGAGCGCAACATCGAACATGAAATAGACTTCCTCCGCATGATAATGATTTGGTTTCTTGATCGTATCTTTCATTCTTTGAATAGCCACGTTGTTGCTAGAAGCGTTATCAACAGTAACAGTAAATACCTTGTTTTCAATCCCCCACTCTTTCATACATTTGAAGATTGCATCTGAAATCTGAATGCCTCCTCTAGGTGGTGGAATATTAACGAAGCTTAATACTCTCGTTTGAAGCTTCCAACTAGAATCAACCCAATGTCCCGTCACCACCATGTATTCGATCTTTGATTTTTAGATTTCCAACAATCCGTCGTCAAAGAAATCCGATCAACAGTCATCAGTTGCTGCTAAAACTAGGTTACCTGTTTTGTTTGAGTCAAGTATTTCAAGTTCGAATGATAGACTTTTGCATATGAGATTTGGTCATCCGTCTCATAAAGTCTTGTCTGAAATTTTAAAGTCATCTAATCAGTCTACGGTTTTTGATGAACATGTTTCCTTCTGTGATGCTTGTCAATATGGAAAATCTCATGCTTTACTATTTTCTATCTCTTCGTCTCATGCAAAATCACCTCTTGAATTAATTCACTCGGACTTGTGGGGGCCTGCTCTCGTCACATCCGATGAAGGTTTTAGATACTATATTCATTTCTTAGATGACTACAGTAGGTATACGTGGATATATGCCTTGAAAACTAAAGGTGAAGCAATAGAGATGTTTGTTAAATTTAAAAGATTGGTAGAAAATATGTTTGATAAGAAAATAAAAGCTGTTCAATCGGATTGGAGAGGTGAGTATAGAAGTTTTACTAAGATTTAGAACACTGTGGAATAGATTCCAGGCATCCGTGTCCACACACATCATCTCAGAATGTTCAGTGTTTTATTTAGTTCAATTTTACTTCAATAACATTTATATATTTAACTTTTTTGTGTGTGTTTAGGTTTATTGAATCCTGCATTGTCAGAAATATCTCGGTTGACATCAAAGACGTGTCGGACTTGAATTGATGATAAGAGATTTACCTCGAGGTGTCGGACTCCCAAATCATAAATATCCAAGTAGTTGTGAGGAAAAAATGAACTTCGTGATAACAATATTTTTGTAAGAAATGTGGTTTTTGATGGGCTTTTTAATTAAAATAGGGTTTATTTTAACCCAAATTCGATAAAATAGGGCTAATTTGATAGAAATTAATAAAAGCGAGCGAAACGCGGTTATTAGCTGCGACGTCGCATCCGTTGCTAGCGATGATGACGTGTCAAAGACGATTTGCTTCGCGCGGGCCTGATCGGGCCGGAAATTTGAAAATCGGGCCTGATTGGGCCCGAAATTTGAAAATTGGGGCAGAATTTTGAATATCGGGCCTGACTTTTAAATTAAAATTGTCTGGGCCGACCGTCGGCCCAGTAAACCCTTCGTCGCGGCTATTAGCCGCGACGACGTGCTTAATATAGCCGCGAGCTCTTCTTCTTCCTCCCCATTTCTCCTCTCCTCCTCCCCACCGATTCCGGCGATTTACAGCGGCGAACGACGGCGGCCAACACCACGTGATAGATCCATTCTTCCTCGTCATCATCGATTAAGCTTTTTTTGGTATGAAACTCCTAATTTATTTAAATCTTGATTTTGATGTTTCGTTAAATTTCGTCGAATTCTTGCGTTTAAGTTTGTGTTTTGGTATAATATGTGCTTTACATATTGTGGGTTGCTTAATAGATTGATATAACATACTAATTTTACATAATTGATTCTACTGCGGACATTAAACCTACATTACAGTTCGTTGGTAACATGAAATAATTTTAGAAAAAAGAAAAAAATCAACAACTTGATTAATTTTTTCCAAGAAATACCTGGATGGCGATCTGAAATTAGGCATACCGCTTGTCCCTCCAATACATGAACATTAAGCAAGTTCAAGAACCAACTCCAAGAATGTAAGCTTTCGGTTGTAACGATGGAAAACGCAAGTGGAAAAATTTTCTGATTTCCATCGAGTGCACATGCAATCAACATTTTATGCTTGTACTTCGAATACAAGTGCGTACCGTCGACACAGACCACTCTACGACAATGCTTGAAGCCGTCAATGCAAGGTCTGAATGCCCCAAAATACATATCCCAATTTTTTCACCCCAGACATGTCTTGAAGATGCCACCACTTCACCACCGTTCCGGGTTGTATCGTTGCAACGCTTTCATGAATATAGAAAGCTGTTGGATTGACGTTTCCCAAGTACCATAAACAATCTCTTTTGCTCGCTTGAGTCCATGCCATGCTTGAATGTACGGAATATCGTACCCAAAGGTATCTTTTACGAGCTGTTGCACGTTTTTAGGTAAATACTGAGGGTCGTTCTTTACCTTTTCGGATTTCCACTTGGTTAACTTTAGGGCGTCTTCTCCATCGTTATTTGTCTGCTTGCTTGTTTGATACTATCGAAGTAATTTTGCTGGACAAGAGGCTTAGTATAATTGCTTTTTATGTCTAGAATACGTAAAAAAGTTTAAAAAAAATCTAACCCATTTTCATCCGTTAACCCACTTTCGATTCTGATTGGATGCTATAGGTTTGACATCTTACACTATTCGTTGTTTGTCTTAAAGATTACGGTTCCTCAAGGCCACTGGTCAGATCTTCAGTGCGAGGTGGGGCTGCTCGACTGCCCGTTGGGGCAGATATGTGGTGTGAGTGTTGGTGCTGGGCGGCGATGGGCGACAGTGAACGGTTGCGATGGGCGTCAGACCGATCTGATAGGTGTTGGCTGCTTGGCTTCAAAGGGTGTTTAGGGAGAACTACTAGAGGACACTGAGCAGGACGGCCGCGAGAAGCTGTGAAAGGGTTCAAGGGAGGGGAGCAGCGGCATTGTCAGATATGATAAGGCATGCCGGTTGTTTGAGATGGTGCAAGGGATGGCTGTTAGATTGCATCTTCTTCCTTTTTTCTTTTTAATAAGAAAAATAAAATTTTTCACTATTTGAGGCGATCATCCCTTGGCAAAATGGCGTCGGACTACGCGTCCTAAAATTTCGTCGCAAGTTTTGTCATTTTAGCGTTGAATGTGTTAGAGACGGAAAAATTCGATTGTCAACGTTAGTTCAACTGCTTTTCAGCAATGAGTCGACTGATGCTTTGATATAGTGGACTAAAGATAGACGCGTCCAAGTTCGTATCACTTGTTGCTCAGTTACTTCAAGAATGGCGATTTCTCGAGCTTTGTCAACATTTATGTGAGTTTCTCCATTTTTTCCGATTAGGTTGCATGTTATGTACCAGTGCCTATATTTCTGTTATGTGCGGGATTTGTTTTGAGATTTATGTTGGTCTTTGCCTATTCGCACTCGAGACGGATTTGTTTTCAAAAAGATGAGTTTTATCAGCTTTCTGCGATAGTAGCAAGTGCACGTTATCTGGAAGTATTGCGTAGACGTAATATAGATTAATCAAGTTTTCTCAGTAAATTAGTAAGTGTATTGTTTGTTATTTATTCATATGGAAGTTGATAAAACTATGTTACATGTTCGTTTGATTCTTGCAGAAGAGTAAAGATTTCAAATTTTGCAGAAACATGCCATCGATGGTAATAATGGGATTGATTATGGCGAGGATGTTGATGTATTAAGTCAGAATTGAGTTGTTCATTTTGATCGCACTTTCATTGGCTTTGAATTGATACTGACTTAGGACAAAGCAGCTTGAGAAAGCAAGAAGCAACATCTGGCTCAGGAAAAACGATGGTGGTAAAGAAAACATAGCTGCAAAACAGAAGTCAGAAAACAAAGTAAAAGAAGTGATCTTTTCAGACATCACACTGCGTCAATGTTGCACAAAGTCATCGCGCGCGATCGCACCATTTCAATCTTTGTCCCACGAGGTAATCTTCCTTGAAACACACTAGACATATTTCACAGTTTAATTTTTTTTCTCTTGTTGTTTATGAATTCAGTCTCTTAGGATTTTCTGGTTGGGAAGATGCAGAGCAGAACGATTAGGGTCACAACGTCGACCTTCATATACGCAGTAAGTGGCAATAATTTATCGGCATATCCTTACGATGATATTTTTTTTCTGCATAACAATCTGTTTGTAACAGCAGCTCTGCAACTTACACTGATTTTATCATACTTCTGTTCAGATCAGCATAGGTTATTTGAATGAGAATGGCCCCTCTAGACAGGTTAATTCTCCACATTTGTTCTGTGCGACTTCATCCGTGCTCAGGTTAATTCTCCACGTTTGTTCTCTGCGGCTTCCAATCCATTCAACAATTGCTTTACCTTTTGGTTTTGAGTCTGTATGTGTGATATTGTAAAGTAAGTAGTGATTTGTTGAAATTGTATGGTGTTTATGGCTTTACTAATTTTAAATTAATTCTTGGATTTAATTGGCGCCTTAATTGATATATTATAAATCATTTCCTGAGGATCTTATACAATTATGCAATTAGGTTAAAATGTTCAAATAAAATTATATGATGTTATTTTCTTAAAGATCATCAACGAGTACTTCAAGCACAACAATTTCTCGAGCTTTGTGAGACAGATCAACATATATGACTTTTTCCGTTTGTTGCTCCTTTCAGTCTGTTTGGGCCGATGCCTATCTTTTGTAATGTTCTCAGGTGCCGGTCTTCGCCTAATTGCATTGGATATTATTATGTTTTTTTTAAATATGAGTTTTATATGTTCTATTTTGATAGTGGTCAGTGTACATTATCTATGCAAGGGTTGATGTAATGTAGATAGCGGCTCAGTATTAGTTTATGAATTTTTTGTTCGATTTTATGTAGATGAAAATTATTTTTTTTACTCCCTAACTTTCATAGTGTTCCGAGATATCGATGTTTTAAAAAAGTCGGTAGTTATCATTAGCAATTGCTCATGATGTCTTTATCAAAGGCCAGAAGCTACTCGACAACATCAGAAGACAGCACTCTCTCAGGCCATACCTTATCCATAATAAGCACAGAACAATGCAGGTCATCAACACACACCCGTCGTCTTCGGAAAATAGATCCTATTTAGTTAATTTATTAGTTAATAAGGCCTTTTGATACAACTATTTCAGCATTTAGGATTAGCATGTAAGAGTACTCCAACAATTGTGATCCAATTAAGTTAATTTATTATTCTCTCATAAAAATACATTTTATATACTTTCAAGATATGATATGTTTTCTATTATAACATCTGCAACGCATGCACTCCATATATCTTAAAAACTCAGACAATTGTTATAGTATTTCAGGTTCGAATAAATTAATAATTCTTTTACACATAGTTAAATTTTCTGATATTAATTTTACCTACACCGAATTAAATAAAACATTTAGGCCTCGCCTTATATAAGCTTTCCATTCATACTCTATTAACCTCGACAGCACCAGCACCATCACCAGCACCGGTCGTATAATCCACCTCCGTAATGAACCTCGACCAAAACCAGTGGTTCTTCCACACGACCTCCATCTCCTCGATCGGAATATTCTTCGTCTCCGGCAAGAAAAAGTAGATGAAGATGGTCATTACCAACACAAAGAAGCCAAATAAAAAGAACAACCCAAACTTCAAGTGGCAGAGCATGGCCAGGAAATTCAGCAGCACCAGAAGTTGACGATCATGCTCACGCTCACGTTGAGCGACTGCGCCGCCGACCGGATGCCCAGAGGAAAGATCTCGCTCGGCACCAACAACCCTAGCGGGCCCCACGACCAGGTGTATCCCGCCACGTAGATGCATATTAACATCACCACCACCAACCCGTACCACTTTGGCAGCTCAGTAGGGTTTCCATCGACCCCAAACTTGGCACCTATGAAGATAGCCACGAGAACCTACGAAAAAAGAAAAATAAAAAGTCTACCGTCAAAAGGTAAAAATAAGAAGAAAACAAAGAGAGAAAAACTCACGCTCACCTGACAGATGAACATTTGGGTGCCGCCTTGTAAGAACAAGAACCTCCGGCCCCACTTGTCAACGCCGTAGATGGAGACGACGCTGGCAAGAACATTTACCGCGCCGATGACCACGGCGGATATGAGCGAGGAGCTGCTGCCAAACCCTATGGTACGGAAGAGGATGGGGGCGTACATGACGATGTTGATCCCCGTTATCTGCTGGAAGAATGGGATCATCACCGCCATGGTGAGATGGGGCCGGTACTTCCTCTGGAGAAGGTTCCTCCACGGGTGCACCACCGTGCGAGACGCCTCACTGGCGGCGAGGAGGTCCTGGAACTCGCCATCGACGTCGTGGATGCCTCGGATCCTCCTTAGGTTATCCTTTGCCTCGTCTATCCTGCCCCTCTCGATCATGGAGTTGGGGGTATCGGGCAGGACTAACGAGCCGACAATGATGATCAGGGCTGGGACCACCCCACCGCCGAGGCTCAGTCGCCACCTCCAGCCTCCCTTGATATGAGAGAAGGCATAGTTCAGGACGTTCCCCGCTAAAATTCCAACGGTTATGAACATGTTAAAGCCTATGTTGAGCGCGCCTCGGTACTTGTACGGAGCCATCTCCGACAAATACAATGGAACGGACTGTAAAAAATAGTAACCTGATATTAAAACCAGATCACAAACAAATTATTTAGTTACAAAAAAAATAGTAAAGTTGATTGATTATCAATATGAGCTTTTTACCTGGCTGACGAAACCGATACCGAAACCGACCAGAATACGGCCAACGATCAACATCGCAATGTTCTTCGCCCAAGCATTGATCACAGCTCCGGCACAGTACAGCACACCACCGAGCAACATGGAAAGCTTCCGGCCGAAGATCCTCGTAACTGCCGAAGCAGCCATGGAAGAACACAGTGCAGCCAGGTAAAGCGATGATGTGAACAACGTCAGCGTATCGCTGTTGAACTTGCAGTACTGATTCGTCAAAGTGTCGGCCTTCTGCTTTTTGTAGACGGACGGGAAGAACTCCTCCAAGAATGAGTTCATCGACGTAACGCCGCCTTCAAAATCCCAAAGCACAAGCATTTAGGTTAAAAAACAGCAATCTATCATGTTGAGATATGAACCTAGAACCTCAGTAATCGATTGGCGGTCGTAGATCAACATATCATTTGCAAAACTGATGAAATAGCGCGGTAAACGTACCTAATATCCCAATGTCGTAGCCGAATATTAGACCGCCCATCCCCGCAACAAGGCAGGTGATGAGGACAAATGGCGTCAGGGCAGATGGGTGGCGGACGTTGGCCTCGTTGCCGATGACGTTGGTGGCCTGCGTTATCTCTACACTGGGGAGAGGTGGAGAAGCCATGGCACGGTGTTAAGGTTTTTTTTTTTTGTTGATAGTTATAAAAATGTGTTTGTCCCTCCTCACTTTCTTCTTGTCCTAACACTTAGAATATTTGGATATTTGGACGTTGGAGAATACGGGATGCTACTCTGCTGCAAGTCTCAAATTCTGAGTGTGGTATTTATAAACCAGCAGTATACTATTGAATGATTGTTCTTGGTGCGTTGTGAAATAATTCGTATTCCTTAATAAGCAAACACGTTTTGTCAAAGCAATAATGTCGAATTAATGGAAATGGGGATTTTAGTAATGCATGCAGAATTTTCAGAATATATGAACAAAAAGAGAATTGGAGGAAATGGGTAATTTTAGTATGAAAATAATATAATAATATGTGCATTGGATATAAAATTCAAATCATGATAAATTATGTAGTCAATATTACGACATATTACTAATCCGTTAATAGAATTCAATAATAATATGACATTCAATTAGGGGTGTTCAAAAGTTGGTAAACCGACCGTACCGAACCGATACCGAAAGTTCGGTACAAACCGAATACCGAAATTTCGGTTCGGTTCGGATTCGGTATAAAAAAATCTGAACCGAAATTTTTCGGTAATTTCGGTACGGTCGGTAACCTAATACCGAAATATATATAATAATATTTAATAATATATAATTACAGAAATATATATTAATAATATATAATTACAGAAATATATATTATACATAATATATATACAATTTAAACATAAAAATAAAATAAGGAAAAATAAGAAAAATAGGGGAAAATAAGAAAAAAAATAAAAATAGGAAAAATAATGTAAAAATATATAAACATAAAAATAAAATAAGAAAAAATAATAAAAATATAGAAAAATAAGAAAAAATAGGAAAATATAATATAAAAATATAAAAATATGAAGAATTAAATATATCTAATTTCTAAACATTAATTTTTCAGTTTTTTTAATTTATTTCGGTTTTTTTGGTTATTTACCGAACCGAGCCGGTTTACTTCGGTTCAGTATTCGGTATGGGATTTTTAGAACCGAAAATTTCGGTTACCGGAAGTTCGGTACGGTACGGTATTACCGTTTGAACACCCCTGCATTCAATACATAAAAACTCTATTCCACCTCACCACAAACCAAGAATCTCCTTGATTTGGTTCATCACTATTAGAAATCGAGGGGTCCTTCCTAAACCAATTGGTAATAGGAGGAGAAAGCCTCTTATATATATACTGGATCGAAGAGCTTGAATTATCCGATGTGGGACAACACCCACTTTTTATAATCTCAACACGCCCCCTCACGTGTTGCATGACTGGCCTAACACATGGACATATGAATTGGGTGACGGTGAGCGGAAGCTCGCTCTGATACCATATTAGAAATCGAGGCGTCCTTCCTAAAACCAATTGGTAATAGGAGGAGAAAGCCTCTTATATATATACTGGATCGAAGAGCTTGAATTATCCGATGTGGGACAACACCCACTTTTTATAATCTCAACAATCACATCATCGAAGCTCTGGTATATATACACATAATAATACATAGAACAAAAAAGGGCGTTTTTTCTATTATAAAGGGCATTATTATACCAAGGCGTGTTAGGGCATTTGTTATATAGCAAGGTGTGTCCTATTAGAAAGGTCACTGTTATAGCAAGGCGTGTTTCTATGATAAAGGGCATTGTTATAGCTAAGGAATTAGAAATTTCCTATCATTGTTTCTTAATGCTTCATTAGCACTGATACTCTATCATAGCAAATGAAGTAACACCTCATTTGCGACTTTGGAAATTCATTACACCTTTGCAAATATATAAATCACGAAACCCTTATTTCTTTCCCACCTTTTCTTAATTAGGATGATGGCCACCTTTTATTATGTTCATTTTTTGTTCATGAATTCAATCATTTATTTATATGTTTATCTGAACATCATACGGATAAAACTGATAATCTATACAGCAAATATCATTAGGAACAAATTATAATCCAATGATGGCGAGATATATAGGCCATCAAATGGATATCATAAGGTTGTAATGAGAAATATAGGTAAATGAATTTTGTCCACAATATGCCACGAGAATCCGGACAATTGATAATAAATACTATATTTAGTACAAGTACTTAAATAGTAGTGTATTATTTTTTCTATTAGTAAGCGAAGATCGAATTTTATCCACTAACTAAAATTAGGCTTTTTGTGGACATGTATGTATTAATGCATAGAAGACTTGCAAATATGTAGTAGTCGTGTTTCCAGTAATTCCTTCTTGTTTTGCATAAGAAATCTTATTTCTATATGTAAGAGTCGTGTTTCCAGTAATTCCTTCTTGTTTTGCATATGTAAGAGTCGTTATCCAGTAATTCCTTCTACGTGAAGGCCCATAAGAAATCTTATTTCTATATTTACTCAGGTGGTTTTGAAAGGCTTATATATAATTGGGCCCAAATACAGAAATCATATATACTATTACCTAATTGGTTGGTGTGGATATGAATTACCAAATTTGGTGTGTAACTATTTGCAATTTAGTCCCTCATATAAAAAATTAATTAATTAATTAATTATTTTCACATTCTTCCTAATTTTTAATTTACTGTACTTATGCCTCTACAGCTAAATTTATTTTGTATATTTAAAAATTATATTTCATCTTAAACTATAAAAATTATAATTTCAAAATTTCAATAATATCGAAATACTTATATTTTAAGCAGGGGTGTTGTAAGTTTCTATTGGGCCACTTAGTATAGCTAAGTGGCTGGTTCTGAATTGTCCACGTAATATAGCTGCGCGGCTCATTCTGATTTGCCCACGTAACAACTACGCGGCTCATTCCGGTTCGTCCACGTGTCTAGCTACGCGGCTAGTTCTGATTGGCCCGAGCCTAAAACCTTCAGCTATATATAGGCTAGCTATAAGTCATTGTAAATTATCGAAAACAATAACTTCTTATATTCAGTATATACAAGTGTTGTGAGAAAAATATTTAGAGAGTTTGTTAGTCTCCTATTGTAAGAGAGATAGAGTTAGTTTTCTCCTTACGGTAGAGAGTTGTAACTCTTAAATGACTCACAGTAAAAATTTCTTACTTTGCCCGTTGTTTTTTACCCCGACTTTGGGGTTTTCCACGTAAATTCCCGGTGTTCCCTTTATTTGTAGTGTCCTTTTTACAACAATGGGTGCAACAAGGTGTTAGTATACAAATTAATACTAAAAGGTTGGAGCAGTGGGTCCATTACGGGCACTAAATTCAAATTACGTTTGCTGGTAAAAGACTGGACAACGGGCAACCTAATCATGATAACTATACGCCACTTTGATGAATCTAATTAAATAAAATACGTCTATATATGTAGAGAGATTCGTATTGTTTTCCCTTTCTTTATTTGAGATCTTCAAATCTCCCCGTAAAATAATATGAAGTTGCAAACCCATACGCTAGAGGAGGCTATAACAAAAATCCACTTTTGCTATGCTATTGCTGCATCAGAAGTAGGAGTGGGCGTTCGGGTTCGGGTATTCGGGTTTTACCCGAACCCGATCGGGTTCGGGTAGTTCGGGTCGGGTAATTTGGGTTATTTGTCGGATATCGGGTTAATCGAGTCGGGTATCGGGTAGTAATTTATTACCCGAATAACCCGATCGGGTACCCGACAAATTATATTTTAAAAAATTTATTAGTTTTTATACATAAACATTGAAAAATATAATAACATGTCTAGATATCGATATCTAAAGTGAGTGGTGTTAAAGTTTTAAATAATCTTTGGATTAATTTCTTATTTTGATTACATAATTAACAAGGGATATTTATTATCAATGCATAAATCATTATAATAATTTAAAATATGTTTTCAAAATTTATAAATAAACATATAAAATATGTATATATTATATTTACTGAATATAAAACATCCAAATATTATAAGTGATAAATGATATATAACATGAATAATTGATATGTATATTGCATTATAAAATTTTAATTTTTCAATTCAAAATCGGGTACCCGACGTCGGGTATCCGAACCCGATATATACCCGACAATCGGGTACCCGTCGTAGATCGGGTCGTGTTCGGGTATTGAATTTCTTAACCCGAACCCGACTACCCGACCCGATGCCCACCCCTAATCAGAAGTGACATACATTTTAATTGAGTGTTTAATTAATAAATAAAAGAAATCTATATCTCCCAAAGACATGTGTAATGGGCCGGGTCAATCCGGAACCGACCCAAACCCGAACCGGTAACCGGCCCATTAGAAGTGGTTTGGGCCGGTTCTGGGAACCAGAACCGTGGATTACCGGTTCCGGTTCCGGTTTCGACCCACGGTTCCCGGTTCCGGTTCGGACCCGGAAACGGCCCAATGAATTTCAATATTTTATTTAATTCCATAGATAGTTTTAAATAAAATAAAAAAAATATTAATGGGCCGAACGGTTTTGGAACCGGAACAGGCTCATTGGGTGGCCCGTGGTTCTTGCTCCGCGGTTCTGGTCGATCCAAGGAAAATGGTCCTAGAACTGGAATCGGGACCGGAACAGTGCCGGAACGGTGGAACCGGCCCGGAACCGGCCCGCCCAATACAGGTCTATCCCATCCTTTTCTTCGCTGGCTAAACAATATCTTCATAGGAATGGTTACAAAAGTACAGCACATCAGGCAAAAATGTCATTCTATCAGACCCACTGTGAGTCATATAGTTCAGCGGCACCACGCATTGACACGTCGCTTTCTTCTCTAAGAATAAAATGGGCCCACCACGCAAGTGGGCTAAATGGTTGGGCCCACGCAGTGGGCCCTACACCTTTCACGTTATCATCATAAGCCAACATTTTTGTAAGGCTAAAAAATTACATGTATGACGTAAAAAATAATATGTAAGAGTCGTTTTTCCAGTAATTCCTTCTTGTTTTGCATCTTTATGTCATTGTCACTGATAACGATAATTCATCATTGTTAATATATATTATTATTATTAAAAAAAAAAGATATTCTTTCTTGCCGAACCAAAACCACGGGCTTAGACGGTTTAAGAGCTTCCTAGGAGCTAAGCCAAGCCAAGCCAAGCCTTCTTCTTCTTCACCTTCTCTCGACATGGATAAATTCAGACAAAGCTCCTTTGTTTCTTACGGAGCTATATAGATCGAAGAGACATAGAAGTAAGAGAGATTAATCAACCACCATGGTGATCAAAACCTCAAACCCATGATCAAAATCTTCACTAGCTCATGGAATAGCCGAGCTGAGTCCAAGAATCAATCGTCTAGAAGCCTAAAAACTTTTGCTTTAGGGGAGAGAAGGCCTTTTACAGCTCGGAGTGTAGGTACAATCAACTAGTGATCGATGAGCGAAGGGAAAAATATTACAGCAAAGGAGTTTCAAGACAAGTCGTTGTTGATGTTTCGAGGAGTTCATCGCCATGTGTCAATGGGCAGAAACAGATCTATGCGACAGGAATTTTGGCCAGTTAGATACTTAGGAACTGATAAGCACACAAATAAATAAGCTTGTCTAACCTTAATAGTCCGTAGGAACTAGGAAGTTATGCTAGATTCGTGGATGCTTCAAAACTCATTAGTTTTATGATATCTCTTATGCATAAAGAGATGGATTTTGGCTATAATTTCTTCATCTTCATCCGTAGTCCACATGCCAACTTATAAATTCAAACTCATCCCTCACATTTTGAATTAGATTCAAAAGTCAAAACCATCCCACATATTTCAATTTTCTTCAGAACTCTAGCCCTCTTTTTTTCTTTTTTCTTTCAACTAAATACTTCAACATGTTAAAGATGAATGCGCATCATCAGCATAGACTTTCTTCAACAAATATCCCGAAATTTTCGAAAAGACATTATGGAGCTGTAACGTATTTTGTTTTATTCGAATATCGAATTATCGGAAAAATAGTACAAATATAATTTAATGAAATTTAATGGGCTCTATCTCTACTTATTCCTCTGATTCTTCAAAGAATTTGGAGAATTCTTGAGTATTTAAATTCCTTGATTTGGGCCTTCGGTGAGGTTCCTTCGTGGGCTTTTGGGCTTGATCACGAAAGTCTTCAGTTTTCGTCTCCGAGTTGCGAGCTTGGTCTTGGGTTTCGATTCTTGAACTTGGGCTTTGATTCCTGAACTTGGGCCTTGGTTCGTGAGCTTAGGCTTCGACTCCTGAACTTGGGCTTTGAACCTTGAGCTTGATCTTGGACTTTGATTCTTGAACTTGGGCCTTGGTTCGTGAGCTTGGGCTTCGATTCTTGGACTTGGGCTTTGAACCTTGAGCTTGATCTTGGGCTTCGATTCTTGGACTTGGGCTTTGAGTCTTGACGCACGTTCTTGGTCTTCGAACCTTCAAGGCTTAATCTTCGTCTTCGAATCTTCGAGTCTTTAAATCTTCAAGGCTACGTCTTCGAATCTTTGAGTCTTCAAATCTTCAAGGCTTCGTCTTTGAATCTTCGGTCTTCGATTTTTCAGATCTTCGAGGCTTCGTCTTTGAATCTTTGAGTCTTCAAATCTTCAAGGCTTCGTCTTTGAATCTTCGGTCTTCGATTCTTCAGATCTTCGAGGCTTCGTCTTTGAATCTTCGACCGTCGATTCTTCAGCGTCTTCGATCTTCGAGCGTCTTCGATCTTCGATCCTCGAACACCTTTGATCTTTGGTCTTCGAGCTTCAAGGCTTGATCTTCGTCTTCGAATCTTCAAGTCTTCGTCTTCGAATCTTCTATCTTCGATCTTCGAGCGCCTTCGATCTTCGATCTTCGAGCTTCAAGGCTTGATCTTCGTCTTCGAATCTTCAAGTCTTCGAATCTTCAAGGCTTCGTCTTTGAATCTTCAGATCTTCGATTCTTCGAACATCTTCGATCTTCGAGCGCCTTCGATCTTCAATCTTCGTCCTCGAAAGTCTTCAAGATCTTCGTCCTCGAACATCGAGCTTCTTCGATCGTCGTCCTCGAACGTCTTCAATCTTTTACTCAAAACACGATGAACTTCGCAGAGATAATCGAAAGCTTTAAAAGTCTTATATCGTCTCTTGAAGCTAGTGTTTTCTTGAGTGTTTGTGACTTGTCCTTTCTGAACTCTGAAGCCCCGTATCTATAGGCGCATAAAATTCACAATTACGGAAAGAATAATCTTTTTGGGATGATTTCCTCCATATTTATGTGGATTTTATCCATATATGATATGATATTAATTTGATTTGATTTATTCCACATTTGATTTGATTCTCTTAATATCTGCCGACTTTATGATATTAGATTTGATTTGATTTGATTTGATTCCTTTACTTATTTACAAATCTCTACACATATTTACCATGTATAGGATTTTGTATAAAAGGAATGTATATTATCATATATGATATTAATTTATTAATTAAATAAACTATTTATTAACTTGAGATTAATTTATAGATCTCAATAAATAGCAATTTAATTAAATGACTTTATCTAATTTCTTGGAATTAATTTATTAAATCCCGATAAAACATCATAGACAATTTATTTGTCTATTTATTTAATTGTCTACAGGAGCATATACCACGACTGAGTTTTCCGAAATTGATGGAAAGTTCCACTCCACAGCTTCCACAAAACATTCTAGTGACCATACTTCGGAAATTTCCACTCGCTGTTATCTGTTAAAGACATGAAACAAAGACATTTGGTTAGTAAAAGGCATCACCAACTTGTGTATATGATTTCCATGAACGTATAAATCACACTTACCAAGAGGGCTAATGCAGTGAAAGTGGAATGCGTGATTGCAAGCCCCTGGAGATTATGAACACGAGCAAAAGGGCATAAGATTGTGTCATGTCACCAAGGAGATTGTGTTAGTTCAATCTCCAAAGAGTTGCATATAATAAAATCGATAAGCAGAATTGAATTGTGTTTGTGTAGAAGATTCTTAACGTGGTTCGGATACTAACTATCCTACATCCACGGCCAACAAAACTAGCTCTTATTGATGGCGATGATTTTACAGTATAGAGAGGAACACACACTCTCTCAATCGTGAAAAACGCACATTTCAGATAAAAATGTGAAAATGATGATGGCAGCCCTTTTAAAGAAACACGCGCCAAATTCTGTTACTTCGCTCCTCTTCTCAACACAATAAACGCTGGTTTCCATATCGCAACTCTTTAAGTGGACAACGACTTTGGCTCACCCGCTCTTTTCTTATTTGACTCGTGATTTCTTCTGACTCTTAAACCATTCCAGATTCTAACAAGAACTCTCTTTGCTCTGCTCATCTTGCCTGAATTTCGACACCCCCCGCAAGATGGAAGGTATAGATTCTTGACCGACATCTTGAGCAGTAGCTGCTGAAGCAAGGGCCCTGTAAGGGGCTTCGTAAACACGTCTGCAATCCGATCGTATAGGTAGCAGTTTGATGTTCCCATTTGCAACATGATGGCGGATGAAGTGGCAATCAATTTCGATGTGCTTAGACCGCTCATGTAACTTGGGATTGGACGCCAGTTTGAGTGCTGACTGATTGTCGTAATGACCGGTCTTTGATCTGTTTTGATAGCCAATTCTTCAAGCAGGTGTTTTATCCAAAGCACCTCTGAAACTGTTGATCCTAGTGCACGATACTCAGCTTCTGTTGAGGATCTTGAGACCGTTGGTTGCTTTTTAGCCTTCCAAGTGACAAGTGAATCTCCTAGAAAGGTGCAAAAACCCGTGACAGATTTCCTCGTGTCCCTGCATGCTCCCCAATCTGAGTCTGAAAAGGCTCTAATGTTCAGGTTCCTTGCGGCTGATAAGAGAAAACCCTGCCCTGGTGATCGTTTCAGGTATCTGAGGAGGTGATGCGCAGCCATCAAATGCCCTATTCTTGGGCAGCCATGTATTGCCTCAGTTTGTGAACCGCAAATGCTATGTCGGGCCTGGTAAATGTCAGATAAAGGACCCTTCCAATCAGCCTCCTGTACTGGAAAGGGTGAGGCAGAAACTCTCCATCATCAGCAGTTATTTGCTCACTGGGACTTATAGGAGTAGTTACTGGTTTGGAGTTGGTATAACCTGCATCTTCAAGGAGCTGCAGTGTATACTGCCTTTGCGTAACATATATGCCCGCTTCACTTCTTGCTACTTCTATACCCAAAAAGAACTTCAGTTCCCCAAGGTCTTTCACCTTGAAACATCTGTTGAGAAAGGTCTTTGCCTGTTGAATCTGATCAGCTGAGGGTCCCGCCAATATTATGTCATCAACGTAGACTAGTAGGATAAGCAACAGCTCTCCCATGCCTTTGATGAATAGTGTATGATCAGACTGCGTCTGTTCAAAGCCAATCCCTCACTGCGTCTGTGAACTTTCTATTCCATTCCCTCGAAGCTTGCTTCAACCCGTATATTGATTTTCTCAGCTTGCAAACCAATCTGCCTGAATCTGATGTTCTGCCATCTGTGATCAATCCCTGTGGCATGTCCATAAACACCTCCTCTGCAAGATTTCCATTCAAGAAAGCGTTATTTACATCTAGTTGAACCAGTTTCCAATCTAGCTTGGTTGCTAACGCGAGGATAATCTTGATTGTGTTTGGTTTAGCCACGGGCGCAAATGTTTCCAAGTAATCTATCCCTTCCTTTTGGTCATAACCTTTAGCCACTAAGCGTGCTTTGTGTTTCGCCACTCTACCATCTGAGTTAAACTTCAATTTATACACCCATCGACAGCCAATTGTCCTTTTTCCCGCAGGCAGTGGTATGACTGACCAAGTGTTATTGTCCCCGAGTGCTTGCAACTCCTCATTCATTGCCTTGACCCACTCCTCAGACTTGACTGCTTCTGTGAAGGTTCTTGGCTCTGTTGCCACCGAGATATTATTAATGGAATCTTGAAACTGCCTTGAGAATCTTTGATAAGACAGAAAACCTGAGATGGGTACAGAATTTTCTTTTCTGGCAGACAGTTGCAGTGGTAATCACTAAGGTATGCAGGCTTCCTGATCTCCCTTCTTGACCTAGTATGAGTGTCTGTTTGCTGCTCCTGAGCTGGTACTGAGGCTGCTGAATCTTCCTCCCAAACAGGTTCCTCTGTTTCTAAGGAAGAGCTTTCATGATTCTCAATGTCAGCAGGTGTATGGCTGGGAGTCTGTGCCGAAGCTATCTCCTGCATAGGTGTCACTTCTTCTGGCTCCTCATAAACTCCACATGGCCTCGGCAAGACCTGATCTGAGAAGGGATTTCCAGGCCTTGAGGCCTCAGGCATTTCTTTAAAGGGGAAAATATCCTCTTTAAACCTCACATCTCTTGTAACAAATATCTGTCTTGTCACCAAATCCAAGATTTGTATCCTTTCACACCATTAGCATATCCTATAAATGCACACTCGCTCGCCCTAGGATCAAACTTTTTTCTTCCAGCTTGAAGTGTAGAGCTGTAGCAGAGACAGCCAAATACCTTCAGGAAATCATATTCTATAGGCCTCTGATAGAGCAGTTCATAAGGACTCTTTCCTCCCAGTGTTGCCGAAGGTGTCCTGTTGATTAAATATGCTGCTGTCAAGGCACATTCAGACCAAAATTCAATGGGGAACCCTGACTGGTAATACAAGGATCTTGCCACATTCAACAAATGTTGATGCTTCCTCTCTACCAATGAATTCTGCTCCGGTGTTTGCACGCAAGATCTGTGGTGTATGATTCCTTTGGAGCTGAATAGATCAATTAGGTTGAACTCTCTTGCATTGTCTGATCTTAGAGTTTTAACCCTACATTTAAACTGAGTCTCTATCATAGCTAAGTAATAGGTGAGCACTGTTTGTACTTCAGACTTATGTCTGATCATAAATAGCCAGGTAAAGCGTGAGAAATCATCTACAATGGTGATGAAATACTGATGCCCTAGGTGTGAGGGTACGTGAAAGGGTCCCCACACATCGCAATGCACAAGATCAAACATAGAGCATGCATTTTTTCTGTTATCAGGAAAGGATAATTTCTTTGCTTTGCAATTGGACAGATTTTACACCAAGTATCCTTGTGTCTTTTATCATGTCTCAAGGTAGTTCTTAGCATATCTAACACCTTATTTGAGGGGTGGCCTAGCCTATTATGCCAAAGATCCCCTGACAATTTATTAAAGAAAACAGATTGACCATTCAAAACAGCAACTGGATCTGTTTGCAAATCAGCTTGCATGATGTATAAACCTTCCACTTGTTTACCCTTGCCAATCGTTCGTAGGGTATGGTCCTGTATCTGAAATTGATCAGCCTCAAACAAGAACTTAAAACAACCAGTGTTAGCTAAATAACTCAGAGAGGGACATAGAGTATATCAGTCAAAATAATGTATTTGTTAAGTTTATAAGTCCCTGCCCTATTGACTCTTATCACTGTATTATTAAGATCACCTTTGATTCTGTAATCTCATGTAAATCATGTAATAAGTCTATATTACCACAAACATGCCTTGTTGCTCCAGAATCAACCAACCAAAAATCAGAATCTAAGAGCTCGGGCAGATTAAAAGAGAGGCAAGTACCTGCTTGCTTCTCACCTTGCTGCACCATTCCAGTTACCTCTAGTGGTGCATTTCCCACTGACTGACTTACCAGTGTCCTCAGGCTATGGAGTTGATGTGGAGTCAGCTGCAATTGCACCATTGTATCAGGACCTGAGGAGGCACCAAGAAACTGCTGCTCTGTTGGCTGTCCTCCTTTCTGTACTGATTCTACAGGCACCAGATTCATTCTAGCCCCTCTGTATTTCATGCTCTGTCTATAGCCTGGGGGATATCCATGCACTTGATATACGTATCAATTGTGTGCCCTTTCTTATTGCAATGAATGCAAACTGGTTTGGACTGATCCTTCTTGTAACTGTTAAAGCCTCTCTTGATGGTTTCTTGATCACTTCTGGAGGACAACATTGCCATAGTGCTTCCCTGATCATCATTGCCCCGTGCAAAACTTGGGATCATTGACCTTTGTTTCTCCTCCTGGACTAGCAGTGAGAAAACCTTGTTAATGGTGGCATTGGCTCCATAAGCAAGATCTGCCCTCGCACTTGTGAATAGCTATCATTCAACCCCATGAGGAAGGCTAGGACATATTCCTCATCAAGGTGAGCCTTCACTGCATTAGCTCCACCACAGGTACACTGACAAGGAGGCCGATAGCTGGCAAGTTCCTCCCACAAGGTTTTAAGCCTGGTATAATACATAGGAATGCTGTTGGAATTCTGTGCAAGATTGATCAATTCCTTCCTCAGCTCGAAGATTCGTGGTTTGTTCGTCTGACCAAATCTTTCCCTAAGATCATCCCAAACCTCCTTCGCAGAAGCACTATAAAGGATGCTAGCTGAAATTTCTTTGGTGACTGAATTCAAGATCCATGAGATCACAATGTTGTTATTGCGCTTCCATGCGCTGATCTTTGTCAAATCCATCGCTGCTGGTGGCTTCAAGTCCCCATTCACGAAGCCCTCTTTGTTCCTTCCTATCAATGCGATCATCATGGCCCTGCTCCACGTCATATAATTGTCTCCATTCAGCTGCTCGTGGACAAGCAGCTGCCCCGATGTGTCATTCCCACTCAAGAAATAGGGATCATTTCCTAATCCGACTGATCCAGCGCTTGATGCGTCGACACTGCTAGAATTTGGAATCTCTGTAGTCATCTTCTGATTGTCAATTGAAATTTCTCAAGATCGCAATTCTGAATTCGTTCTTCGCAGCTCAGAAGTCGCGCTCTGATACCATAATAAAATCGATAAGCAGAATTGAATTGTGTCTGTGTAGAAGATTCTTAACGTGGTTCGGATACTAACGATCCTACATCCACGGCCAACAAAACTAGCTCTTATTGATGGCGATGATTTTACAGTATAGAGAGGAACACACACTCTCTCAATCGTGAAAAATGCACATTTCAGATAAAAATGTGAAAATGATGATGGCAGCCCTTTTAAAGAAACACGCGCCAAATTCTGTTACTTCGCTCCTCTTCTCAACACAATAAACGCTGGTTTCCATATCGCAACTCTTTAAGTGGACAACGACTTTGGCTCACCCACTCTTTTCTTATTTGACTCGTGATTTCTTCTGACTCTTAAACCATTCCAGATTCTAACAAGAACTCTCCTTGCTCTGCTCATCTTGCCTGAATTTCGACAGCATATATGCTGTTTAAACCTACAGCCTGTACAATGTACATGTATCTTTCTAGCATGAGAAAATGGGGCAGTAATGAGTATGTATTGTGATGAACCGTTAACAACATTGCAAAGTTGAGCTATTCACTAGAGCTTGGAAGGAACAAAGGTGGTGTCAATCAAAAAGGGGATATGTCAATCGGGAAGGGGATATGTCTCCATCGTCACGGGAACCAAGACACCCATGAATCGGGACAATTCCGAGATCGCCGAGGCTCTCCTTGGAACCGGGGGACGCCCCCGATCCGAGGCTGGAGACCTCACGTTTATTTGGTCACACCCGAAGCACTTAACAAGAACAAGAACAATGTACTTCGAGCGAAGACAAGATCGAAGTAATTAAAAATCCTTTATTCATAATATAATACTTCAAATGTCATAGCAGATAAAAATAAGACTCTGGAAATCGCCGATCTAATCCTTCTCGACCGGCCCACTCCCTCCGAAGCCATAACTGATGTCGCCTAAGTCGAATTCATCCCAATGGCTTTTTCCTTTCGCTTTCTCGGAGGGGAACGCCGAGGCGCCAAAGCCAGAAAAGCCGCCTTAGGAGTAGAGGTTCGACTACTGATGCATATTAAATTTTTAATATCATAAATAGTCGAAGTGAATTTCATTAAAATATAAAAAAAAATCATGTTTTTATCAAGAATTGAAATAAGGGAAGACTACATTTAACCTAACCCTGTAAAATCAAATCAAATCACTCCCCTGAATTTTTCATGTAGAATTACCTAAAAGGATTAATTTTTTATACATAGTTATCTGCTTCGCTGAAGGTACATCATATAAAAAGTTAGGTACATAGAAAAACGTATTTCAATACATAATACTAAAAAAAAAAGTATATCATGCTTGCAGGGATATCATACAATATATTTGGAACTATGTACTACATAAACACGTGGTATGATACATAACGATTCGAAAAGGTTCTATCAACTAAACGGATATCTGTGTAAAAAATTGTTCTATATATAGATTTTTTTATAGGGTACTAAATTTTCTTTAGGTTTTTATGTGTAGATATATCTTGAAAACCCACACTTGGCAAGTATTTTCCCTCTCTACAAACTCATTTCCCTAACTTCTCTCCAGCGCGAAAAACCCACACTCGGCAAAGTTTTTTTCTCCCCCTTCCTCCTTCAATGGAGGTTGGCGGAGGTCATTTTCCTTTTCTCTCTTGTTTTTTACATTTCTTTTTTCTGTTTCTGATTTGGTTGGGTCGCCGGTCCTTAGTCTCCCCGTGTGGGAATTTTGTCTCCTCTTGTAGGAGTTCTTTTTCCACTTGTAGGAGTTCTTTCTCCCTTTTTGGGAGTGTCATTTCCAAGGAAGACAAGATTTACAAGTTGAAGACGGAAGAAAGTGAAGAGTGTTGTAGATCTGACTTAACAGCCATTTTTGAGTGTTAGGTTAATCAGTAGTATGTTCTTTATTTCTTTTTTGCCCGAGATTTCAATCTTGTTTTCTTTTTGGCTTCTTTTGTCTTTTCGTTTCAGTCAAGTGTTCGTTTCTCTCTGTTTGAAAGCTTTCTCCCTCTGGACTAGGGTTGCAAACGAATCGAATCGAGTCGAATACCGCAATATTCTATTCGTATTTGGGTTAAATCGAATACGAATACGAATACTCGAATATTTAATCGAATCATAAAATCGATTCTTATTCGAATTCGAATATTTTCTCGAATATTCGAATCGAATATCAAATATTTGTATTCAAAGTCATCTTTCATATTTCATTTAATAAAACATAAACAATATTATATTTAAAATATATTTTGAATTATAATAAAATATATTTAAACATATATTGAATTATAACATATTACTTTTAAATGTTTTAGTGAGTTATCATATATTTTATGTGAATATATATTAATTATACTATATTTTATGTTATATTATTCGAATCGAAGACTTCGATTAATATTCGAATTGAATATTATGATTTCATATTCGTATTCGGATATTCTCGAATAAAAAAAATATTATTCGGATTCGTATTCTAAATATTCGAATTCGAACTCTTAAATTCGAATCGAATCGCGAATCGAACCAGAAAAGTTCGATTCGTTTGCAACCCTACTCTGGACAGTCGATTGTTACCAGATGGTGCATTTGGACTCTTCAGTCCTGTAAATTTATTAAGTTTAATGAAGCTATCGTTTGAAAAAAACTCATGCGAGATAGTGTTTTACTTAGGGACCAAATATTAAGTTTCATTTTCAGTTAAGGATAGGCTTGGCAATGGGCGGGGATTCTCCACTCCCCGCGGGGATTCGCCCCAAAAGGGGCGGGGATTCCCGCTTTCTCTCCCCGTGGGGGGACGACGGCGAAATTTTTCTCCCCGTTGGCGGGGATGGGGCGAGGACGAGGACCATGCTCCCCGCCTCGTTCCCCATGGGAATCCGCTATATATAATATTACCCTTATTATATCTAATACCCTAATTAAATTTATCCCAAAACCTAGCCGTCGAGAGTGAACTTAGGGCGGGGTGATCGATCGTTGAACTTGTTAACCCTTTAAGCAAAAGCAACAGTGCAACACAACAACACAAGCAACTTTTGGAGGGTTAATATCGCAACACAAAACTACTTATTATTGAGGCTAAATTTCAATATTATACATGTTGTGATTATACTTTAATTCTCTATATCCAAAAAGTAAAATTTTTATATATTAAAAGTAGTGCGGGTTGGGATTCCGTGGGAAAGAAACCCCAAAAATTCCCGCGGAGATGGGGATGAGGAGAAAATTTTCCCTTGCTAGCGGGGGATGGGGACGGGATTCCCCGATAAGTGTAGGGGTGGGGATGGGGATTAGCCCCCGCCCCCGTCCCGGCCCGCCCCATTGCAAAGCCTAGTTATGGATCAGGTTTGCTGTAAAGATTATGGCGTTAGTTTAGGAATTTTTATTTTGTTTTTGCTTTTCTTTAATTATTTAACGGAAATCATTTCCGACATCAATTCCAAACCAATTTTGCTACCAATGCCATGTGATGTGAAGCGTTAAATTGGATTCTCAATCTCAAACTTCTATTTTTACAATTTGGACAATAAAACCCTACCAATTCGCCGCCACTACTTTTTTCCGCCGCCGCCGCCGCCGCACAATGCAGTCCACCGCACTCCCTCTCCACCGCCAGCACCTCGCCGCCCCGTTGCTCAGAGCCAATACCGCCGACTCTCGACGTTTCCCCAAACGCATCTCCGCAGCTCCCAATCTCACCGTCCGAGCCTCACTGACCGAGAATGGTCCCTCCGTTGCCGTCATCGGAGTCACCGGAGCCGTCGGTCAGGAGTTCCTCTCCGTCCTCTCCGACCGCAATTTCCCATACCGATCGCTGAAGCTCCTCGCATCGAAACGATCTGCGGGCAAAATCCAAACGTTCGAGAACAGAGAATACGTCGTCGAAGAATTAACTGAAAATAGCTTCGAAGACGTCGATATTGCTCTGTTTAGCGCCGGAGGAAGCATAAGCAAGAAATACGGGCCAATTGCTGCGGAGAAAGGTACAATTGTGGTGGACAATAGCTCGGCGTTTCGTATGGACGAGAACGTGCCTTTGGTGATACCCGAAGTGAATCCCGAAGCTATGGCGGGGATCAAGGTGAAGAAAGGCGGTAAAGGGAAGCTGATTGCTAACCCAAATTGCTCGACGATAATCTGTTTGATGGCTGCTACTCCGTTGCATCGTCGTGCTAAAGTGAGAAACGAAATTCACTTTTCTTCTTTCCTTTGAATTATCATTTCGTGATTTGTTTACATCTGAGTAGGTGAAAAGAATGGTTGTAAGTACATACCAAGCAGCTAGTGGTGCAGGTGCTGCTGCAATGGAAGAACTTGAACTCCAAACTCGTGAGGTAATATTTCATCTCCTTCGTATCGACCTTGTTTTCCCCTAATGTTGGGTGTGAAAACGATGTCTTCTCTTGCAGGTGCTCGAAGGGAAGAAGCCTACTTGTAATATCTTCAAGCAGCAGGTCTAATTTCATGGGCTACCTTTGAAAATTTATTTTAAGTTCGATATCTACTCTTTGTTCTAATCTATGTATTCCATCTATGCACAGTATGCATTTAACTTATTCTCTCATAACGCCCTGTCCTCTCCAATGGGTACAACGAAGAGGAGATGAAACTGGTCAAAGAGACGAGAAAGATATGGGTAAATGTTTGCCTGCGTGTTGTTAATTTCTCTTGATTTCATAGTTGAACGTAGTCCATGTCATGAAAGTTGTGTTTTTTTGACTTCTTGTCTGTAGAATGATATGGATGTGAAAGTTACGGCCACCTGTATAAGAGTGCCCGTCATGCGCGCTCATGCTGAGAGCGTCAATCTTCAATTTGAGACACATTGGATGAGGTGAAACTCCGATTAATCTAAAACTGTCCCTATTCTTCATAGACAGTTAAAACGTAGACGTATATATGTGTGTGTGAATATCCTTTGTTTGTAGGCTTCAGCGAAGGAGATTCTGAGCAAAGCACAAGGCGTAGTGGTGATTGACGACCGTGAAGCCAACTATTTCCCGACCCCGTTAGATGTTTCCAACAAAGACGATGTTGCAGTGGGAAGAATCAGACAAGATGTTTCTCAGGAAGGGAACTACGGGTAAGAATATTGCTTGTCTTTTTAACTCGTTCTTGTCTGTGTATGTGTGCTTAAGTGTTTTTCGCGTCGTTGCTTCTTTGAAATAGGCTCGACATATTGTTTGTGGCGATCAAATACGTAAGGGTGCTGCTCTAAATGCTGTACAGATTGCTGAGATGTTGCTATAGGATTTGCTACTCCATTGCTTAGTTTGCAGATGATATGATGTGAGGAGTTGTTTGTGGTGAGAGTTTTAGATTGATGGCTTTGAGTTTTTGGTATTGTTTGTTCCTCAATGGGACTAAAGATGGAAACATCATTTTGTATGGTTCATTTTATTTCAAAGTTCAATAAGACATTTATTGGCATATATTTATATAGAATTTCCTGGTATTAATTTACATTTTGTCCTTGTATTGCTTCAATTTAAAATTATTTCATTAAATTGCAATACTATAAGTTTGGCGTAGGGTTGCAAACGAATCGAATCGAATATCATAATATTCAATTTGTATTCATTAATTTTTCAAGTATTCGTATTCGATTCGTATTCGAATCCTAAAATCGATTCGATCGAATTCGATAACGATTTGGAATATATTCGCTAATATTCAAATATTCGAAAGACAATTTTAACTTTTTCCCCATAAAACCTGTTAGAATTACAAATAATTCCGAAAAAATTACAAAATCTAAGAAACAACTCAATGTTCGTATTTGCTTTTTCTTTTTACACTTGGAGCGTGAGTTAAATAGATGAAGGTTTTGCTTTATTTCCTTTTATGGGTCAAAACAAATAAATATTTGGGTGTAATATTTTATTTGGGCTTACAAGTATATATAATATATATTATTTAAATATATATTACATTATCGTTAATTTTTCGAATCGAATACAGACATATTCTATTCGTATTCGAAGTTATTCAAACCATAAAAAGTATTTGTATGGTATTCGTATTCGTTGATTTCGAATTCGAATCTTAAATTTCGAATCGAATCTCAAACCGAACCGAAAATATTCGTTCGTTTGCAACCCTAGTTTGCGTCATGAAATGTCATCCCTATATACAAGACAAAAAAAAAGGCATATTTAAATTCAAGCCCCTTTAAAGTTCTAAAATAAGTTTCAAATCCAGTCAGAAAAAAACTATGTTTAAAGGACCAAGTTTCTATAAAATTTAGGATAAGCACCTAACTTAAAAAAGGTTATAAAATGTATATGAATTGATATCGGATGATCGTTTTGTGTAATTCAGAACAATGAAGTGGTTCTGCATAACAATGAAATGATATTGCAGCAATTGGATCCTTAAACTAAATTTTTTCCTGACAGGGTATGAATCTTAAGTGAAATTTTCGGCGGGGCCTAAAATGAAAAGTTCCCAAAAAAATAAAAAAAAAGGTGTTAAGTCTTTACAAAAATAATGTTGGAATTACATACTATTTAAATCTGAGAAACTATAAATCATGCTCTTGATATCTATACTCGAGGGTAGGGCTTGTTAAAAATCGACCCAACCCGCCAATCCGACACGAACCGAACCGCACTCGAAAATAGCAAGTTCGGTTAGCATTTTTGACCTGTTTACGTAAATGGGTAAACCCGAACCCAACACAATTATTAAGTGGGTTAGGTTAGGGTTCGGATTTTCAACCCGAAATCAACCCGGAATCAACCCATTTAACCCGAATAAAATATATTATTAAGATATTATTAAATATAAATAAAATAAAAGGATTAACCCTAATTCTCTATCCACTCTCACGCTCACACATGATGTTTTTATAAAAAAAACTGCATTAGTTCTCATTTTTTTGTAATTTGGATTTATAATTCTGTCAATTTTGTTTTTTTTTCTTTTTTCTTTTTTATTTCAAACGGGTTGGCGAGTTGGGTTAGGGTTATAGCAGGTTGGGTTTGGGTTGATTTTAAACCTGTTTAAGTAAACAGGTCAGGTCAGGGTTGAACCCGAAGGTGACCCAACCCGACCTGTTTACCACCCCTACTCGAGGTATTGTGAATAAACTGTTAAATTGGTCTTGTAATTTATAAGTTTGCCATTAATTACTTAATTACAATTTTATGCATAATATCTTAATTTATTATAAATTTATTCTTAAACTAATTTTGTTTAATAACTTAACTAATAATATTAAATGTTCAACTAATTTGATGAATATTTGCACACATATTATGTGCTAATGGCGTCTAATTAAAACGTCAAATGTTCCTAGCCAATGATCTAATAGAATATTCTATCTTTCATTAGTTTATTTTAATGCTTTTTCTTTTTTCTTATATATAATTTTTTCTTTTTATTTGTTGGATGGGCCGGGCCACCAAGCCCGCTACCTGCCAGTAGGGCGGGGCGGACCTTCATTTACCATGCTCGCCAGATGGAAAAATTGCCTTTTTGAATCGCAAGTATTTATTTAATATTACTTTACATATTAATTAAATTATTAACATTAAATTCCTTTTTTCCCTTTTATATGGGTATATAATTAATGTTTACTCTACATATTAATTAGAGGTGCTTATAGAAAAAAGGTGGTGCCAAAAAAAGGGGATTCAACACTTAAATACCTACATCAATAAAAATAAGACAGATCAGTCCCTAGTCAGCTCCATTTTTAATCTAGGTACCTAGTTGAATTTTATTTTACTGATAGGTACCTAACTGACGGATTTACCCCTGCTAAAACAACAACTTATTACATCTTTTACCTTTTTCTCATTCACGTTCGTTCATTCCTAAACAAAGAAAGTTCTCACTCTCCCAAATCCAAATCGCAGATTTAATCCCAGAAATCGAGCCGTGTTCGTTGTTGCTTCAGATTCAACGTCGTCTGTCCACTCGTTCGTCGTGGTTTCCCCTTCTGAAATCGGTAGGTAAGTCATTCGCAGTAATACCGTACGTCGTCGCATTTCGTCGCAGTATTCCGTCCTCAATAGGCTTGCATCTAGTTTGATTTTGCCATTATTAGTTGGGTTTAAGCATTTTCAGTTAATGTTCGTAACAATGGCTGCGTGTTTTTGGAATAACATCGATTTGTTGTTCGATTAGGGGTTTTTGTGCTTGTATTTTCGGATGGGTGAATTAACTGTTGCCGATTTGGGTTTTTTTGGAATGGGTTGATTTTGATTTGTTCTAATGAGGTCAATTTGTTTTGGTACTACATTATCACTGCATTTGGTACCCTCTGTTTGGGCAAAGTGGTACCCCTTGCGTGAATAAATTGGTACTGCTTGTTAACTGGTTTTTTCAAATGAGGTCAATTTATTTTGGTACTACATAATCACTGCATTTGGTACTCTCAGTTTGGGCAAATTGGTACCCTTGTTTGAATAAAATGGTACTGCTTGTTAACTGCTTTTGTAACCTCTGTTTGGTACATAATTAATTTGTTTTGGTACTACATTATCACTGCTTTTGGTAACCTCTGTTTGGGCAAATTGGTACCCCTTGTGTGAATAAAATGGTACTTCTTTTTTACAGTAGATTTTTGCAGAAGCCTCCGCGGAACAGATCTGAGCCGTCTTCAAGGTTCCATCCTGCGCTGTTTTGATCTACCATAAGTAATTTGGAGGGTAGGATGACCCCAGATAAAAAAAGAAGCTATAAGAAGGTCTCCGTTTCACTTTTTGTAGATATGCTTAAGATGTCACATTCGTTTGCTCGAATTGTGGCATTGATAAAGCGTTATAGTGTATCGTACTTCTATGGCTGCTTGCATTTTACGTGACGAGCACAATTGTATGCTTGATCTGTTTGGTTAAGTTACTTGAATATGATGTGAGACCGTTTGGAGACTTTGTTTATGTAGGTTAACTTCTTTTGAGTTTGGGATGAGACCGTTCTGAGACTGTTGGATTTTGTTCATGACTCAGTATTGTTCGCTTGTTGTGTAGTTCTGTAAATTTGTCCGTCTATTATGCAGTACCATAGGTTTTTATATTGTCGTACCTTTTCTTTTACACACAGAGTACCATAATATGCAGCTTAATCGTACCATTAGGTACAAATATACAGTATCAAAATAGAAGATATGAAGAACCTTGTCTTCTATATTACCGTACCACGTCTTTTACACACGGAGTACCAAATATGCAGCTTAATCGTATCATTATGTACATATATGGTGTACTATAAACAGAAGATATGAAGTACCTAGTCTTTGATATTACCGTACTAGAACTTTTACACAGTACTTAATATGCAGGTTAATAGTACCACTGGGTATATATATATCGTACCATAAACATAATATATGAAGTACCTTGTCTGTTGTACCATTATGTTGATATATGGCGTACCATAAACAGAAGATATAGAGTACCTTGTCTTTTATATTACCGTACCATATCGCTTACATATAGCGTACCCTAAGTGCAGGTTAACCGTACCAATACGTAAATATATACCGTACCTTATATATCGCACATGAAGTACCTTATCTGTTGTACAGTAAGGTACTTTGTGATTTACAGAAGGTACCTTAACAATTACCTATATAGTACCATAACGTGCAGGTTTATCGTATCTATAATTGCATATATACAGTACCAAATTATGAAAGTATATCGTACCATTCGTTATACGATCAAAAAAAATACATTCCTAATCGAATCGGTGTCATGCGTGATTTTGACAATACCTAACAATATCGGAATGAAAAAAATGTGAAAGCCTAATGCACCGAATTCGCAGATGTAGCACTCACCACATTATTCAAATTATGTTGTAGATGTTCTTGCTTGTATTCTTATACTATAATGAATCATGGTATTCTAAGATTTACTTCATGCGTGCGGGGCGTAATGCACCGAATTTGATCTGAAATGTAGTTAATACTATATATTATTGGTCTACGGTGGTTCGAGATGAAAACGTAATTCGATCGACCTCGAAAACTACTAACCCTAGTATGACGTATCATATATATAAGGGACAACGTACCTTAAATATCTTTGTAGGGGTACCTATCGTTTTGTTTAAAGCGTACCAACGCAGCCACGGTTGCAGTACCCAAAATTACATATGACATGAAACATTTTATTAAACCCAACTGACATGTCAGATGAGCTGTCTTTTATTATTTAAAACCTCGGATGTCAGAATCTGTCCAAACATGACATAGAAAATGTCAGAAATCTGTCCACTCGTGACTGAAAACGTCAGAAAAGTATGCAATCATTACTGAAAAAAGTCAGAAATTGTCTAATCCTCTATCCACATCAACACATGCTGAAATGCTTCGTTTCTGACGGAATATAGCCAAGTCTTAAATTCAAAGTTTTACTTTAATTTATACGGTACCTACTTCTGAAAGGATACAGTACCATATGTCGTACACTTAGAGTACCTATATTACCTATATTACAGTACCAAGGCAGCGTATATTAACGTACCAAATGTACATTAGCAAACTGGCATAGGTTACGGTACCAAACATGCAGGTCGTAGGGTACTAAACTGGCATATATGACCGTACCAAACATGCACATCTTACCGTACCAAACTTGCATATCTTATGGTACCAAACTGGCATGTATTACAGTAACAAAATTACATATATTACTGTACCAAATGTGCATATCTTACTGTACCAAACTGGCATATATTACGGTGCTAAATTTGCATAGCTTAGGGTACCAAACTAGCAGTCAGTACAATACCAAATTTACATATATTACGTTACCAAAACTGCATCTATTACTGTACCAAACTGGCATTCATTACAGTACCAAATTTACATATAATACGGTACCAAATGTGCATATCTTACTGTACCAAACTGATAGTCATTACAGTACCAAATTTAGACAAAAACAATGAGCCATATCCTATTGACACATTTGAACAAAACGATGACCTACTGGCATCATTTAGGCAAAAAGAATGAGCCAATACCATACAAAAGAGCACCGAAAAAGGTTATGAGACCAAAAGCAAAAGAAAATACATGGAAAATACGGACGCTACATCGTTACGGCTTCTGTACAAGTACGGCTTCTGTACATGAAAAATCCGCATTTTCTTTCAATGTCGAGTACAAACTTTGGAACGGAACTTGATACTTTATTGAGTCATGCCGGGAATCGATATCCGACCACCTTCTTTGGAGGATACGTATATATCGATAAGCGTCGTTGCTTCATTGATTAATAGTAAGGAAGACTCCATTTTATACTCACACATTGCAAATAACGTCCTGCCATCAAACGAATTTGCAGACGCCATATTTTCAGATAATATAGCAACCTGCTAAAATGGTACGGTGTATAGTTTAGATTGGTACTCCATAACTGGACATTTTGGTAACGTATAGACATGTTACTTGGTACGTAATATAAATACACAAAGATACTACATAACATAAATGTCCAATCGAACTGTGTCGCATAATGTATTTAGGTACGGTAACACAACATACAATGGTACGTAATATTCATAGGAAATGGTACGTCGTAACAGTTACATAAAAGAAAACCAAAATCTCGACGGATTAACCTCAATAACTATCAAATCCTAACATTTCACTCTTATATGGAGCTCATGGATAGCATTGATCTCCCAGATTTGGGATAAACCTTGAACAAACGCCCAAAATCGATTAACCTAACCCAAACCAAAAGAAAAACTTACCTGACAAAATCAACCCCAAAATCGAGAACCCAACGTTCAATAGGGTCTTCGATCCTTGTCCGGCACCGGCACGAGTAGATGGAGTTGGTCGGCAAGAAGAAATCGTCGACGGGGAGCTGAAGATCGGATTTTGCAGAGAAAAAAAAAAAGCTGAAATGAAAAGGGTATTTTCGTAATCTTAGGTGATTAGGTACATAAGTGTAAAAATTTTATTCAACTGGGTACCTAGCTATAAAATAGTTCTGACAAGGTACCTAAGTGGCTGATTTTTTTCATATTGGGTATTTATGTGTAGATTTCCGCCAAAAAAATTACCCTAATCAAAATACAAAATATTTATGGAAACGCTCTCTCTCTCTCCCCCTCTTTTCCCTCCTAGTAATTGTACGAACATAGAATATTCTATCTTCGTAATTGTAGTTGGTAAGTGTTTGTTTAATGGAAAAATCGGATTAAAGTTGACATAATGAAATATTTAGTAAATCAGATAATTTTTACACCCCTTCTTTTTTATTAATAAACCCCTAATAATCAATCCCAATCCAACCAACCTCTCGCCGCCGCATAGTCACTGACCGTCCAAATCCGCCGTCATGGGCAGCTTCTCCGCCGTTTCCCCAATCGTAAAACCCCGCGCTCCATCTCCTTCTCCGCCGCTGATGAATGCACAAAGTTTCCCCGCCTTCACAACCGCCACCAACCACGCGCCTCTCCTGCGCGCCGCCGCCTGCCGAGCTCCGAAAATGCCGCTCGCTATCTCCGCAAACTCATCCGCGTCCACCGTTGATTCGTCCCCGAAGAAGACTGTTAATCCGATTATCGTCATTGATAATTACGACAGCTTTACGTATAATCTCTGCCAAGTGAGTGTTCCTGTTGAATTTTTTTTTCGCCATGGTGGGGGTTTGCTAATGCTCATTAATTTGTTTATCTTTTATCTTTTGGAAAATTGTTATCAGTACATGGGAGAGCTTGGCTGCGAATTTGAGGTTTATAGGAACGACGAGCTTACTGTTGATGGGATAAAAGAGTATGAAATCACACTTTTTCTTTTGCACCTTCTTTCAATATTATTCGCCTTATATGTGATTGTTTACGAGCGAAGAAGATTGATATGGTTATGAATGTGGTTGATTATTCCAATACTGTTATACCTATCGTGAATTTCTGGTTTTCCCCTCGTTGAAAGGTTTAGTTGGCTGAAAAAATCAATGATGAATTAGCTCAATGGTTGCTATTCGAGTTTTAATGGCATTTGAATCAAGAAACCATTTTGCAGTGTGATCTGTGCTGTTTAAGCAATTCCACAATAGACTTGTAATTGGAACTTACCTATTCTGAGAATTCCAATATGATCTCGAATCAGAAAGTTCTTCAGGAAATCCAGACATTCTTATCTGTGAATACATAACTTCGCGTTTCGTTGGTCGTGTAGGAAAAACCCAAGAGGCATATTGATATCTCCCGGCCCTGGTAAAAAAAAGAAACGATTTACTTGTTCTTTATCCATTTTCAGCAGTTGTGTCTTTACATCCTTTAACTCTATTCCTGTCCCTAATCTCTTTTCACCCCCCCCCCCCCCCCAAAAAAAAAAAAAAAATTCAAGGCACGCCTCAAGATTCAGGAATCTCACTACAAACCGTTGCTGAACTTGGACCTACCGTGCCTTTATTTGGCGTTTGCATGGGCCTGCAGTGCATTGGCGAAGCCTTTGGAGGTGGAATTTCGCCAATTTCACCCTTTCTTTTTACAATCGAAATCGAATTAAAACAATGTTCCGTCTTACGCAGGAAAAATAGTTCGATCTCCTAATGGAGTGATGCATGGGAAAAGCTCTCTTGTGTATTACAACGAAGGCGAGGATGACGGTATGTTTGCAGGCTTATCCAAGTACGTCCCTTTTTTTTTATTTCTCCAACTTCTTTTGAACCTTTCGATAGATCACTTGTGTGCTGTTATAGTTCTTGCTGAAAACTTAATAATGTTCATAAAACTTCATAGCTATATTATATATAGAGTCTAGACTACCATGCAGCTGTTCAGACACATCTACTCCAAGCATTAGCAGCTTTCTTCATATATATTAATCCCATGTTTATTATTCTTTCTTGCAACTTCTTTTCTGTTTTTCCTTAACCTTATCCTTTTCTCTTTCGTTATTTCCAGCCCTTTTATTGCTGGTAGATACCACAGCCTTGTGATTGAAAGGGAAACGTTCCCAGGGGACGTTCTTGAGATAACTGCTTGGACCGAAGATGGGTTAGTTATGGCCGCTCGTCACAAGACATACAGACATTTACTGGTAATAAATCTTTCTAGTACTTCAGAAAAATCACATTTTGTAGAAACTAATCGTTTTCTTTTACGCCTTAAAGTGATTTGATCGTTGTAACTGAATACAGGGAGTTCAGTTTCATCCCGAGAGCATCATTACCAGCGAAGGAAAAACCATCGTCGGTAATTTTATCAAAGCGATAGAGAGGAAAGAAGCCGAGGCCAAGAACAACAGTTGAGTTCCTTTCTTGATTTTAGTCATATCAAATTTTAGGAGATCTAACTTGAACTGTTTAGATCTTTAGATTGAGGCCCAAGAACAGTATTATCATGGTATTTTGTTAGCTTTTGGCTGAAAATATTGAGACGAAAAAAGGAAAAAAAGATGAGTCAGTTTAGGAGGCAAAGGAATTCAAATGAAGTCTGAGATACATTCTTAGTTTTCCTATGACAAGGTCCAAATTCCATAATGTAGCATCTATGTAACAAAAACCCAAATCATATAACAAAAGAAGGTTTTGAATACTTCAATTACATATTAACCAGCGATTTTACAAGAACAGAACCACATCGACATGTGTTTTTGCTAGAGAATATTATTATGTTTGTTAGTGACCGACCAATCATTAGAACAACCAAAAATCTCATAGTGGGATTTCAGTGTCACATCATAAGGCGTGCCAAAATTAAGATTGAAATCTTTCATTTCAAGGAGTCCCACCAATCAAAAATTAAAGTAAAATATATAATTATTATCTAAATGTGAAAATGGCAAAAGAAAATTAGTTAGGGTCCATGCATATTATGGAAAATTGAATAAATCAGCCTATTCAATAATTGAACTAGTACAACCGTTGATTGCTGACTTGCTGTGTCATTTTCTCTTTGGTAAAGTTAATCTTGACTGCTCGATCCATATTTATAAAAAGTTCATTTGACTTTACACAATTATGATCGGCGTGAAATAGAATTTATGTATATAGATTTTAATATGATTTATGGATTTTCAGGAATGACACTCAAATTGAGTTTGGAATGATTGAAATTCTGCTTTTGAAATAATGCGTTACTCATCAAAGTGGCAACCCTTTTTTTAAGTAGACATATACGGTAAAGCTTAAATCAAGCTTATCATAACAAACTGGCATGTAACTATGCTTTGTCCACTTTCATGCACATTTAAATCTTAGCCTTTACAGTTCACTGCGACACATACATAAAATAAATGTGTCTCGATATTCAAGGTAAATATACTAAATAATAAAAGACCAATTACCATACCATACCATTTCTGCATAATGTAAATATTAGCATAGTCTTCGGCGAGGAAAAAGCTGTGGTGTTACTTGTTAGATAAATCTTATGTCTGTGGGCCTAAGTTCTTTTCTTTGACCATCGTCACGTTTGTTCTTCAGATTTGCTTTAAACATCATTCTAAGTTAGTGCTGTCCTAATCCCATAATTATGAGATTCCTATGTTTGATCATTTCTTTACTAGTCTAATATTTCAGTTCCAACCATTCAAACAAACACATACTTTCGATCGTAGTTTAACTCGAATAAATATGTATTCCCATATTATATCAATATATAAGATTTCCACTTCAATGAACATAAATAAATAAAAAAAAAAAAAAAACTCAAGCTTCGTATCCGATCAGAAAAATCGGTGCCCATCAAACTTCTTACTTCTAGTTACCAATTTAACAATAAATCAGATTGTCCTTCAGAACAGATAATTGTAAGTTAAAATATAATTTCTTCATAAACTTTATAGTAACGCGATTTCAAAATCTTAAAACTGTCCCTCCCCATTTTACCCTCCCTTTTTCCTCCATAAAAGTCCCAACATTCATTCATTCATAGTCATGGGACTAAAACTTTATCAGTCTCCAAAAGAAACCAAGTTTCCTCACAGTACACACACACAGAAGAAAACAAAAGAAATCATCCAAAAAAAAAAGCTGGCTCACATCCATCAATGGCGGCCGCCCTGCTATTAATCCTCCTCCTCCTCACAATATCTCTAACTTCAACCCAACAACAATCCCCAAAATACCCCTCCCTAAAAACCGACGCCTCGGCCCTCTTATCCTTCAAAAACTCGATAAAAAACTACCCAAACAACGCCTTATCAAACTGGGATTACCTCGTCGAAAAAGACCCATGCAAATGGCGAGGAGTCGCCTGTAACAAACTCCGGCGAGTCTCCGCCCTCGATTTAGCCCAGGCCAACCTCGCGGGCCCCATCTCCTCCCTCGAGTCCTTCTCCTCCCTCGACTCGCTCGCCTCCCTAAACCTCTCCGCCAACCCCTTATCCCTGCCCGCCGCCGCCCTGACCCACCTGCCCGCCTCCCTGACCCGCCTCGAGCTCTCATTCTCGGGAATCTCCGGGCAGCTGCCCGAGACCTTCTTCTCAACCCGCCCGAGCCTCCAGTACGTCGACCTCTCCTTCAACAACCTCAGCGGTCAGCTGCCCGAAAACCTATTCCTTCGAATCGAGAGCCTCGAATACCTCGACATGTCGTACAACAACATCTCGGGCCCGGCATCGGGCCTGAGGTTTGAACGGTGCGCCTCGCTGGCCCGGCTCGACTGGTCGGGTAATATGATCTCGGGCCCGCTTCCGGCTCGCTGTCGAACTGCACGGGCCTGACCGAGCTGATCCTGCCCGATAATTTATTCTCGGGCGAGATCCCGAGGGCCTACGGCTCTCTGACGGGCCTTCGGCGGCTCGACCTCTCGGGCAATCGGCTCGACGGGTGGGTCCCGCCCGAGCTCGGGCGAGGAGCATGCGGCTCGCTCGTCGAGCTCAAGCTCTCGGGCAACAACCTGACCGGGACGGTCCCTTTCTCGTTCTCTTCGTGCGATAAGCTTCAAGCCGTCGACTTGTCCCAAAACAACCTCACAGGCCCTTTCCCCGACTCAATTTTGGCCAACTTAACGTCGTTGGAAACCCTTCTGCTCAGCGCAAACAAAATCTCCGGCGAATTTCCATCCTCGATTTCCTTCTGTAAGAATCTGAGGGTCGTCGATTTGAGTTCTAACATGCTTAGCGGGCCCATTCCGCCGACCATATGCAACGGCGATTCATCCCTAGAGGAGCTTCGGGCGCCCGACAACATGCTGGTCGGGCAGATTCCCGCCCGACTTTCCAACTGTACGAAACTCAAAATCGTCGATTTCAGCCTAAACTACATAAACGGGTCGATCCCGCCCGAGATGGGCAGCCTCGAAAACCTCGAGCAGCTCATCGCATGGTACAATTCCATCGAAGGGCAAATACCGCCCGAGCTTGGGAGGTGCAAGAAGCTCAAGAACCTCATACTGAACAACAATAGGCTGACCGGGAAAATCCCGAGAGAGCTCTTCGACTCGTCCGATATAGAGTGGATTTCGCTGACCAGCAATGAGCTGACCGGAGAAATCCCGAGGGAGTTCGGGCGGCTGACTAGGCTAGCCGTTTTGCAGCTAGGGAACAACAGCTTGGCCGGGCAGATTCCTAAAGAATTAGCCAACTGTAGCAGCTTGGTTTGGTTAGATCTGGACAGCAATCAGCTGACCGGCGAAATCCCGCCTAGGCTGGGCAGGCAGTTTGGGGCCAAGTCCCTGCCCGGGATTCTATCGGGCAACACCCTCGTGTTCGTAAGGAACGTCGGGAATTCTTGCAGGGGAGTCGGCGGGCTGCTCGAGTTTTACGGTATAAGGCCCGAGAGGTTATTGCAGGTCCCTTCTCTGAAGAACTGCGACTTCACTAGGATGTATTCTGGGCCCGTTTTGAGTCAGTTCACTAGGTATCAGACATTGGAGTACCTCGACCTTTCTTACAATCAGCTTCGAGGGAAGATTCCCGACGAATTTGGGGAGATGATAGCCCTGCAAGTCCTCGTCTTGACCCATAATCAGCTCTCGGGCGAGATTCCTTCAACGTTCGGGCAGCTCAAGAACCTCGGAGTGTTCGACGCTTCTAACAACAGGCTCCAAGGGCAAATCCCAGATTCTTTCTCCAACCTTTCTTTCCTCGTACAGATCGATCTCTCTAGCAATGAGCTGACGGGGCAGATCCCTTCGAGGGGACAGCTCAGCACTCTGCCCGCCAGCCGTTCGCAAACAATCCCGGGCTATGTGGGGTCCCTCTGCCCGAATGCCAGCCGGGCGGAAACCCGCCCGCCCCGCTCGCCAGACGCGTGGAGAGGAACGGGGCGAAATCGTGGGCCAATAGGGTCGTATGGGAATACTCATCTCAGTGGCTTTGATATGTCTGCTAATCGTATGGTGCATTGCAGTGAAGGCCAGGCGAAGGGAAGCCGAGGAGGTTAAAATGCTCAGCAAGCTCAAGGGTTCCCACGGAGCTACGACGTGGAAGATAGAGAAGGAGAAAGAACCGTTGAGCATCAACGTGGCTACGTTTCAGAGGCAGCTGAGGAAGCTCAAGTTTTCGCAGCTCGTCGAGGCTACGAATGGGTTCTCGGCAGCTAGCCTCGTGGGCTCGGGCGGGTTCGGCGAGGTCTTTCGGGCGACTCTAAAGGACGGTTCGTGCGTGGCTATCAGAAGCTCATACGCCTGAGCTGCCAGGGAGATAGAGAATTCACGGCAGAAATGGAAACCCTAGGAAAGATTAAGCACAAGAATTTGGTACCTCTGCTTGGCTACTGCAAGGTGGGAGAGGAGAGGCTCCTAGTCTACGAGTTCATGACGTACGGCAGCTTGGAAGAGATGCTTCACGGCCGATCGACGGCGGCGGCGCAAGGGAGGAGGGTACTAACCTGGGAGGAGCGCAAGAAGATCGCCAGGGGAGCGGCGAAGGGGCTCTGCTTCCTCCACCATAACTGCATACCTCACATAATCCACCGCGATATGAAGTCGAGCAATGTGCTCCTCGACCAAGAGATGGAGGCGAGGGTCTCCGACTTCGGCATGGCGAGGCTAATCAGCGCGTTGGACACACACCTGAGCGTGAGCACGCTGGCGGGGACGCCGGGGTACGTTCCGCCGGAGTATTACCAGAGCTTTCGGTGCACGGCGAAGGGCGACGTGTACTCCCTCGGCGTCATTTTGCTGGAGATTCTGGCGGGGAAACGGCCGACGGACAAGGAGGATTTCGGGGACACGAACCTCGTGGGGTGGGTGAAGGGTAAGGTCAGGGAAGGGAGGAGCATGGAGGTGATTGACCGCCAACTGTTCGACGTAATTACGAAGAGGGACGAAGCTGAAGAGGCGAAGGAGATGGTTAGGTACTTGGAGATTGCGCTGAGATGCGTCGACGATTTTTCGTCGAAGAGGCCGAATATGCTTCAGGTGGTGGCGATGCTGAGGGAGATTGAGGCCAACGGCGGCGCTAGCACTAGTGGTTGAACATTGAAGAAGACAAATACAAAAAACAAATTCCCTTTTTTCGCCGTGCATTTTTACACGACTCCATCGAAGTAATACTGCCTTTATATCTAACATTGCGATTTAATAACAAAAAAGAACCAGAATTTTTTTTTTTTATTTTTTTTTTAAAACAAGGAGAACTGAGGAACTTACTACAAGACGATCAAATCTGGCAAATTTTGCTTCTTTTCTTTCACCCAATAATATTCGATCAAAGGAACGTTGGAAAACGTATCATTTTCCTTCATCGAACCATCGAGGTCTTCGTCGAACATTTCCCAATCTTCGGTAATAACCGTCCTAGGCTCATTCTTCGACGAGGAAACAAATTCTTCACCGCCGCCATTTTCGTCCAATTTTTCTTCGCCTTCTAACGACCCTTGAACGATCTTTTCGAGCTCAATAATCCATTCGTTCGGCGCAAGTTCCACGACCTGAAAAACATCCCCATTACCGTTCGAAACGCCGATCTCCCTACAGAACCCTAAGTAGGTCGTCAACTTCTCCCTTTGCCCGTTGGCCCTCGTAACAACCTGCAACGCCACCTCAGCATCGATCCTATTGCAAGAAAAAACGTTCGCCAAAATCAATTCAATTTCCCGACGAATCCTCCCATGCAAATCGTAAGCCTCCCCGACGAGCCCGCCCAGCACCTCACGAACCATCGGCTCGCATGCGATCGAGCCATGCGGTTTAACCCTAACCAACAGGTCAACCAAGCCCTGGAGCTTCTGCAGAAAGACGAGCTCATCACGGACTGCAGTCGTCGAAACCCTACTTTCCTCTGTGTTCTGATACTCGGCAATCGATTTTCGATCCAGTGGAGTATTGCTGGAGACCCTAATATCAACGGCGTGCTGATACACGGCGATCGATTTTCGACCGAATGAAGTCGACGAAACCCTAATTTTCTCCGCGTGCTGATACTCAACAATAGATCTTCGATCGAGATAGTTGAAGTAAGCCCTGACGAACGAATTGTGGTGGCGGGCCTTTCGACGGGCCCCGAAGCCCGACAGGTCGAAGGGCAAACGACCGAATCTTCGAATTTCAGACACCGTGTGCATTAGGTAGAGCCCTTTTAGGGCTACGATCCAACTGTCGTTTTTTCCATTCGATTGGAGATTGACCACAGTAAGGGTTTGAGGTTGTGAGGCGAAAGGGTTAGCCACCGTTGTACGTTTTGGATTCTTTGGTGATCGAATATTTTCCCGTAGTGGGCGGTGGCTCTTATTACCGCCCTTTCGATTTTAGGGTTTCTTAGAGGGCTTCGCCGGGTTAATAGTTTGGCTAGCCATAGGCTCTGTTGGTCCTTCAGAAAGGAGGAAGCTTTTTCCCATAGGCTCATGGTTTTTGATAATGGAGATTTAGGCAATAATATATGATGAATATGCTTCTTCTTTTTTTTCTTCTTTGGCATTTGTGTTTTGGGCGTGATTTATCGATCGATCGATGTGTGTTTGTGTTTCTAATTTTTTTTTGGGCAGTTGAGAGATGGGCTTTTTTTTGGCGTAGAGGTTCAACTTGTTTCATGCAACTTACGTATACCTCGAAATAGAAATGAAACGTCAAAGCTTAAAATGTGTTAGATTTTATTTCGAGTAGATTATATTGTTAGGTGAAGCAGTCGTTCCACAAATCAATCCTCAATTCAATCGTGGCGTCTAAAGTCAATAAATCAGTCTAAATTAAAATATGATGATATATACCCTCAACCTTTACAACTATGCAACATATTCTCAATTGAAAATCATCGTATCTATGTACAAACTCTATGCACGGATATACTCATCATTTATTACATAATTTGAAAATGTTTCCTCAGTTATAACTCACAAGATACACACACCTACACACGCAACATATATATATATATATATATATATATATATATTACATAGTACATATATTTATATATAGTCAACCTTTTGTCTTAGTAATTGTGATTGTCCCTCTTCGACCTCGTGTGTAAATCCTCATAAACGCCACCACCTTTTTGCCCGACAAGCCCGGTCCGTGGGGCGAGGTAACGGGTCCGCCCGCGAAATCTCCGACCGGGTGTTTCACGGGTCGGGTTGGAGCCATTAGGATACTTTGGTTTATATCGTTCAATGTCATCTCTTGGCCTTCGAATCCGCCGGGCTTTACTACGGAAAATGGATACACAACTTTGTCCCCGCGAATGGCCCTTTTTATACTTGGTTTCTCATTATTACCTAAATATATAAAGACTTAGCTCGTTACAAACGTAACAAATTTGTGACGATAAAAAAATGAGATGCATGGTTAATATGATTGAATTAAGTGCAAGGGCCGTTCTTATTGACTACTGTTTTAGCACACTCTATTTGGGTGCAATAAAATAAATTATTTGTTGATGATGATTTTAGTAAATGATGTACTAAAAACACGGGCGGAGGCACGTGAGAACCAGTTGGGTCCATGGAACCCACTCAAATTTGTCCTTCATAATTTTAATTGAAAAAAAATGATAATGTTACATAATATAGTTGATATTTACAAAAATGTATTATATTCTAATGGAACTCCACTAATAATTTTTCTTTATATATTGAGCCCACAAATCTATAATTTTAGCTCCGTGACTAAAATAGAATGAGGTAGTTATCCACCATATCGCTCTATAAAAAAAGTATAGATAATATTGCAATTAACAAGGTCTAAAAGATTGATTTTGCTTGCAATGTCGATCAATGTGTAAAAACTAAGATAATCTCTCTCTCTCTCTCTCTCTCTCTCTCTCTCTCTCTCTCTCTCTCTCTCTATTTTATACATGCAAAATGACATGGACAGTGATAAAGTAGATTCTTTGGAATATAATATATGCTAAAATTCAAAAATAAAGCAAATTTTGTTTGAGAGATAAGAGAGAGATATAAGAGAAAATTACGTTGTGCCCACTGCTGAAACTGGGTCTTGATTCCTTCCCAGAAGATGATAATGATGAGCCTGAGTTTGTCTCTTGTGGAGGTGTTTTCATGTCTGAACAACAGTCTAAAGAAGACAATGTTCCAAGAAATTCACTTAAATCTTATTCAGAAAAAAAAATTAATCTTGGTGTGATTTATTTCTAAAAAAAATACATGAAATTAACTACGTACCAGACTTTGCAATGGTGTTTAGGGTTTCCTGGTAATAATCACAGGCCAAATACGAACCCCAGCAACTCTGCAAAAAGAAACCAACACTTAAATGGCGATTTGAACTTCATTCGTTGGATAATATATAAGAAATAAAACAATACAAACCTCAGTAGAGTTATTACATCCAACGGCTCACATTGATCTTCTTCTGACAACATCGTCGTCAGTCTTCTTCGCTTAGAGTTGTCAACTCAAGCAATACATCTTCAAGAAGATAACCAGTATTTAACGAGTTGGAAGATCCTAGGTTGGACACTGCACTGTAATCCATGTCTGTGTTCAAGAAATCAATGACGATTCACGATATAGATGTATATATATTATATTTAGACAAATACACGCAGTGAAAAGACAAGAGAGAGTAGTATTTTTTTTGTCTATTATTTATAGTATTATTAAAGCAAAAGTAGAAGAAGAAAAAAGAAGATAAAAGGAAGGAAAAGACACATGCAATGGTCCATGTTCTGCGGTTATAACTCCAAGGTTTGATGTAAGGAAATCTTTATATGTAGGGTTTGCGTTATTAAATTTTGAGGGTTTCTTCTTCAAACGAGGTGAAAGGAAAACAAATGAATCAACTTCTGTAGACAATAGGGATTCGTGCTATATTTTAATCTTTTTTTTTTTAAGTATATAGCACCGTTTTATATCATCTTTTGGGGATGTGGTAAGTGATGATATGTAAAAGTGGAGGACTAAATAATTGCACTTGTAATCATAACATGTTTGTATGGCATGGAAAGAGAAATATTTTGAACTTCGCAAAAAGGCAAAATTCCAAAAGCGATAAATCAACAGTAAAAAAAACCAATATATATAGAAGAATATATTATCATTTTGTTTGAAGAAATGATAATTATATATATATATATATATATATATATATATATGTATGCAAGAGAAGAATGTTCTAACATTGAAAGCGATATGTGTCGGCTTACATGTATATATACTTTGGCTTTGGCCAGTAAATGTATGTTGGTCTTATTTATTTTGTGTAAGTGTTGATTGTGTGGGCATTCCCAAGTGACAATTCAAATTAGCCTTTTACCGGTTTATTTAAGTATTTACGCACATTCTATGTGCCATATATAAATCACTAGTACATAACACGTCATAGGCGACAGTCGTTATACACGATAGGCGACGGTTTCAGGGCGTCGCTGTCGGCACTGTTGCGTATAGTCCGGAGTTTACGCGACGGTTATAGATCGTCGCGTAAAGAAGACAATACGCGACGGTCGCTAAGCAACAACCGTCGCGTAAAGATTAAAAAATGCGACGGTTGTTTTTAAGACCGTCGCGTAAAGTACACAATGCGCGACGGTTTCCGGAACAACCGTCGCATGTCTGTTGGCTTTACGTGACAGTTGTCCGTTAACGACCGTCACAGTCTTTTTTTTTTAAAAAATATTTTGCTGTTGTTTTATAAAGTCCCTTTTAATCAATAAACAACACCAACAAATTTCCCAAATACCATCACTAAAGCAACAAAACTCAAAACATTTTCATTGAACAATCAAATTGATCACAGTTATCATCCTCAGATCTAATAAAATCCACATAAACAAGTTTACGCTAATAAAGATCCAAAAACAAATCACTCAACTAGACATACTGTACGAAAATATTCTGTACGTACTTCTTCTATCGCATCCCAATCATAATTGAAGTCTTGTAGCATCTAGAAAATATGAACAAGAATTACGATAACATACAAACTTAATCAATAAAAAAAATAGTTTTATTTTTATATATACCGTTGTCAAGTTGTTGTGGCCTTGTCCGATATTTCTGAAGAGGTCGTACATGTACTACATGACGTAGAAGCACACAATCACTTGTCTTTGGTTGTTGAGGTCACTAATTAACAGCAATAAATAAATTAATAGCAGTTTAAGTATAATTAGGAACAACTTTGCAAATCATAGAACATACTAACCTTGCATCCTTTCCAACTAAGGGGAGATTTCGTCTTCTTAGTTTGAACTGCACAAATGAGCGTCACCAACTTTATCGCCTGAAATTCATAGTATACCAACATTCAAATATTAAAAAAATGTCACTACTATTTAACATATAATAAAACTTACATGTTCAGTCGGTCACGGATAGCTAGCTTTCTAATGCCTGCATTTGGCGCCATTGAATCGAACACAATACTGTGTTCGAAGCGAACTCAACGACCAACAAAATCCAATGGTCCCTAAATAAACTCAAATTTAACTTATATACGAAAAATTATTATTGTGTGAAGAAAAATATAATAATATCAATGCTTACATTTCACAGTAGGGTGCAAAAAAACAACTGCATGACGTCCACGATTCTTTGAAGGCCGCAGCATAGTAGTCTATATCGATCGGCTCTCTGGTCAACAAACCTAGAAGATTTGGGTTTGATAATCGCAACGGTAATGACGGGCTATGCAAATATCTGAATTTTGCAAAAAAGTAAAACTTACGAAATAGTGTTAATTACTGAAATGACTAGTAACGATAACGATTATAAAAGCTGGATATCGAAGCCTCCTCCACTCACACGTCTAAAATATCGAATATCCATCATGTCTATGAACATTCGAAAATCCTCTTGTTGCGGGTTATAATACGCATCGCTCATCAAGAACATGAGATGGACGCTAAGACGATCTGGGCGGAACGAGAGAGAATCGAAGGCATACCGACTTTGTTTCGGCTAGATTTCTAACCACTTCAAGATCAAGGCTTGCCATATCATCTTCGTTGGGGACGTTGGAGGACCTCCCCTTCCGTGAGTTAGGTGACAATGAGGAAGGAGGTGCCTACATATGACATATATTCAAAAGGCTTAATTATTTTTTACCTGTAACTAGGGGTGTGCCGTTATAGGACCCGCTAATTTAGGGTGTAGCATTACAAGGACTGAAGTTTCAGATTGCGCAATTGATAGACATTATACCGATTTCCCCAAATACCTCACGTGCGTGGCACGTGACCAATTTAGTACTGGAAGTCTTACGTGGCGCCATGTCAGAAAAACGTCATCAAATAAACCCACTAGGATCCATGTCAGAAAATAAATAAACGAACAAAAAAAAACTCTTTTTCCCTCCCACCTTAACAAAATAATCGATTTCACAATCTACTGCAATTGAAAAAGAAAAAACCCTACGGCTCCTCCCTCTATCTTTACAGTCGCATCATTAACCTTAGCTTCACTCCGTTTTTAGTGCTTCTAAATTCCAGATATTTAACCTGCGTGGCTTGAGCGACCGAAACCCTAGTTAGGGACGTCTGCATTTGGTGAAATGGCGAAACAATGGTCGCTCTGCAAAAAAAGACCTGAAAGATACCTCAACATGCCTCCACCCATGTACCGTAAGTGTTCTTTTTTTGGCATTTTTTTCAAGTGTCGTGTGGGTGGTTTATAGGCTAATTTGGTGTTTTCTCAACGATTTTATTGACAGATCCGAAGACCTTTAGCGTGACATTAGCTTGTACTATGGTGGAAAATTCCAGCATGTTCCGGAGACTGATTACTTGGGTGGGGAGGTGAGCAAATGGGATTATGTGGATTGGCGTTTGTTAAATCTTAAAAAGTGGATAAGTTGGCCAATTTGATGGAATCCGGGGCAGAAAGGTACTACAAGAAAGGGATGGGATTCAGTTAGTTGTAGAAGACATTCAATTGAAAGAATTGATTAAAACGGAATTACCTTCGAGAGAATTTCACTTGGATGTTGATGTGGTAGGGGATAATGACAGTACTAGCGTTGTTGAAATGGTTGGGGAAGAACATCAAGTGATGAATTGGTGGGGCAGAATGGGGTTGATGGTGTAACTATGGAAGAAGATGATGAATTGTTAATGATAAGAATTCTAGGGATGAAGATGATGAAATATTCATGATAGATTGTTGTAGAAGAAGATGAAACGGATAGTGATGAGATGGCTGCTGATTGGTGAGGAAAGGGTTGATGAGATGGCTGGGAACGAGATGAATGAGAAAGGAAATTCAGATGAATCTGAGGATGATGTGGTGGAGTGATTATGAATTACATGACCACAAGTGTCTTATGATGGTGAAGAAGAGACAAATGTTCCCTGTTCAATCCATGTACCATCTATGATCCACAATCGAGTTGGGATGATATTCAGCACCAAGGTTGAGTTCAGAAAGGCCATTTTTCTCATGCAATAAAAAAATAGAAGATGTTTGGATCCCAAAGAATGACACTTGGAGAGTTTATGGCAAGTGCAAGGTTGAGGATGTAAATGGAGAGTGCATGCACATAAGAAAGGTCAAGAGTGTACATGGCAGATTGTGAATTACAATCTTGTGCATGATTGTCCAACTTCATACAAGTCAAGAATCTGAAATTACGTGGCTTGCCGAGAGATACCTTGCTGCCTTTATCAGATCCTAAGAGGAGTGCCAAGGGTTAGAACAGATGTTAGTGCTGCTTTGAGAGTGAAGATTTCTAAAGAACAAGCAGCTAGAGCTAAGAGAAGGGCGTTGAAAATTCTAGAAGGAGAACCTGTAGACCAATATGCCAAATTATGGGAATATGCAGAGGAATTAAGGCGCATTAATGTTGGATCTACAATTGTATTGGGGACAAAGAGATTGGAGGAGAAAACAGGTTTGATAGTTTTATGTCTGTTTAAAGGCATTGAAAGAGGGCTTTCTAGCTGGATGTAGGAATGTATTGGGTTAGATGGATGTCATTTGAAGGGACCCAATAGTGGTATTTTGCTTGTTGCAGTGGGAGTTGATCCTAACAACAACCTGTACCCTATTGCTTATTCAATTGTGGAGAATGAGAGTTTTGAAACATGGCAATGGTTTCTATTTATTCTCAAGGATGACTTGAGCATTGACGATCAAAGCTTATATACTATGATCAGTGATAAGCAGAAAGGCCTAATACAAACTGTTCAAAGTGTCCTACCAGTTGCAGAACACAGATTTTGTGTTAGGCACTCGTATAACAACTTTAAGAATGCGGGCTTTAGGGATTGGACTACAAGTCTAGGATGTGGAATGTTGCTAAGGCTTCCACTGTTGGTGAATGGAAAACAAAAATGAGAGAGTGGCTGGTTAAGTCTAGGACGGTGAAAGCAGCAAATGTGGCCAAACTGGTCATACCTTGGCCAAACTCATTTGCACTTATTTATTGCTTTTTTAATACTGCCCTTTGCTGACTTGTTTTCAATCTAACTTTCAGTGGGAGCTAATAAAGAAAATACAATAGCACCATCTTCTGTTGATGAAGCTGATATTATGGGACACATCAATGTTGTCCCATGAGAGTGACCCTGCAGCTGCCAACATGGTATGAATATGAGAAATAGGACCCTTCACCTCCATGCAGGTATGTTTCACATGTCTGAATTTATCTAAATGCGAACTATTGCTGACAAATACTCATTTCATTGTAGGTAAAGAGAAGGAAAAAGGCAAGGGAGTGTTCATTCCACCTAACCGAATGATTCATCCACTCAAAGAGTACAAAAGCACCAAAGATGTGATATTAACTGCTGCAGTCAAAGTCTACTTGCTCTGGTGCTGACCTGAACTCATGCTCACAAACACTTGTAGGGGGTATCCATCTGTTTCCACCCAATCATCCTTGATTCGACTATTAAAAAAAGCTCACTTGCTTTTCAATCCTGGACCCTCAAACATTGTAAATGTTTTCTATTCTGAACGTTTTTGCGGTTTTTTGTAATGGTCTGTTTTAGTGAATTATGGTACAGTATTCCATATCATCCTTTTGGCAGTATGTTGCTAGCATATTTTGTATTGAACTCGGCTGCACATGTTTTGACATTTTACTAGGTCGTCTCCTTTGACTGGTGATATTAAACAATGTGTTGATGTTTATTAGTAATGTCTTTGAAAAGAAGAGAAATGAAACATCATTCGATAACTAGTAGCAAAGATATAATTCCATCCCAAGTCAACGTGCATCTTAATACATTATTTGATGATGCATAAATATTTGGTAGCAAACACGTGAGAGATTGCCCAATACACGAAAAAAAAGCAGACAATCCAAGTGCAATACTGCGATATACGTTGGTCATCCTTTGTTTTCTTGTAAATTCTTATTCATCTTTTTCATCTTCTTCTGCAAATTTTCAACTCCTGCTGTAGCTTCTCCTTCTCGTTTTCGATCGATGAAATCTTCGTCAATAATCGACCACGATATTCTTTGATCGGGAACATAGGGGCGGATCCTCCATTCAAAAAATCACATCCATTTTTCTGAAACAATAAGCAAAAATTACACTGGACAGCAAAGCAAAATCACACCTTCATAAAAATTACAGATCTCGGCACAGTGAACTAACAAAAAAAACGAATTAGAAAATGCTCACTTGTAATCTCGCAGATGGAATAGACGACCAGGGTTTTTTCTCAGTCCAAGAATTCTCAACAAGCTGGTCGGCTACATGATAGTACGCAGCTTTGGATTGAACTCATTCTGCTTCTCTCCTCGTAACCCTAATTGTACGGTGCTTTCAGTGTTCAGGCAAAAATCGAAACTTGGGAACAGCTGTGGTCAGTGAGTTTCACAATTGAAAATGGTTACTTTGTTCAACCATCTCTTCGGGATGCGTGATTGGGGTGTAATTTTTCAGAGATGTTCTGTGAAATTGAAAGAGAGCTTCGATAGTGATAAGAGGGAATTTTTTGTTTCCTTTTATTTATTTTGTGAACACGGCTCTGTGGGGTTATTTTGATGACATTTTATTTCTGACATGGCGTCACGTAAGTTTTTCAGTAATAAAATTGGTCACGTGCCACGCACTGAGGTATTTCGTGAAAAAATCGGTATAGTGTCTATAAATTGCACAATTTTGAAACTTACAGTCCCTATAATGACCACCCTAAATTAGCGGTCCCTATAACGCACAACCCCTAAGTTACAGGACTAAAAAAATAATAACCTATTCAAAATGGAAAAAATCAATATATATAATATATTGTGTTCCTACCCATCCTGCGAATGTATCAGAGCTTTTGGCGATTGTACGAAGCTCCCTTGTGCCTCTCCCAACGTGACAAGATCGTTTGTTGGTACCGAAGTCGTACCTCATCCTTTCCGTTAGCAAGATATCGATCGTGACAACAACGTTATCACTCGCAGCTGGGACGTTATGATTTGAGCACGTCCCGTAACAACCGTCCCAAGAGCGACAACCTCTAATTGTCCGCTGATGTTTATCATATGTCGTATCTTAGGAAACTATAAGATTTCAAAAGAATTATTTGAGTACGGAATAATGTAAATTAAACAGATTAACATGCACAAACCTAAGACTTACCGGAACTTCTACCATTGTAAATAGATCAATAGGGATCGATCCATGAGAACTCTTACCGAAGCGGTGTTATTCATGTCAGCGTTACTAGTCATGTTGACTTCTTGTTCTAAATTAGGCATGGGCATCCTCATTTGAGCGAATGCGGCCCTCATTTCACTCGCCACCGCAGCGGCCACGCGAGACTCCACCTCAGACGCCATCCTCGCCTCCATCTCAGCCATCATCTCCGCCCGCATCTCGGCCTTCAACTATCCAATGCGGGGTAAGAACTTGCCCTCGAGCCCTCAGCTGGGTTGCCGAACACGTCTCGAATTGTCCCGTTCCTACACCTCTCACTCTTCCGGAATGATCGGGCTTTCCAATGCACTGGACAACGCATCACAGGTGCCTTACGGTGACAAAGCCTCCTTGACTTTGTTGCTCGTAAACTCGTGCCTGTCCAATTATATAGCATTGTTTGTATTTAACATATTTCTATAACAAAAGCCATCGACATTGAAACACTTACCACTCTCTCAGCTAACTCCGTTGGAGCTACCGTCGATGATATATCGTCCATCATCCCTTTTCTTTGTCTGGCGTGGAGGAGATTCTTTGTTCGGTCGTTTCAGTTGATAACATAGGGATGCGATCCTGGGAAAATCGACAAGGTGGTCAAGCGGGTTTACTCTCTAGCCCAATCGACCATTCGGCCTCTGTACATGAGTTGCGAGATGTTGTGGATATATGTTGTGTGATATACGCTTGTCGAGCCTTCTCACTAATTTCCTGAAATATATACAACCTGTTATATATGAATTGATAATATTCCAATTGCATCATAATTTTACCTGAAACTGTGGGGCTTTCCTATAGTTTCTCCACGCCTCTAATCCCTCCTGGCTGAGGTGTTCATACTCGGTCGCCAAACTTGGACCCTTCTGCTTCTCTTTTATGTTGTACTTATGCTTTCAGTTTTTTCGAAGCTCGTCTGCCTTCTTGAGGACTTTTGCCTTGATAGCAGGATCGTCAGGCAACCTCCATGTACGCTGTCGACATATATAATTAATATGTCAATAGTTATAGACAAATCATAATGCTTGTATACCTTAATGTCCTCTAGAGTGCCTCCTTCAGGCCCGAACGATCTGGCGTCAGTCCCTTATAAAATCGGCCACTTGTGCCCTTGCCACCTGGCCTATGTAACTACTAAACTTCGCCCTTCGGGGCCAATAACTGTGCCATTCCGATCGAACTCTAGGATGCGTACATCTGGGTCATAGTCCAACCCTCTTCATAGTGACGTAGAGACTTCATATTGTAAGGCCTCTCGTACGCCTATTGGACCCGCTAGAGTCAGTACCAGCTAATGTAGATGTGGGAGGATCTGACGACATTGCGAGATATATATGAACCTGGAACTTAGAAGTATCACAACATGATTAAATCATCACAATAACGACATAACATAATAAATGTCAACAAAGAAAAAAAAATATTATTTATCACTATAGTATTACACTTACAAAATTGTGCGTCAAATGTACATTCCTTCATTGTGAGCATCCGTCGTACAATGGAATGTTATTGTCCCTAACTAGATGATCGAATATAGGAGGTCTTTCTTCATAATCCTCTTGAACATCGCACAACATCTCCTCAATACGGTCATTGTCACAGATGAATTGCCAGCTATCGAATCATCGTCATCGTTAAGTGGCACACTAGTTCCTCCCCCCGCAAAACAAGTTTCAGCGACGACAGCCTCACCATGCCTATCCAGTTAGTGTACCGGGTTTAAAACCACTGACTATAAAATGTTCTCGAACAACATCATTACTCCACCTCTCATTTATTATAGTTACGACACGAACATACATCTTTGTTGTCTCATTGTTTCCGCAAATTTCATGAATTGCTCACACCGGCCAAATACTCGCATTGTCCACTTACTATACATCCACATCGTCCTCACATAAACTATGTCAAATAAATTTACAAATAATTCGAAGGTGAAACCTTACTTTCTAAACTAGCTCCAATTCATTCGAAATTCAAGAGACAATGTAACTATTTTCTTACGTTTATATGTATTATAACTGAAATATTTGCAAGTTAAATGGAGTCTTCATGATAAATTTGGTAAATAATTGTGAGTTACATCTTTTTGACAGTTGCGGCAGTTTAGTATGTCTCATAGAATAAGGGTAAAGTTGACCAATAGATCTGAAAATGGAGGGTAGCTAGAAGACATAATGATTAATTCTCACCAAAGGGATTTGCATTTGAAGACCTAAATCGTGAGATATTAATTTTTGAACTTCATGCAATTTTTCAGTGAATCAAAGTCAAGCATTGTGTGTATGATTTCCAAGTTTTGCGACAGTTCGGATTCCTAACAGATGATGGGGTAAACTTTGTCCAATGGAGCTAAAATTTTAATCGAAGATAGAAGACTTGTTGATCTTGATTCTTACCGGAGGGATTGGATTTGGAGCTCTACGTTGAGAGATTAATTTCTGAAGCTACTGTCGTGTTAGAGGTTGTGATGGAGGTCAAAAACACTAAAAACAACTCCTACCTAACTTGTCTCCTCTTGGTCAACGTCACCCATTATTCAAGGAAAGAGGCATGCTTTAGACCTAACTTACCATTGAAACACCCCATTCCATTTGAACTCAATAAAGAGGCTAAAGTTGAAAGAATTGGGGGACAAAGCTACCTTTTCTCAATGTGAACAAGTTAAAGCAAGGAAGACTTGCATGCACATGATTTTGAGCTCCCCTTGCTATAAATAGAGGATGGAACCATTGGGAGAGGACACACACTTAGAGAGAGAAAGAAATGCTAGAGAGCAAGCTAGACTCACTCACTTAGCTTTCATGCTAGGTGTTCGTTAAACGCCTCAACGAAGAACAAGGGAACCGAAGACAAATCAGGAAGGTCTATATTTCTTTGACTTATGTTCTTAGTTGACAAAATGAGTAGCTAATTTCTTGTGTATTTGATGAGATGGACCCTAGCAAGATCCATCGTATGTTTTAAGTATATTTAATGTTATGCTATTGTTTACTCGCTTATGAATTTATACGATTTCTATGTCTATGATTGAAATTCTTATTTATCTTATTCATGTCTATGTGTGTAAGATAGATTAATTGGGAAATCGTACGCTGCGCTCGAGAGAGGTGAACAATTAGAACACTCGTAAACGAGCGAAATAAACTCATCACTAAAGATAGGTTGAGGTACCCCGCTGGATTAGAGTCAAATCTAACAGAGGGATTTAATAATTTAATGCGATCTTCGATTAAGTAGTTAGGAAGCTTGACCGGTATTTAAGACGTAGATTAGTTGCTTACGAGCCTCGTGTGATAAGGCGCAGTTTCGTCAGTCATATGAACTCATACGCATGTGTTGGCAGTCCTCAAACGTTTAGCTAAAACTTTGATAAATGTTTTCAGGATCGATCTAGCTAGGAGGAGTCGAAGTCTCAAATACGTTTCGCTCTTATCGTCGTTCATTCTCATCATTTTATCAGTTTTGTTTATTTATATTTCAGTTTTGTAACAATCAAAATCTTTCACTGGGATATTTAAATTCAACTTTTTCTAATTAGATAGTTCTCTTGGGATTCGATACTCGAACATTCGCCATTTTTATACTACCTCGATAGGTATACTTGCCTGTTGAGCATAGGATAGTTCGTCGATATTCGTTTTATTTTTACTACTTGATCCGCTCGATCAGATAACATAGATTACACGATATTGCACCCAAATCGACAAAAAAAAATCAACAAACCGTGACAAACCACAACCCCAAATTCGCCAATCTCAAAATAAACATTAGGTAACACGAAATTGCACCAAAATCGACAAAATATTAACCAAAGCGTGACCTAACTCTAATTTTGAACCAAAACAGCCCCATCGCCCAATTTCAAAATTAAAATACAAATCAACATATACTAATCTAAAATCGCCCCTGTTTTCGACTAAATTATCATAAAATGGCATGCCCATCGTCAATTTCATAGAAAAACGAGGAAAAAATACCTAAATCAAAGATGAGAAGGGCCACCGAAATACCCAAGAGCTGACCCCCAAGAGCTGCCGCTCGTCGAAGCTTCGATGGAGTCGCCGGAACTGTGTCGTCCGTTAATTTTCGGAACGGTCGTTTAGGGATGAAAAAATTACAGTGAAGGAAGAAGAAAGGGGGCGGATTTGAAAAAACTCTTACCCGATGGTCTTTACGCGTCCGCGCATAAACGCGACGGTTTTTACGCAACAACCGTCGCATAAAGGTGAATTGTACGCGACGGTTTTGGCAAACAACCGTCGCGTATTATTACATATGACAATACGCGACGCCTGTTTCTTAACAACCGTCGCGTAAAACTAATAAAATAAAAAATAATAATAAAATATTCGTCCGCTACCTTTAGGCGACGATTTTTACACAACCGTCGCCTCATAGTGCCGTCGCCAATTAACCATTATGTACTAGTGAATATAGTATATTATTTTATATTTCAAGTTTAAATTATAAAGAGGATCTTATTAATTTTGTTAGATATAATTGTAATTTATTACAATATTATGGTAATTATTTAATTGCTATAATTAAGTAATTAAATTGTAAACAAAATTGACAGACTAAAATCATAGTTTATAGCCACTCCACCACCCTCGCTCTTAATATAACAGATAGATTTTATTATAATATTCAAATTAGATTTCTACTCTTTCGTCTTTTTGACTTCGATAAGATTGTTTTGTTCCTTCCCCGCATTCACGTTTTTTGTTTTTAATTTTTATTTATTATTTTTTTCGGGTATTTATGTATAAATACCTATTTGAAAAAAAAACTAACTTACAGATTTAGTATCTATGTCAGAAATTTTTACAGATAGGTACCCGTTGTAATTTGTACCAGTCTCTTCAGTCATGTCGTGCCTTCCCTGTTGAGTATTGCGTACCATAACACGTTTATATATCATATTGTGTACCTAAATGTGTTTTATCCGCGTAATTGTATATGTGTAAATAGGGCGTACTTAATGTGGTAATACGGCATACCATTTTCTGAACGTATTACGTACCACAATACGTTGATATTGCGTACCCAAATGTGCTGTATGGCGTCGGCTGCGCGGATCGGGTACCTATCTGCAAAAAATACATATTTGGTACATACATAAAAATACTGACATGATACTAAATTACAAGTTTTTTACATATGGGTATTTATGTTTAAAGACCCTTTTTTTCTCATATTTTTTCAATTACCTACTATTCGCATGGGTATATTAAGTTAACCAATAGGGCTATAAAAGGCTCAATAGTTATTTCTATATGAAACACAATCACAATATTGGCTTAAGCCCAACTTCAACAATAGGGCTACAAAGTTATGATAAAATCAATTCGTATTTTGATATTTTTAATAGTTTAGGGGTACGTTTGATAATAGACAAACTTCTGGGGATTTGATATTTCCCAAAAAAATTGCAGATTCACTTTACACGGAAGCCTTTGCCCGCGGGCCGTCGCTTGCTTCCATATCTGCATTCTTACCGATGAACCTTCTTCACGCTCACGCGAATTTGCCTCACTCGCTCCCACGCGCTTCATCACTTCACGGAATAGGCGCCGGAAACACCACCACCACCACTCTAGGTTGCTGCATTCAGTAGAATGCCGGCGTAGTTGCTCTTAAGCTCAGCATTGATGCCAGCAACACCCTTAGCAGCGATGGCACTGAAAGCTACTGTGCAAGCACAATTAGTAGGGTTATTGGCGAAATTGAGGACGAAGAATGCGTTGAAGTGATTTTCGTAGGCAGCAGAAAAGACGCCTTGCTCGATTTCTGCTCGGCTTCGCCCTTTCTCAACCCTAATTTGAGATTTTGGTATTTTTTTCCGATTTTTTCCCCTCGATTGCAGTATGAGTGATGTGCTTAACTTTGAATGTCGGTTCATTCGGCAGGAGTATTATTGGTGGTGGTTCGGATAAGGTGCGCCTGCAGCAAAGGCTTATAAACCAAGGTAAAATGTCATTTTAATTATTTTCGTCTTGTTTTATATAATGAACTTGTCTGTATGCATCGGATGTGTCTGATTACTGTATGTTTTCTTGATTCGATTGGACATAGAAAAACTGATTACTTATTGCATCTTGTTTGTGACATGATTGCAGATTGCACTCTAAGGACTGTGGATGATTTTTCAGCTTGGGAGTCCTCCTGTAAAACTGTTATACTTGTTTGTACATTGCCCAACTCTTTTAAATTTATTTGATGCTATGATTGTTCTATATGTCTTAGGATATGTATTTCGAAGAGTAGCAATTGCATAGCTTGAGATTGACTGATGCAACTATCTTACTAAATGTTCTTTGGAAGCACAATATAGATGACTGATTTCTTGAATACGGATTCGTATCAACATCAATATAGATTTTTGTATGTGTGCACATGTACTTATTATTCCTCACTGTTGTGATTAGATTGCCAGTGCTGCTTATGGCAAAGATCATCATATAGATTTTGTATGTGTGCACATGTACTTATTATTCCTCACTGTTGGTGATTAGATTGCCAGTGCTGCTTATGGCAAAGATCATATCACTGCACTTGAGATTCTCAGCAAAATGAAGTCAGAAATGGATTTGTTTTCAGCATAATATTGAGTCCATTCAGTTTTGAAGGAAAGAGGCGCCAAGATGAGGCATTCGTCTTTCTGTCTGTTTATACCATATATTTTCACTTACAACTGATTAAGGTGTAGCTTGGTTCGCCACTGAAATTTGTTAATTTGATTATCGTACAGGTCAACGACTTGGCCGTCAAGCTTAAAAAGCAGTCAAACTTCTGTTTAGGTTGGTGATTTTATTCAAAAATAACAAATAATTATTGCAAAAGTAAATGAAAATCTTGGACGTCGTGTGAATGACTGGTTCAAGTTGTTCAATCGTATGGATGGTTCCACGTCTTTGTCCTATTGTGTGTCATGATTTGTTCACTGAAAATGCTGTATTGCTATGTCACGTTTTATTGGTTAAAATTTGGATGCAGTTCTCAATACTGATACGCTTTTAGAGAACGATCTAGTAACTCTTGATGAGGCACTGAAGACTTCTAGCAATGCTGTTTTGATGGCTATGAATTGCATCTCGATTCTTTTATGTGTAAGCTGAATTTTTGGTCTAATTACATTTGTTCCTTCTTAGCTGATGGTTATGCACTTAAATGCTGCCTTTCATTTTTATACACTGCATGTAACAGGAGCAGCAAAGAAAGCTTCTAAATTCAAGAGATATTTCAAGCAGAGAAATGCAACTGTCTGAGTTCAAAAAAGTATGCATGCAATAATCTTATCTCGAGTTCTCTGCTGGCGAATTGAACGCCGCATTGAATTTTTTTCGTTGTTTACAAATTCACGTATCCTTTCTTCATCCTTCGTTTTACATTATTAAAGCTAATCGTAAGCAGATATTTGCGAGTTACAATGATGCCAAAATTGGATTTGGAGCTGCTCACAATGTGAAGACTTCAATTTCACGAGCTATTAGTGGCTGCCCATTTCTGGATGTTGACTTAAAGGTTTGTCCCCGAGCATTCTTGCTTTTTTGTTTTTCCTGCTGTCTGCTTCCCTTCTTATTGGTGTTTCCCCTTCACATTTCTCTCTTTCAATTCCCAGGGACTTGAAGGAGTAATTTTGTGCGTTATTGCTAGTTCTGGTGCTGTGGAATGCACAGATGGAAATGTCGTTGGACAAACAATTCGTCTGTTTTCAAAGTGGAAAGGTGATGTTATTGTATCTATCGTACATGAGCCCAATCTGGAGCCCGAGACGATATTGGCTACCCTAATTGTATTTGGGTAAGGTTCCTGTCAAATGTGCATATTATGAACTATATGTGCAATGCCTTTTTTGGGCTAATACGGCTCAATTTCTTTGGCTTCTGTCAATGATGGCTTGGTTCATAGATGCACCAAACCGCAGGTGGGTTCCAGAAAAGGCATCTTCTCTAGCTTTGGCCAACATTTCCCGTTCCTAATAAATATGTTCAAGAAGCCAGATCAGCAAACAACAGCCTTTGAGAGTACATTATCATCTGAGAATCCGAACATTTCTGACCTGGTAAATTCACCCCCCACGGAAAACATGGGTCTTCTGGATGGAAAATCCCAACCTATCTTGGACGCTAACGATGAGGAATTCAGTTCTCTAAGGTCCTTCCATACCCTTCACCTGTTTCACCATGAATAGAGCCGTCAATGTACTATAATGTTGACAGTTTTCTTACATGTATGAACATACTAGCTCTGATGAAAAAGAGGAGGAAGTATTGGGGGGTCATCGAATTCGACCACCTATGATTTGAATTTTGAAGGTATTTCATGTATTTTTTATTGCTTCAAACTCCTCTTTTCTCTTGCATCTTTTTTACCTGCACAATGAGGGCCAAACCATTATATCAGTAAGATTGACAACGTTCTTCTACTGCAGAATCCTATACATTCAAGAGAGAAATACTCGCTAGGGGAAATTTGGGACCAGGTTATCCAACTGAGTTCTCTGAGTATGGAGCTAATTATACTGAGAAGTCGATTTGGTTGATAATGTCAGCATCTACAGACTTCCTGTGGGTGTAAAACATCCAGACAAGTTGAAAGAAACTCTACAATCTTCAAACGATAACACACCACGTCACGATGGACCTAGTATCTCTTGGTCTGCATTGACTGGTGCTCAGTCGGCCAACTATTTTCCTTCCTTCAATAAAGGAGGTCGAATTAGTCCCAAGAAGCAAGGAGGTCTTTCAAGTCGTGCTGCCTCGATGTTGGTGAGTTAAATCTTTTGTGGCTTGCACATTTATTTAGTGTGCATGAAAGAAGGTGTTTACGTCATTTGAAAGCCTTTATGATAAGTGATGGCCTGATGTGAATGTATGTTCGATAATAACCAACTGCAAATTTGCAACCTCGTTCTATCATGGAAGCCTTACTCTTCAGCTACATACACTTTTGAATGCAACATAGCCTGGAGGATAAAATTATACAATAGTAGAAAATATTTGGGAAAAATGGGTCTGCAATTACATTTTCTCTTCATCCTTTAGCTCCCATGAGATCTTTAACTTAAGTAGCAGTGCAGACAAATATGAAGTCTATATCTCTTTCTCTTCTGCATGTGCTTGTCTGTGCATTTTGTTGATATATTTCTCTGTCAAGATTGTTACTGGGCTATGTTTGTGCTAAAGGAATCAGAGAGAGATTCAGAGAAGAAATGGAGTCGTGTGGTGGAAATGAAATATCGTGGAGGAAAATACAGGGGGCAGATACAAGGAGGCCTCCCAGAAGGAAAAGTAAGTATTCCATTAATAATAATCTACATCTATTGCTCCACTACATCCATTCAATATGATACGAAATATAATCGTTAAGTTTCTCAGGGCCGTCTTCTCCTTGGAGATGGCAGTATATATGATGGAACGTGGCGATACGGTAAGAGATCAGGCTTGGAACATTCTACTTCAACAATGGGGACGTTTTCCAAGGATCGTGGAGAGAAGATGTTATGCAGGGAAAGGTTTTTACTTTCTCCATCGAAAATCTGCATTTAATTCTGACATCGATTGAGTACTTACTGCGATGTCAACTAAACTGTTCTAAATCTTCGAAAGGGTTGGCTTTACTTTCACACTGGGGATAGATGGTTCGCCAACTTTTGGAAGGAAAAGCTAACGGAGAAGGGCGTTTCTACTCAAAGCTCGGCGACGTGTTCTTCGGCTATTTCAGAGAAGGATTGAGACATGGAGATTTCTTCGTATAAGCGTCGACGGGATAAGGTTTGGCTCCTCGATTTTTTTTCAGAAGGGTTTTTTAACGTATGTGTGTTGTTCTAAAGTTTTCATATATTGCTACTTAATTGCTTGATCTTAATTTAATTAGATCTGAAGAGTTGTGGGATGAAGGCTTGCTCATCAGTGAGAAGCAGTTGGATTCTGATGACGATTCTGTTTGAATAATTGATTATTTTTGTTAATAATCCATCAATATGTAAATATATACAAGGTTATATATTATTTTTGGATGACAACAGATAAACATTCCTTTTGGTAATGCTTATTTATTAATCATTTTGGTAACTTCAGTCATTTCTTATCATACATTTAGCCATGTATATTTGTTTATCTGTTTCGAATGTCCTTGTAAGTGCTTCAAGAAATGCCTTTTTTTCATAATGGGAACGTGCCGAAAGTATGAAGTGGGGCCTTAGAAAACTAACATTAAATATTTTCTGTGCGTAATAATTTATATATTACAATGTTAGTGGAAGAGTGGACCATTGCCATTAGCGAAGAGCAAATGGGGTTCAAAAGCGAGGCCGTTACATTTCGAAATACAAAATAGCTATTAAGATAAGTTTTTTATTATTTGATTTCGATTATCTATTAAGGTAAGTTGTTTCAACAAATGGTAATTCCAATTTGCAGATAACAATTAACATAGCATGGGGCTTTAACTTTAACTCGAGATTAGATTATTCTGAAAGCCTTTAGCTACGTCTATGATAGAACTAAAATAACAAATTTTTATTTTTATGTATGATTGTCAATTCTTTCTCCATCGTAGAAGTATATTGAGACCACCCACTACTGAGCTCTTCCACCCTCTGAAAGCGATATTGAATTGGAATCATATTAAATTGAAATTACGATTTAAATTGGTTGTTGAGTTAGGCCATTGTTTGTCCGTCTTTTACATTTCATTTCTATGTATTCTAGCTTTTATATTTTTCTTCAATTAATTATTTTGTCATATTATATGGAGTTGTAGCTAACAAACAACTATAATATTAGAAAATGTTTTGAAATATAATATTAGAAATTGTTTGATATGTCATGAAAACACAAACAAAGGTTGGATTTAATTATTAGGATATAATATTCATATTAAAACTTCTATAAAATATATATATATATATATATATTACATACACGTTTCAGTGAGTTCTTCCAACCTTTTGTTGTGTTGGGGCAAAAAAGGAACATAATTTATGGATTCAAAAGCAAATCTCACGTGAATGACTTTGAAAAGTTTTTTGGTCTTGATGATGATACGAGAATAATGTGCAATGATCAGATTGGTGGACCCCACAAACTGCTTAAACATATGATATTCGGTCTTAATTATTACTAATTATTTATCATTTATCAATACAATCATTCATCTCTTCATCGTCTGCCAACGCATATATATATATATGCCGCAATATCAGTTTTCAGCTTTTCTTAATTTCGAATTGTAACGTCAATGATTGGTCAAAGATAGCAATATCACAAATCTAAACGTAACTAGTGACGTCTGCATGTCACACCAAGTTAAAGTAGAGTTACGTATCTATTTTCTCCCAACGTAAAACAACGCTAAATTATACAAAATAAACGGAGTTGAAGATATACATCATCGTAACAAAATGGTATATTTTTTATTCGAATTTGAATCTTCAAATTCGAATTTTGACTAATTTACAATAAACCCTAGTTGGAAAATAACACTGCTCTTCACTTGTATAAATAGAAACAAAAGCTACGCCAGCATATTCATCGTCATCATCATCATCAAACTTTTTATATAAGAAAATATATAAATATGAATATGGCTAAAATCATTGATGCTTTGCTGAGTCTTTGCTTACTACTTGTGATTATTACATCAGTAGATGCTGAAAGACTGTTCGTAGGCGCAGTCTTCTGGGCATGGCCTTGCTTCAACTCCACCAATGGGGTTACTTCTTTCTATTTTCTTCCATTAAATTTATATTATTTTTTGCTCGAAGTGGTGATAAAGTGTGTGTTTTTGTTTGGAGATTTGTATTACATATTATTTTTAATCTCTTTTTTTGAACCAGGTGGAACAGTTGGAATCACTTCAACTGTATGATTGATGAGAAGATCATTAAAGAAACAGGTAGGAATTTTCGTTTATGATCAAGACGATGCTTTATTTGTAATAAAATAGTAATATATATAAAAACCTTATTGGAATATTATTACATTCTTTAATGTTTTATACAGCTGATGCTCTTGTCTACACTGGCCTTAATAAGCTCGGATATAAGTATGTCAACATTGGTATGTTACTATCTTTCTTATATATACCTTTAGTGTGTTTTAGTGTGTGTTTGTGTGAAAGTAGTCTTAATTATTGAAAAACTTTGGAAAAAATCCTTCCTTTTTTTCCAGATGATTGCTGGGCGGAAAGCTACCGCGACGACAACGTTCGTATTTTTTTTTTTTTTTTATTTCGGGCTATCTTCTTATATATATGAACTATATGATGTACTAAAATTTTTCGAATTTAGGGTTCTATGGTGCCGAAGAAATCGACTTTTCCATCTGGGATTAAAGCTGTAGCAGATTATGTTCATAGCAAAGGACTTATGCTGGGAATATATTCAGATGCAGGGTAATTGAATCGAATCATGTATACGTATACGTATACGTACATATATACGTCGTATATCTAATGTATTTTCTTGTTATTACATTCTTCAGATACTACACTTGCAGCAAGAAAATGCCGGCTCGTTAGGGCACGAAGAACACGATGCTAAGACATTTGCTTCATGGGTAATAAATATTGCCATTTCCATCCTTTACTTACATCAACATGCATGTAATAAAATGTTAGAGCTTCATAAAGAATAGAAGGAAAAAAAAAATCAAGACTTCATTTTTTTGGTCGATCGCAGGGCATCGATTATCTGAAGTACGATAACTGTAATACCGATGGATCGAGGCCAACGGTTCGGTGAGTGATCGAAATATCGATGCTATTTTCTTGCATTATTGTTTTGTAGCAATAAATAAGTATTCGAATCGAAGCCTTTTTAATACGCAGATATCCTAAGATGAGCAGAGCCCTTATGAACGCCGGCCGTCCCATATTCTTCTCCCTTTGCGAATGGTGATATTTCTTTTCTTCATCTTCTTCGCATGGACTAACGAAAAACATTCAATTTATTGCGATTTATAAATCTTGATCTTGAAAAAAAAAATAAAAACAGGGGAGATTTGCACCCTGCCTTGTGGGGTTTTCAGTTAGGAAACAGTTGGAGGACTACAAATGACATTGCAGATAACTGGGATAGGTAATAAATAACAGTTCTTGATCTCTACAAACATTGGAATTCAACTAAAATCAAATCTTTTTACTATTAAAATTTTGTTTACGTATATATATGATCAATCACAGCATGGTTTCAAGAGCTGATCAAAACGAAGTCTACGCAGAGTACGCCCGCCCAGGCGGATGGAACGGTACGTCCATATATCAATCAAGAAAAAAATTTCCCATAATTTTTTTTAGTGATTTATTACCAATTTCCTTGATCTTATTACCATATACACGCAGATCCCGACATGCTCGAGATAGGCAACGGAGGAATGACTAAAGACGAATACATCGTTCATTCAGCTTATGGGCAATTTCTAAGGCACCCCTTTTAATCGGCTGCGATGTGAGGAACATCAGTAAAGAAACAATGGACATCATAGCTAATAAAGAAGCCATAGCCATTAACCAAGGTTAGTTGATAAACTAACTAGTAAACTGAGGTGATGGTGATCTTCTCTATATTTGTTATTACAATCCTCTGTTTTTTTTAATGGGAAAACAGATAAGCTTGGAGTTCAGGCGAAGAAGGTGAGGATGGAAGGAGATTTAGAGGTGTGGGCTGGGCCTTTGTCGAAGAACAGAGTAGCTGTGGTTTTGCTGAACAGAGGAGGTTGGAGAACTGCCATGACTGCTTACTGGGAAGATGTTGGAATTCCTTCTGAATCTCTGGTCCAAGCAAGGGATGTTTGGGAGGTGATATTATATAATAATTAGTTGATATATATATATATATATATAATTGATTCTTGTGTGTGTGTTAATATGTTTTCAACGTGTGTTTTGAGCAGCACAAGACATTGGAACAGAGGTTTGTGGGGAACTTGACTGTGACGGTGGATTCTCATGCTTGCAAGATGTATATATTGAAGCCAATTGCTTGAGTGATTTAAATAAATATATTATGTTTCGCTAGTTTGTTTGGTTTTTGGTTTATCAAGATGATATGATATTAAACTATGTTTTGTCTTGAACAATTGCTATCGTATCATATGTTTTCTTAACATAAAAATGCAAAAAATATTAGTTGACAAAAATATAATAAAATTGAAAAGGATTGATGATGGATTCAAGGATAATGAAGTGTATATGGGGCAGCTTTTTTGAGAGGTAATTGTTGCAAATAAGGAACAAAGTCATCAGTATTTGAAAGGTTCAATACAGTTTGCAGAAATAGCTCAGTCGTCTATACAATGAGAGCTTGGCTTGGTTTACTAATAATACATAACAAACATCTTTTCCCCTAAAACTATGTAAGAAATAAAGAGAAATCATCACTCAAGAATATCACAAGTCTCACGATGTTAAGGGTTAGGTACGATAAACCCCGCAAAAGGCCAATTAAAGAAAAAAAAGAAGGAAGTTATTAAGATCGACCTGCGAAGTTGCTGTGCTGCGTAGATTCCGTAATGAGTAGGTTCGTCTTTTCGCAACCATCCATATTATATAAAATGGCGTGAATCAAATCATTGATTAGTAGTCAATATTTATGAAACCTGCTGTAAAGCTAGGTCAAGCTCCTGGGCAGACTTGGCTATCGAACCTCCTCGCCTGCAAAAACAAAAAGGAACAAAATAGTTCAAACAGAGGATTAGATAGATGGTTTTGCCAAGACTTGCAATGGGCAAAAGAAGGCATACCTGAAAAGGCTAGGGAGGCGAAGTCTTATCTTCTCGAGTTCAGCATAGCAAAGGTTGCAACGTTCGAGCCTTACAAGAGAGAGAAGGAAAGTTAAAAAAAAGTGTGTAACAGAAAAACGCGTACAAGGTTGTAACAAAATGATTTAGGTTCATTACGTATCGTTTTGAGGAAAAGATCGACAAACCTTTGCTCAGCCTCAATGTCTACCCCCACGGATGATGGTGCAGACACGGAGGAGTAGATCAAGGAGCCAAATGCTCTGACGAGTTTTAACAGCATACCCAGTGCAACTTCTAGATGCCTGAAAGGCGATGAATTTTTTTTCAGAATTAACATCTTGAGAAGTTAAGCTACTGCGCAAGATGGCCGTAAAGTATGAAGATTGCAGTCTACCATGTAATGTGCTTATTAGGATATTTACCTATCCATGTCACTGCCAATAAGTTCTGTCAGTGGAGGCATAAGGTAAGAGCAGATATCCAATGTGATCATATCTGTTTTCTCGGCAATAAGGCTTACTACATCGGCAAGCACCTGCATCATGAATATAAGGAAATGTTATAGTTCTGAGTTTCGACTTACCAGTTGTGCAAGGAACAACCTAGTAAATAGATGTTCTAACCATGGTGGAATTAATATTAACACTCACACTATTATCAGCCATTTTGCTACTGGCACTAAGGGCCCCTCTGATATCATGTCTTTGCCAGAAGCTAAGAACCACCTGCAGGTTGAAGGTAGTAATATTAGAAACAAAGGTTGCAACAACAAACCAACCGATGCTTTGTTTGTTAACTGTCCAGCAACAAACTCGGGTGGACACCAACAAGATAAGGTTCTTAATGGCGTAATTCAAAAGCTTGTACACAATAAGTTATTTATTAATTTTATATATATAATATAAGTTTTGGGACTTGGGAAATCGGTAAAATAACAGCATGCCAAGTTTTGGTAAACTATAACTTTGAGAATGATGATCCATTGAATACCTGCAACTTGTTTAGACGAGCACTCATCGAACCCACAAACTGATCATGAGGCTCCATCAGGTCAGCGATGGTATCTTCATCGCTAACAGAGACAGACTCATTTTGCTCAGGAAACGAATAGCCTCTCTGAAATGGATGGTAAACATAACGAAAATTTGAGTGATTCCGAGTGTATTTGCAAAGAAGCTGAATATTTCATTTTTTACCATACTAATGGAACAAGCTTCGTCAAAAGAAGAGTAAGAAACGGAATTAGTTTTAACTAAACAAAAGAGATTGCTCACATCATTTAATTTCCTGGAAACACCCTGATGATGAGAACTTTTGTCTTTCGGCTGCCAATTTGAAACTACTGAATGCGTCCTGCCTAACTTACAGTAACAAATGCATTCGACGTTAAGAGATGAACCAAACATAAAAAGAGCTGTAAAAAGCTTGTTGAAAAAAATAGGTATACCTCCTCTCTGACTTTCCACATAATATGAATTGAAATTCATCATCACTACCACGAGATTCACCTGCAATAAAAAAAAAGAGAGAGATTCGAGGTTTCAATATAACATTGACGAATAATCATTAATTGATGATAATATGGGAACACATACGAGTTTCATGCTGGTATCTAGCAAGGTCATCATTGGTGGCAGTTGTATCGACGTTTTTCGTTAGGACAAGCTTATCATCCTTGGATTTTCTCTCAGCTGTAATAGCTCCAATTGTAGAGCTCTTACCTGTAGGGCCAATATTTCTATCTGATACAGTAAGAACCATTGACCTTGGTGGCTCACTATCAGACTGAGAGGCAACAGTGGAGCTGTCCGTGTTATCCCTGGCACTGTTAAAATGCGTCCATCAGAATTCTTAGCCTGTAGAGATTGTGGTCCAGGTTTTATCAGAACTTCATCTTTCCTAGATTCGGTAGCCTGCTCTGCCCTTGTGTTAGATCTAGGCACAATGACGGGAATAACATCAGATCTGTTGAACACCAAGGAGTTCATATTTGGCTGGAACTTAGCAGCTTGGCGCTTGGAGTTGTCGCATCAGAAACTACTGAAGAACTGCCCTGACTTGTTTGGGAGCAACAGCTAACTTGTCCGTTGTGGGGTGGTTGGAACAGGAACACTGACTGTTGCTTGAATCAGCCAAGATATACAAATAACACGAAGTCAGATTCATATACTGGCAAAATAAAGGGAATGACAAAGAAAGTTTGATTCAGAATGAAGATGGAAACATCAGTTTGAGAGGGAGGAAAGACAAAAGGATGAGATTGACCAAATTAACTAGTAATTCTGAATAAATAAAATGCTTACAGGTTACGGATTTAGTGTCTGAGGCAGCATCTGAGTTTTTATGGGCTGAGAGCCTTGCAGATGATCTAGTTTCCTTACTGTTATCAGAATTATTTGAAATGGAAAGCCTGCCCAAATTAGCTTTTACATTATCCTCTGTCATCATGGTCATACCACGAGAACTGGATTTTGGTACAACATCCCCATTTAATACAGCAGTAGTACCCTTGGCATAGGGTTCAATACGCTGAAAACATCATAACATACAAGAATAATCACGAACTGATAGGACAATTCTAAGTAATAACATATATGTTCCAATTGGAAAAGACATCACGAAAGCGAAATCATACCGATATGTCGACAACCCATATCCCAACACAACTTTGATTGTAAGAACATCCAAGAAGTTTTCCTTCATGAACGTTCATGTCTGATAATTTAGACCATCCCACATCCACGGTGTCATGACTTCTGATTGGTTCCCATGAGAAAACCTGTTTCAATAAGATGAGGTCAGTATGTTACATATTTATCTCAGAATAACATAGATGAACTTACTTTTAAGTTTTCATGCAACCCACATAACAAAGTCTTCCCATCAGGATTAAAAGTCATGCAACGAACTCCGGTGGACTGTATTTAAAACAAGAAATAGTAAAAATTTTCAGGAAAATAGGAACTTATAGATGGCACAACTTATAATAGAAAGAGCAAGCAATATTAAGTAGGAAAACCTCAGGTCCAGCTGAACCAATTAGCTCAAAAGTTTCAAGATCCCAGAACTTGACAGTTTTATCAGATGACCCTGTCAAAGAATTCGAACAAAATTCAAGATAAAATTTAGATCAGGATGTTGTAAGGAAACACAAACAACAACATGCTTCTTTCATGTTTAAGGAGACACGGACAAGCACGACATGACTAACAATGCTTAAATGCAAATGGCGATAGTGAAAGAAACTTCTAGAGTAAAAACTTAGTCGAAGCATGTTTAAGGAGACACGGACAAGCACGACATGACCAAGTTACCATATGAAGATACTTAGATTAAATGCATAGTTAAAAGAGTCAAGCATATAAATTGCAAATAAATAATTCAAAATATGATTGTTCAGCTTACCAGTCGCGAGCAAAAATTCATGTGGATGAAAGTCGATGCATTGAATTTGACCTTCATGAGATTTAAATTCATGCAAAAGCTTGCCAGCTGTCAAATCCCAAAGCTGGAGGAATGGAGAAAAAATGTGAATGGTGGGAAATACCATATATAGATAAACCTAACTGAAATAAGTGCTTCAAAGAATGAAAGAAGTTTAATCTTTCTGTTAAAAAATGCACAGTGCTCAAGGAATTGATTTCTGGATTAGTTGTAAACTCCAGCAACATATAACAAGGTTAAGATATCTTGACAAACAAATTAAACATATCGCAGGTTGGGAAGATATAGATTGTACCCCAATCATAAAAATCATGAAATTATTATAACAAAAAATGCGACGAAAAAAGGGGAGCGGAGATCACACCTTAACAGAATTGTCCTCTCCTCCAGAAACAACCCAGCGGCCATCAGGAGTAAACCTGATCGCATTAATACCTCGAGTATGACCCTTATATGTGTGTATACACCCTTTCCTTCGGATATCCCAAATTTTTAGATTCGTATCCAGAGAGCCAGATGCAAAGAATTCACCGAATGGATGGAAGTCAAGAGATATGCAATTGGAACGGTGGCTAGTGAGGGTTCGAATGACTACATATCACATGTTATCAAAGTAAAGATTATGAGTTTGAGCAAAAGCTAAAAATGCAACTCCTTCTAAAGAAGGAAAACACAGTATGCTATGCTCACTCTTAGCCTCCTCTAAATCCCATAGCTTAATAGTTCCACTAGCTGATCCAGCAGCTACCAAAGCTTCCGAAGAATCAAAGCCCACAGAATCAATTCCACTCGTATGACCCGACAGGCTCTATCAATTGAAACACCAAATGAAAAAGATCAGCAAAATGTTTCTCCATTCTATTTTACAGATATCTTATAAGGGCTAGTAGAAAACTGTGAACTTACAAGAAAGATTATATCAGTTCTAGTCATGCAAAAATAAGATACTCTGTCATAGCACCACCCCAACAGATACGACACAAGAAATATCAACCAGAAGGTGCAAATAAAATGAGGAACTTTAAGAGTCATGAAAGACGAAACTAGAGAGTAAGTTAACTGACCAATAAGGAATTTGGCTTGCCAATAGCCCAGAGGTTGACCTTGTGATCTTCTCCTCCAGTCACAAGAACTCTGGATGATTTCCTCCCAATTTTTAGGCAGTTCACACTTGAAGAATGAGCTACAAATTCCTCTATAATGATATCATGGTCAAGGTTACCAAATTAAATACTTAACTTACGAACCATACAACAACCAATCTGGCTAGTACAAACGCAAGTTACCCCATAAGCTATCCAAAATCAGAAGCTGGTAAATCATGCAGAAAAAAATCGCTGACAGATAATCATCATTGATTACTCAAAATGGGCTACAATCAAAATGTCGGCACGATATCTAGCTATCAACCATTTCCTCTCCTTGTATCCGTAATTCAAAAAATGTTTAAAAGCACATATTATCTGCAACAATGCAAGCTAACTTACCGTATTCCACATAAACCCAAAAAAAACACGTCACAATGCCAAGAATGTTGTAAAAATAACATGACTACCACTAGATCCAATCAAACTTCATCGTTTAAAACCCAATTTCTACACTTCAGACCAATCTCAAATCTAGAAAAACAGGAAAAACGACGTCAGCAGAACATGAAGCACTGTGGTGCAAACAACAAGGATACGCAGCTTATATCCACGCTTCGTCGATGTCGTCATCATCGCAAAATTACCGAAAACGAAATCCAACAATCCCTAGCACAATCCCCAGCTAAGAACTCGATCTCCGAGGCTAAACTTCACCATTCTCTTCAGATCCCTAATATTCCAACAAGCCTCACTCGCACTCCATCCGAACGCGACGAAGTCTCACATGCTCGACGAAATGCACCAAACACTTCAAAGTACAAAGTCTCAAATCCTCGAGGCTGATTTCAGCTTACTGACCAACTCCTTCAACTGAAACTGTCAAACTGCTGATTAACGCATATAAATGCGGCTCAAAAAAATCCGAACGCTACAGTTCGTTTATCGAGGAAGAAGCCACGACTTTCAGATCCCAGACTTGGGGATTGGAGCAGTTTATGATCCCAGAATCTCAGATCCTAAGATCTTCTCAACAATCGAATTTGAAATGCAAATTACGTGAAAAGAGTATTTACTTCTGGTGAAATTAATTTGTCCTATAAAAAGATATTCCAAGTTTGAAATTTAGCGGACGATTTATAATTATTGTGGATTATGAGGGCTTCTCGTAAATTTATTTTCTTTGAAGGACTTTAAAACTAGGGAATTCCGCCTGGTACCCCTGTACTTCAGCGTTTTCCAATTGGTGACCGAAGTTAATTTCGGTTCCGCTTGGTACCCCTGAATATTAGAAAAGGTAACCACGTACCCGAATGACCAAAATTGCTATTTTGGTGGGTTTTAGCCGTTAAGTGCTAACAGAGATTTGGAAAAAAACTAAATACCCTAATTTTTAGCATTATCATAAACGAAACTAAAATAAAAACAAAAAATATCTCCTTTGAAATTGGCACGTCAAAATAAAAAAAAATGAAAAATTCGAATTGCTTCATCTTCTTCACATGAAAAAGTCATCCATCATCGTCATCTTCGAACGGAAAAAAACTCAAATTAAACAACAATATCCAAGAACAAAAATCAGGGAGAGGCCGAGAGGCCGCCGTGGAGGTGGTCGTGAAAGGACCCGTGAGGCATTATATGTAGACCAGAAGCCTCTCTCCCATTTCAAAACAGTAACCAAGCAGTTAAATGATGTTGCCGTGTCTTAGGTTGCACAGGATTTCAGCTCCGTTTCGAAATCGCGACTGTTGGTGTGGATAATCGTGCCGCGTTGGCCCTTTTCATGGCCACCTCCTCCGTTCGACAGCATGGCTTTGAATTCTTTGAAGCCGTTGGTCGCGTCTTTCAGCTCGGTGAGCCAGAAGATTGGGCTATACCGGGACACGACGCCACCATAGCCGGAGGGTGCTGCTCGGCGTTCGAATCGGGGTTTTCTTTTTCCATCTAGGTTTGTGTTGGGAAGACGAATCGAGTCAAGAAACAGCAGCACATGAGAATAAAAACCCCGTCGCGTTGGCTTTGGAATTGCGGTAGAGAACGCCTGAGAGGTGCTCGTGGAGTTTGAGCTCCACGCTTCAGATGAAGAAATGAGAATCAATGTGTTTGTGAGGATATTTAGTCTTTTTCGAATCTCTGTTAGCACTTAACGGCTAAAACCACCAAAATAGCAATTTTGATCATTCAGGTTACGTGGTTACGCTTTTAATAATAGTTCAGGGGTACCAAGCGGAACCAAAATTAACTTCGGTCACCAACTGGAAAACGCTGAACAGGGTACCAGGCGGAATTTCCCTTAAAACTTACATCAGGAAAAGGATAATTAAACATACACATCGAATCGAACATATGCAACCGTACTAAATATATGCTTCATATAAAAATAAAATATAAATAAACGATAAGTAATTCTTCCCTTTTTACTACCTTCTGTAATCTAATTATCTCCAGTGGCAATTTTGCAATTTAGTGATTTGTTTTTCTGATAAAAAGAAAACTAAAAAAGAAAAAATTGGAAACGTTATTGCCGTTTCGTATATAAACCCAACTAGTTCAACCACACCTGAAAGATCTACAAAACCCGCACCAAAGAATCAATCAATTGCTCGCTTATCTCGTAAGATTTCCAAAGATTATTGTTAACAATCGTTTGAAAATGTCGATGGATGGTGTTTTGTCTCCAACCGAACAGCAGAGTATGGTTTCTTCGTTTTCTTCTAGAAATCGCGGTTGGCGAAACAGCTGATACGGCACGTCAATTTCTTCAGGTATCGTAGGGACTACGAAGATTTAGGCGATTTTGCTAGATTGTGTTGATTAATGTTGGTTTCGTGTATATGGGCAGATTTCTGTGTGGAATATGAATCGTTAAGTTTGTTCCCGAGGTTGTCTTTTGGGTTTGGTTATTGTTGTTCTCTTCAACTGGGCTTTCTGAATTAGGTCTTGGTGGTGATGAAGATGTTATGTCGGTGATAAATTTTTCAATGAATGTTTTCAATACTCGGTTGAGGCTCAGCAGATCGAGCACTTTGGCTGATATAGCTTAGCTAATTGAAGATAGAACATTTCTCTGTTCGATAAGATATGAAACGTCCATTCTGATGATGTGGAAAGTTTATTGATGAACTATATTTACTGCCTGTTAGAGAATTTGCGTTGCTTAGTACTAGCTGGTTTGCTTTCATTCGACTTTCTTCAAGCCAGTTCAACTTTATATATGCCACGTTGGACGGTCAGAAGCTCGTTTTTTTTTTTTCATCTTCATTTGTCAGATGGTGAATTAGAAAAAGAGGGGAACTGATAAGCTCCTGACACGTCATCTTTTCCTTCCGCATTGCTTGTGTTATTGATTTTGTTTTTCGTTCGATCGTTACTTCTTAAATCTTTGGTCACGCAACATAGGCAACCAGCTGGAAGCTTGAGGACGCTATTCAACTCTTCTATGTAGGAAATGACGGTGGGTTGGCTGCAGCTCCAGCTGTATTCACCCCACCCGTGGAAAATGATGCACCACTCAGTGATTCGCACCCAAGGCATGTGGTTTATTTAACCAATGTTAACGAGTCTCTTAATATTAAAGTTCCCATAGGTTTACGTCTTATTTCAATCATTGTATATTGAAGGGAACAAGGAAAAGATGAAGACAGTCAAGGGCTGTTGCAACCTGATGTAGATGTTCGAGCACCATTACCAGTGAAAAGGGATGTTCTTTATGATCATCCAATTGTGTATGGGTATGTTTTCTCCAGTTCATGACTATAAGTGGAACGGTCTAAACTCCTTTTGTTTTACTCTACAATTTCCATATTGTTTTGTCTATAATTTCCATTTTGTTCATTCTTCAATCAATGCATTTGCTCTTGAGGACTTAGCGTTGTGAACCTCGATCACCATCATCTCTTTTTAGACCTCCAAGACACGAAGGTTCCTCATATGCAACTCACAATGTTGTCCCTTTCCGCAATTTCGAGGAGGAAATGAAACATCCACGAGTCTGGGGATCAGAACAAGGTTCTTCTTCTTCTGCGGCCGATAAAGCACAGGACAGCCTTGCATCTTTGTACCGTCCTCCATTTTCCTTAATGTTTCAAGGGACTTTTGAAAAGGTAGGTTCTTTTTGCCCTCAGAGCTTTTCTTAATGTTTTGTGGGATGGTCTTTGATTTTAACAAGTCACTGCTTTTCTTCTTTGCTTTAAGATATAATGTCATTAAGCTAATTTTGTCATGCAGGCTAAAGATAATGCGAAGATGCAGAATAAGTGGCTTCTAGTGAACGTGCAGTCTACAAAGGAGTTTAGCTCACACATGGTACTTCTTCTCTGTCAATCAGACCAAACTGTTATTTCCCCTTTGAAGAATATGGTTTTAGCATATTGTGATCAATGTCGATATTTTCTACTACCAATCTTCTTCCTAGACCTCTAGCTCTGATCCTCTTAATTATATCTCCCGTTCTTTTGTCTTGATTCATTTTGTTATTAGCGGTCGTACTTCTTTTTCAGCTGAACCGTGACACCTGGGCTAATGAAGCCGTAGAGCAAACCATAAAGAGTAACTTTGTCTTCTGGCAGGTTTGTGCTTCGTTTCTATCATGATTTTGTCTCGAAATAACGTTGCCCCCTCCCAAAACACCACATCCCGTCCTATTTCTGTATACCCTTAAATTATTTCCCGACTCTTTTTACGTGTGTGTCTTATATATCGTCTCGAACTATTTTGATGTTGGGAACAACTGCTGCTTCTACAGATTTATGACGACACCGACGAGGGTAGAAAGGTATGTACCTACTACAAACTAGAGAACATCCCTGCAGTTCTTGTGATTGATCCCATAACTGGTCAAAAAATGCATTCTTGGCGTGGAATGATCCAACCCGACAATCTGCTCGAGGTAAACCGCCCTTTCGATTCAGAAAGCAAGTACTTTTTCTACAGTTTGCCATGTTCAGACACGAGAATTTATTTCGTCTTCTTATTCTTCTTCAGGATCTTGTGCCATTCATGGATGGTAGTCCCTCAGATAATCACACCAGCCTATCGTCCCACAAGCGTCCCAGAGATACTTCTCATCCTATTGGGTCTGACATTCCAGGTAATATTTTTGCTTCTTCGAATGTTATTTATATTATAATCAAAGTAAGCTTGAGTTTCAGTAGGAACTTACAATACAGATATACTTACTAATCCTTTTCTTCATAATCGTATCAATTGGCTGCAGAGGAAACAATTTATGACGACGAAGAACTGCAGAGAGCACTCGCAGCTTCTATGGAGAATAACATTGAGAAAGAACCAAACGATTCCAACCTTGAGAAGGAACTCGAAAAGCCTTCTTATTTGCCTTTGCCTGAAGAACCTAAAGGCGACAGAAACCTCCTCTGCAGGGTCGGAGTCCGTCTACCAAATGGGCGTAGAGTTCAAAGAAACTTCAACCGCACTGACCCCATTAAGGTTAGAAGTTAGCATTTGCTCGGTTTTTTTTTCTTGAATTTCTCATTCGAAAAAGAGAAGATTATGGTGAAATTCCTCCAAGGTTTGAATTCTTGGCGCTCTTTAATTTCAGTTGCTTTGGTCGTTTTGCTATACCGAGCTGAAGGGAGAAGGAACAAAGCCATTTCGCCTAACACAGGCAATTCCCGGCGCTTCGAAGACTTTGGAGTACGACGTTGATTCAACGTTTGAAGAAGCTGGCGTTGCAAACTCCATGATTTCTGTTACATGGGAGTGAAGTTTGTGATGGTATTTATTTTTCGATGATTTTTCTGTTACTCCGTAATGGCTATGGTATGCGTGGCCATAGTACCAAGACCAATGGCATATAATGTTAATGTTTTGCACATTTAATGCTTGTGTTAATATATTAATATATATTATTACTTCATAAGGTCTTGCAAATTTATGGGAAAAAATTACTTTCATATCGTTTGTGTTGCGTTCCACGAAAAATAAACTCTGGTTAATAAAATTATCCTGGTATATAGACAATAACACAGATTGAGTGAAAAATTATCCTATCTTTTCAATGTGTAAACATTTATGGAGTGAAAATTACTTCAGCAGAGTCACGTTAAAGAAGTATTCTTAAAGGTTTGGATAGAGACATGTAATTGACTTGGTAAGGACCTTATGTTTCAAGCATTATATGTATGATGCAATTAATATTGAAAGAAAGAAAATCAGAATAAACGAATATTTGAAAATTGCAGCATCTGAAAAATAGATCGACAAAACACGAAACAGACATTCCGACACACAAGGAGTTGTTTAGTTCATATTTATTCAAACTGAGAGAACTAATCAATAACTCAAGTAGTTTTCAACTGATGATATACCTGCAAAAGTTTTAAGCATGATATATCATAGAGACATTCTTACCAATTTCTCATATAGGATCTTGTCGTCTCTCCCAGTATTGCTCTCCAAGAGCGCGCTTTGAACGAGTTCCTATATAATCACGAAAAGAAAAAAAAATCAACTGAGAATACATATTGAGCGATGAAAGAGAATGAAGGAAAGATAGAACGCGAGACCTTAACATCGCGATTCGGAAGGAACTTTCCCAGATTATGTATGATCAATCTAAGATCTTCAACCTGAAACAATCACAGTGCATTAGTGTAGTTAGGAGAACTACCCATAGTCTTTTTCGATCATACCGATGAGTAGAATATATATTTCGAAACGCTCACCCTAATGTACCCAGCACAGTTTCTATCGAAAAATCTGAAAGCCTGATTAACATATACAAGAAAAAAAATTAGGATTATAATTTAGATAGACAATTGAATAGCTTGGAAAAGGAAGTAAAATCATAAGGCAGTGTTGAGAGTAACGTGCCTGCAATAGTTCCTTGTCGACTATAGCTACAGTTGCTTTCGTCTTTGATTCCTCTGTAAAAAGCTTGTTATCCCCAGTGCTAGGCTCGACTTTTTGATGGTCTCTGAAGCTTCTGTCTTTGGTTCCTCCTTGATTAACGCATCTGAATTGCTTGGCTCAACTTCTGTAATAATCTCGGGATTTTCTGCAGAGGTTTCGTGCTGGTCTTTCTTCTGATTCGAAGCATCATCTACGTCATGTGCTTCCACAGTTGCCTTTTCCTCATCAATGTGCTCTTCCTATACACAAAAGGCTTCAAAGGTTGTTATTAAAACAAAAAAAATGCACAACTTGAGAAGAATATGGATTTTCGATTATCCAGCCTGGCCACACTTTTTCGGCCCAAATCGCCACGAGGAGGAGCAATCGTACTACCACAAGTTTCACAATGCTTCTTGGAGATGGAGTTCGGGACTAAAGTGTGTCCCAAAATCATGACTTAATTTTCTCCAACAGAGATAGGAGGATTAAGCTAGTTTTGTAGATCGTTCAGATTGATAAAACACACAAACATATTAAGTAAAATTATGTTCTTGCCTTGTTAGGGCTGGCCTCGGCCATCTCTTCATCTTCTTCTGGATCTTCCTCATCCTCCTCAATAGGATCTTCTATCTCCGTTTCGTCATGTTCGTTACCATTACTCTCATCGTTAATTGTCTGATCATTGTTTTTCTGAGTAACTTCGTCCTCATCTTGGTGAGTATCGTCAGTCTTTCTAACTTTGTCTTCTCTGGCTTCTTCCAAACCTCATCGTTTCTCTGAGTAACTTTGTCCTCATCTGGTGAGTGTCATCAGTATTTCCAACTTTGTCGTCTTTGGCTTCTTCCAAACCTCATCGTTTTTCTGAGTAACTTTGTCCTCATCTTGGTGAGGATCATCAGTATTTCCATCTTTGTCTTCTTTGGCTTCTTCCAAAACCTCATCATTTTTCTGAGTAGCTTTATCCACATCTTGGTGAGTATCATCAGCATTTCCAACTTTGTCTTCTTTGCTTCTTCCAAAACCTCATCGTTTGTCTGAGTAACTTTGTCATCATCTGTCTTAGCGCGTTTTTTAGGCGAGTTGTCCTCAATTTTTTTCTGAGAAGTCTTTTCTCTTTCTCTCTTCTTTTGGTTTCGTTTCCTTACAAATTCAATTCGCAGCTTCTGCATAGAGGATCGTTGAGAGGTTAAAACATAAAGAAATAGGTGCAAGGAGAACAGTACAAGATTTTGTCGCTACACCCCAACCTCAAGAAAAGCCAACAGACGAGAGCCCATCTCATGCTGGAGCATTTCATACAAGGTTTCCGCAAACAATGATAGCTGTTAAGAAAATAAAACACATCAAACTGTCACTTGCAAAACGGGATCAAGAATTTACATTGAGCATTTACAAACAGCAGGTTATATGTTGAGATTCACACGGAAAAGGCACTCTGAATATAAAATTAGTTCTCCGTATAGCAACAAGTTAAAAACATCAAAGATCACAAACCTCAAATGTGGATTCTTCAATATCCTTGTCATTATAATCCAGGAGTGAATCTAACGAAAGCGACATTGACTGAACCTGTGTTAGAGATCAATGAAGAATATACAGAGTCAAACACGGAGTACCATGGAAAAAATATATCGGTAATCACATGGAGTCAACCTACTTTCGAAACCTTGCTCCCTCTTGTTTGAATAATTAAACCAGGATGCTTAGGAGGCTCGTTAATTCTTTCCTTTCCCTTTGCTGTTTTATTGGCTGTGCCTCCCGACTCATTTTCAACGCCTTTTCGTTCATTTTTGTCCCTTGGGCTCTGCTTTTCCACTTGATTTTGATCCTTATCATTTTGAGAAACTTCATTTTTTATGCCATCAGTCTCCATTGCAGACTCCAAAATTTCGTTGCTGGCAGGTTTTTTGCTTTCCTTCTTCTCAGGTTTAGCTTTTTTAGCATGTGTGTCGTGAGGCAGATCGTTTTCCAATTTTCTTTCAGATCATCTTCAGCAACCTTAGGGTCGGCCTTTTTCTTTGCAACTTTCTTTACAATTTTCTTTTTCACACTAGTCTTGGCATTATCTTGCTTCAAAGCATCACCCTCGTTCGATTCATCCTTTGGCTTAGCATCATTACCCTGTTGTTCCTCTACAGTCTTCGCTTCAGGAGATGCCATTTCATCTTTCCCGCTGCAGAATGAGCTGTTTCATCAACAGATTCTTTACTCACAACTGTTTCAATTGGTGCAGCATCCCCTCCTTTTGTCCGGAACTTTCTGAAGCGACATTTTTCTCTTCGACATTGTCGTTTTCCACCTCATCACTCTGTTTAGCAGAACTTTCTGTACCCTCTTTCTTCTTCAGCACTTTCCTCTCACAATTCTCTTTACAATCTTTGTTTTCTTTTTTCCTGGTTGCACAGTATTAGCATTCTTAGCATCGGAACTTCTACATGATCTATCTTTAATTCACTCTGTTCTTTAATGCTTTCAGGATCTTTATTGTCAGCTGCTTTCTGTTTATCGTTTGCCTCTTCTGCTTCTATTGTCTTGGCACTTTTCGCCTACTGTCATCATCTACAGGCTTGCCTGACGACGATTGTTCATTCTTTTCTGAGATTCAACTTTTGTACTGCTATCGATGTCAGGTTTCTTCTTGTCTACAAAATCAATAGAACAAGTGAGTAAATGCCACATAATCAAACAACGATACGAGCAGGGAGTGTATTACCTTTTGGGCTTTCTACATTGTCTCCAGTTATCTGCTATGACAAAGACAATAAATGTTAGGAACTAACCACTTATGTACAGAATATTTCTATGGATACTTCTTTTTTAATTTCCCAGTTTAAATAAATTTTTCTTACTAGCTTTATCCAAGTGGTGCTAGAAGATTTCAAGCATCTAATAAAAAAAGTTTTGGATGAGATTAAACACAACACCTGTTCCTTCAGGTGGCTTGGAGCAGCCTCTCTGAGACAGCCTTCTTGTGACTAAGCCACTGATTTCTCCATAAATCCACTGAAGGAAGAGATTCCGAAAGATCAGGAACAAACAACACAGTTACCTCTTTGTGACTGAAATGGCCATCTCTTCCAACTCTGTGGTAATGAATCTGTGGAGTGGAAGAAACGTGCAATCAGTTAATAAAAAAAAAAACCAGAAGAAATCACAAAATTGGAAATCATTGAAGTATGCATTAGCATCCAGAAATTAGCTTAGAAGCAAAATAATGTAATCAAAGTATCCGAGAGATGATAGAGCAGTGACACAATACTACCTCAAGAAACCGATTCCAGTGCTTACAGTGCTTCAGATCTAGATTCGTTACGTTCTTTGCATACCTACAAGGACACATTTGAGGACAAGCGAGAGAACAAAATCTAAAATTGCAGCTAGTATGCTATGGTCAAACCTCATAGCAGCTCTAAGCAAAGCAGATTCATCAACAGAAGGGTCCCCACCATCAACAGTTTCCCATGGGCCTCCGATCGCCATTAAGGAATTGTTATTTTTAAGAATAGCAAATCGAAGTAGATTGCAAAAATGTGGAATTCGATCATCATAGACCCTATCAGATGACAGTTCTGCTAGAGCATTCTGGCTAAGTCCACTCATCAAGATAATCTGCAAAGAAAACAGAAAGAATCCAGGCAATTTTGCACAACTCGTGTGATATAAATATTTAATATATGTTGATCTATGTATTCACGCTCATGTAGACATAAATGCAGTTTTTCATAATCCTTAACATGTTAGTGCTGGAATGCACGAGAAAAGAAAATAAATAACAATCAAACCTTGGAATTCCATACAGTTTGTCCTCCAGTTACCAACTTGTCGGTAGTGAGCTGACTAGAAGGCAAATCTTTCTCCTCTAAAGCACTGTCTTCGACGAAGTCATGCTCAAAACTATTTATCATGGCAGTGGGTTAATATTATCTTTGTAACCAATCAAAGTGAAACTTTGCAGTATTATAAACAACAGTCATGCATGTCATACCTTACAGGATTATACAAAGAGAGCTTCAAATTTCTCTTCGGCCAAAAAACAGACACCTATAACCATCAAAATCAGAATATAGAACATAGAAACAGAAGCAGAAGCAGGAACATATATTCTTCTGAAAAAAAAACAAAATGTTGGTACCTTTGAGCACTCTGGAGAATATAAAGTCGGGAATATCTCTTGTCCAATGACAAGTAATCCCTCTCTGACTCCAAAAGATTAAATGAGATTACCTATAAAACAAAAGGCTATCTCAAGAAAAAACTCAATAAACATATCATTATGGGTTTAAACAAAATAAAATCTCTTAGTACATTAGACCTCAGACCCCATTTGATTCCGTAAGATTGCTAAAGAAGCTCAGGCGAAATAGATAATCGCACAAATAAAGATTGAAAGGCGAATACCAGGCAGCGTGACCAGTGACTACATCAGAACCACCAGATCAGAACGGAAAGGACACGGACAGTTGTGCTAACGAGGACAAGGTATTAAGAAAGTTCAGTTGTCGAATACGATCCAAACGGGCAGCAAGAAGGTAGTGCGGTGGGTGAGGGGGCAAAGTAA
>JAPQWV010000787.1:0-152500 GCA_027422505.1 Craterostigma plantagineum
TCTTTTCCTGTATGAATCAGCGGCGAGTGTGGAGTATATGTGCTGCGATCAGCATTTTTCCTTCATGTTTGCTGAAGATGACGTGTACGATGTTTCGCCAGAAATGATCCAAGAATTCAGAGAGTTCCTCACCGTATCAGGTTTTTCAGTATTTGGTCTTAGCTACTTGACAATAAATAAGTTATCATTCTGCATTTAGTAGTAATTCTGTCTTTCCCACCGTGGCAGTGTTTTCCAGTATTTGGTCTTAGCTACTCCGGTGTTAAATAAATTATTATTGCCAAATTTAATAATTATTCTGTTTTTTAATCACATATTTTTTCCACATACCAACAAGAGATGCTTCATTTGAAAAACATGCACGTTACAGTACATACCTCAATCCAAAAATAGACCCGTGCAACGCACGGGTTGCACTAGTATAATATATGACCGACACATATATCTAAATTTAAGTAAACGATGGGAATTATCTTAAATTATCTTATTATCTAGGATAAAATAATTGAATTTTTTATTATCATGACATTGACAATCAATGTGTTAACGTAAGTAGCATGATCCGTGGTTCTTAATATGAAACATAACGGTGGAAATTAGAAATTTTATTTTTATTTCCACCGTATTTGAAGGATTCAGGTAGTAGAAATACGATATGACGATGAGCTGCCCCTTTTCAACTAAACTTTCGCGGAAAAAAAGGAAAAAAAAAAAAGAAAATAATTTTTGACGTCATTAGTTCCTCGTAATCACCGTTCGCCGGAGGAGGAAGAATTGGAGGTGGGTTAAAGGAACCTCTCCACATGATTCTCCTCTGATTTGAATAAGATAGAATCCGATCATCGTTGTGCTACGGTTTGGTTTTGATCGGCGAGAGATAACAAAATAATGGGAGCAATGTCGCAGAGGGTAATGCCGGTTTGCGACAGCTTATGCGTTTGTTGCCCGTCGATGAGGCCGAGATCGAGGCATCCCGTGAAAAGATACAAGAATCTTCTGGCCGATATATTTCCGAAGAACATGGTAATTTGTTGTTGTGAAAGAAAAACAGCTGACGATTTTCGATTTTCGATCAATGTTTGTTGTCGGATCATGAGATTTCGTCATCTGCTGTTCGTCAATGATTCAATTGTGTCCCTCGTTTTTTTTTTTTTTTTTTTTTGTTTTTTTTGTATTTAGGTGCATTATAGTTTTAGCTCGTATCTAAGATGGAAATATGTTGATCTGTGATCGGTCATGCGATGTTTTTGTGAATGATATCAAAACAATTTTTTTGGATCACGCGTGGATTCTAATTTCGATTAACCTAGCGCATTGTTGATACATAATATTGCAGGAAGAAGAACCTAACGATAGAAAAATCGGGAAATTGTGTGAATATGCCTCGAAAAATCCTCTGCGAGTGCCTAAGGTTAGTCTGTTATCACGGTTTTGTAGTTAATTTCTTTGATTGAGCACTCATTCTCACCTTTTTCTTTCTGTTAAGAGAAATATATTCCTCACATTTTCTATTCTCCAATTTCTACCAATATCAGCAAGCATTAGCAAGTCACAACTTGAATCTGGGAATTCATGTTCTGTCCTTGTTTCGAGGCATATTTCTCTTTTTATACATTTTTCAGAAAATAATCATTCTCCTGTGAAGGTTACTCAATTACATATCTGTCTCAGTTAACCGTAACTCAATATCAGCCGATTGCATTGAGTTTTAGACTTCTATTTTCTTTTCAATAAATGCGTATCTCTTCTTGTGTTTAAATTGGCCAATTGAGTTCTATCTCGCAGATTACAAGTTCACTGGAACAGAGGTGTTATAAGGAGCTGAGATCTGAAAATGTTAATGCCGTGAAAGCTGTCATATGCGTCTATCGCAAGCTGAGTGTATCATGCCAGGAGCAAATGTGAGTGTGAGTTTACATATCATGCCTCGATTGCATTATTATCTAAAATAATCGTATGCACATAGACATGTAAGGAAACTATTCATGATCTTATGAGTGCTTGGTGCCGTTTCGCAAACTTAAAGATGAACTTTTCATGCAAGTATTGTTTATATTTTGATTTCTTTCCTTAGTTTTTATCGATGCAAGTGATACATATTTTCGGCAACATCATAGTTGGACATGTTGGGGCATATTTTAATGTACAACTGTACTTCAGTTTTCAATCTTTTAATGACAGTGCTAAGTTTTCTGTGTCAGGCCATTGTTTGCTGGTAGTTTTCTCAGTATTATAAACATTTTGCTTGATGAGACAACGCATGATGGAATGCGCATTTTGGGTTGCCAAGCACTGTTTGATTTTATAAATAATCAGGTAAGGTTACATTATTTCCTCACTGTTAAACATTTTTACCTGTATGATTTGACTGATGTGAAGTTTCTTTCGTCGTCTTTTTTTTTTTTTCAGAAGGATAGTACCTACATGTTTAATTTGGAAGGCTTAATACCGAAATTGTGTCTTCTAGCTCAAGAGATGGGGAATGATGATAAGATACTGCATTTACGTTGTGCTGGACTGCAAGTACTTTCTTCAATGGTAACTTTGTTCATTTTTATCTTATATTAAACACATGAATGCCCTTATAAAATTGTAAGATATGATCATATTCCTAATTTACATGTAGATTTGGTTCATGGGAGAACAATGTCACATCTCAACTGATTTTGACAGTGTAAGCATTTCTGTACTGTTCCTTTTTTTATATCACTTGGTTGGAAAGTTATGCTTGCAGATCATTTGTCCGTTAGGTGTCCTGATTGTTATTCTCATGCCCGCATTCTTGTTTATCGAATGACCAGGTTGTAAAAGCAGTGCTTGAAAATCTGCTTAACAGCAGTCAAGAGCACAAAGCTGAAGACCAAATTTCATCTGACGCACTGAAAAGGGCTACATCATGGAAGACGATAATAAACGAGAAAGATCATTTGGCCATGTATATTAACTTGTCATTTATCACATGTGCAGCTATTTTATTGGCCAAGTTTCATGCCTTTATTATCATGATTATTTTTTGTTTTTTGTCGCCAGATCATCTGGAAACCCAGAATTCTGGTCTAGAGTTTGCTTGCACAATATGGCAAAGTTAGCTAGGGAGGCTACAACAGTTCGCCGTGTACTCGAAGCTTTGTTTTGTTACTTTGATGAAGGCAATCTCTGGTCCCCTGATCAGAGCCTTGCACTTGATGTGATGCTTGATATGCAATCAGTCGTGGAGATTTCAGGCATGTGCAACTTAAAATTCTGAATCCAAATAAATTAGAAAAGGGTTCTAGTTTTTCCCTTCTCAATTCCTATTTACTGTTTTGACCATTCAGGGCATGACACTCACTTCTTGCTATTATCCGTGATCAAGCATCTCGATCATAGGAATGTTTTGAAAAACCCCAATATGCAAATTGATATTGTTCGAGTTGCTACCTCTCTGGCTCGAGTAACAAAGGTGCAGTCGTCTGTTACACTTGTTGGTGCATTCAGTGATATGATGAGGCATTTGAGGAAAAGCATTCACTGCTCCATTGATGCCTCGACGCTTGGTGATGAAATAATTCTGTGGAATAGGAATTTCCATGCAGCCATCGATGAGTGCCTTGTCCAATTGTCTTACAAGGTTTAACCATTTATAATCTAGTTGTTGCAATAGACATATTCGCTGTTTCATTTTTCATTTGAAGAGCTCAGGGAGATATAACTGATTTTGCTGTTGAATAGTAGTATGCAAACCATAAATACGCTAGCAAGAGGAACTAGTTAAGGTTTTTTTTTCATTGTCAATGAAAGAAGAGCTAAGAAATACTAATCCCGATTGGTATGTGAATTAGTTAGGTGATGCTGGGCCCATTCTGGATGTGATGGCAGTGACGTTGGAAAATATTTCAAATATAGCTGTGATGGCACGGAACACAATTGCAGCTGTATATCGTGCTGCACAAATTGTCGCTTTCTTGCCCAATTTGGTGTATGAAAACAAGGCATGAACCTACCAATTATGTCAATCCATGCTAATTTTTACAATTTTTGTAAAATATTTTTGTTGTTATTCGTTGTTATCCTGTGACTCCAGGCCTTCCCTGAAGCACTATTTCATCAAGTACTTCTGGCCATGGTTGCCCCAGATCATGAAACCAGGCTTGGAGCGCATCGCATATTTTCGGTTGTGCTTGTTCCATCATCTGTTTGTCCTCAATCGTCATCATCCACCGGTCAAAGTCCAACTAATCATGCTGATTTAGGGAGGACCCTTTCTAGATCAGTTTCTGCTTTCTCTTCTTCAGCTGCTCTCTTTGAAAAGTTAAGGAAGGAACATGGTTCGTCAAATAGATTTTCCAATCCAGCTGATGGGGCTTTGGATGAGACAGAAGAGATGTCCCAAAATCAGTCATTTTTTACACGACTTACATCAAGCTATAGTCGGAAGACTAGCAGCAAGAGATACTCTATTCCTCCAAGCTTACAAAATATGGAGAACGATCTGGTACTTTTTTTTAACCCATTTCTTTTTTCAAATCCATAAATTGGAACTTCTTGTAGTTTTTTCACTATATATGTAATTTATGCAGAGTGGAGTATCTCTCAAGTTAAAGACTCGCCAAATCAGTCTCTTGTTGTCATCAATTTGGGTACAGGCCATCTCTCCCCTGAATACACCTGCCAACTTTGAAGCAATTGCTCATACTTATAGCTTGGTGATGTTGTTTTCACGTAAGAAGGTAAAGTTCTTCATTTTCTTCGGGCTATGCCTTCTTTATTTGTTGCAGGATTTCAAAATTTTTTCTGCCATTATCTGATGTAGTTTTTCTTTATTGTCCTCAGAAATCATGTAATGAGATTCTTATCCGAAGTTTTCAGCTAGCAATCTCACTGAGGAACATATCTATTCGAGGAGGTCAGTTTTCATATTCTTGAATCTTGTCTCGCCATATTGTCTATGGTCTTGTTAAAGAAAAAACAAGTGCTGATTATGCTGTAACTAGGCCTTGTGTGTACACAATAGGAAAGAGGTGAATGTATTGCATGTGTTATCGAGGTCTTGAAACAGTTATGTAACTAGATATCTAATTTGAAACATAATGCACGCAAATGTATAGGATTTGTTGAATTTCTTATCATTTTTGGTTCCTTACAGCAATCATTTTCTATATAGGCCCCCTTCCACCATCTCGTCGACGGTCTCTTTTCACTCTGGCCACATCAATGATTCTTTTCTTGGCAAAAGCCTACGATTTACCTCATCTTGTCAATTATGCCAAGGCGTCATTAATGGACAAAATGGTAAACATTGCTAACTGTGTCACTTTTTTTTCAAATCAGAGTTGTTTACTTACTTATATTGCTGCTGCCGATTAGAAACAATTTTTGAATGCCCAAATTGTTACAAATGAGCTTCTACAGGTCGATCCTTTCCTTCATTTGGTGGAGAACTACAAGTTGCAAGCTTGTGAACGTGTTGGAGAAGGAAAGGAAAACTCAACCAAAACATATGGATCCAAAGAAGACGATGAAGAAGCATTAAATTCGTTTTCTTCTCTCAAAATTTGCGAAGATCAATCTACAGAATCCATTGCGTCAATGATTCTTCAAAATCTGGGAGAGCTATCGAAAGTAATTGTCTAATCTAAGTTGTCCTTTTAGAATCAGCTTCCACCGTACTATATCTGATTTTGCAAACTATTGTGCGCTAGGATGAATCGTCCAAACTCGAAGAACAGCTTCTCAAAGATTTTGTCCCCGACGATGTATGTCCTTTGGGAGCCCAGCTTGTTCTAGAACAATATGGTTCGAAAGAACTCCTTGAGGTGGTTTTAATTTTCGTTACTGAGGCGTCTTTCTTCTACTATTATTGCTTTGATCACCTAAACCGATTTCTTTTCCTTTTCCTTTTTTACAATAATGCTTAAGGTTGAACACGCTACCGATGAATATCCAACCGACTCCTTCGCAAGCCAAACTGATACTTCCCACATGGCAAAGAATAGTTCCAACCTTTTGAGCGTCGATCAATTTATGGATATGGTAAGTTGACACATTCCTTCACAAAAAAGAGCTTTACTTTCTATGTATTGACCGAAAGTAAGATCAGTTTGAGGTTTTTGCTTGACATATTAACACGAAAAATTTGACGATTTTAGGTGTCTGAGACAACAAAAGACGTGGGTCATTTTTCGTCTGCTTTGAGCCCTTCTGAACTGCCATTCAAAGACATGGCCAGCCATTGCGAGGCTCTTCAGGCGGGGAAACAACAGATGATGTCCAATTTCATGGATTTCCATTCGCCTGCTCAAAGCGCTTCGTCGAGCTTCCTTTGTCTTGAGAATACTTCATCACCAGATTCGTCCCCTCAACCGAGATATTTAACGGTAATTTTTTTTTTCTTTTCCCGGCTTTCAAAGCTATATTAATGAATGGCTAACTCTTTCGTTTTTTTTTTTTGTTTTTTTTTTTTCAGTCACCAATGGTCCAAAGCATAGTCTTGCCATGCGCAGCTGAGTTTCAGCACCACAATGACTTCTTTCGCTTGCCAGCTTCGAGTCCGTACGACAACTTCTTGAAAGCCGCTGGAAGTTGATGATATATTTACATAAGCATCAATCATGAGAAAGAAAAATGGACCATACTAATCAAATTTCATAGTGTCTATTTATTTCATTATTTATTTATTCCTTTTTATTGGCGGGGAATATACCACTTCTTGCTGAGCGAAGTGGTGATGAGCTCCTTGAGTATACAATAACATGAGAAAACGATGTAAATCCTCCAAACGTATTTTATCTTATATATAATGCAATTTAGTGAATTTTCGAATGCTTGGCATATTAAACAGGCGATCTCTCCAAAATATTAGAAAATTAATGAAAAAATCCCACGAGGATACACTACAATTACCACCATTAGATTATGGTTCATAAAATTTAATCTCCCTATATATATAAGGACAATAGATACATCCCATAGCTAACACAAAAACAAAAAATTCATTACAAGCCGAGAGATGGCTCGACTTTCTTCATTCTTCTGTCTTCTCATTGCAGCTGTTTTTGTTTCAGGTGCTTCATCCCAAGCCTCTTCCCTCCATTTACATCATCAGTATTCTAATTTTATTTCAAGATACATTTTTTTTTCTGTTAAATTTTCTACAGCCGCGAAAGGCGACAAGCTTTGCCCATGGGTAATAAAAGGCGTTCCATGCGAGGGTTCAGACATGGGGCTAACATGCCTTCCGAGGTGCTACGTGGCTTGCGACACGGTTTCAGTGGTTGGGCAGTGCATAGACTACGGTGGAACCATAGGCAAGACTTGCACTTGTGGGCTCATTCCCCCGACTGCAAGACAAAGCACTGCCATGCCCCCGCCGTCCCCTTGAGGCCAATCTTGGAAGAATCCAAATAAAAATCCACGACATTATTATTATTATTATTATTATTATTATTATTATTATTATTATTATTATTATTATTATTCCATGAAATGAAACAACACTGTTGTACAATAATAATACCCTTCGAGAAATAATAAAATATTACAGTAGATGCCACGTGTTGTCGATCTTTTTTACGAGAGGTATTTCTTAAAGAGCTCGTTGGCTATGGCGAATGCGTCGCCATGTGCTTTTACGGGGTATGGCTCTGTGCCTTCCTGCCATTCGTTCGAGTAAGAGATCCATTCTCTTCTCCATCCTTTGACGTCGAAATTGCTATTATTTTCTTCGAGGCTCTTTAGCAGACGACCCATGTACATGGACGCTCGTGGGAGGTAGTATTTCTCTAACAGTCCGCTCCAAAATTTGTTCGCTGGCGAAAATTAATAAAACACAGACGAATCGAAGCGAAGCTCGACAAAGTAAAGCGTTTTAGAAACGATTCGACTAAAGATACTTAACCATAGTCATGGAGCTTGCTCTGCTTTTCCTCGGTGTTGTCATACCACATTGTTACTTGAGTCCTTGCGTTCCATTCGTACTAAAAATACAGTCAAACGGAGAATAGATGGATTGTTTTAACTTTAAGCCATTAAGAGACACAGTGTAATAATGGTGGAAGGAAAGATGGACCTTACTTGTTTCTTTTCATCTCCATTCGTAGACAACTGTTTTGCACTTTCGAGCCAAGTGCCGAGGAGGAAGCTGTCATCAGATGCAAGAAGCCTGTCTATATCTTTGATTAGGCATAAGAACTTCGTCGAATAAGAAGCAAGTGCTTTCGCATCTTTGTCCAAGAAAGAACGTATGGCCTTCAGATAGACCTCGTTTGCAAGCTTCGAAAGAGTCTGCCTTGTCAAGTCGACCAAATCGTACCTATAAATGATTAAAAAAAAAGTTAAGACTACTTTCCCGTCATACTTTTTGATACCTTCTATATGAGTAGAGCGTTCTTACCTATACGTGGGAACTTGGGCAAGTTCATTCCCAGCGTCGAGGAACAGTTTCAAGGCATCGATGGAATCTTGATTATTATACCATAAGTGAGGCTTAGGCAGCGAAGAGCTTCTTTCGTGGAGAAGAAACCTCCTCTTTTGCTGTGTTCTCAAGAGTATATGCCTCTGAATAACGTTAGGATTATCAGCTTGGGAAGCTGCCGAGGGATCCCAGTCGGGAAACTGCACTATGTAGTCTTTGTTGTGGTCCTTCATGAAAGTCGAAGGTGGTAAAAAAATCAATTCATTAACCTACGTTTTTCATGTAATAAATTTGATGAGCCTTACAGCGATTCCATCAGAGCAGTTGTAGATTGTTCGATGGAGAATTTTCCATGCAGCTTCGGCTTGGTGGACTGATTTACCGTATCTTCTCAGAGAGTACGTAGTCAACCAATCCTGCAAGTTAAATTTCTCAGAGTCGAGTTTTTTCATGGTAAAAAAATGCCAGAAATGGATGATAATGGCTATTACATATAATCAAAATCAAGTTGAACTTTTAAGAATGAAACGATCCCTTTCAATTTGTAAGTTCCATACTATTTCCATTCAAGAATGCAGTATATCTCATAAAACATGTCAATTGCAGACACATAACGAAAGGTTTCGTGATAGTTTTATAAGATGCACAAAGATCTTGAGAAGGATACTATTGGCTCAAGTAAAATGAAATCGGTTTCTGGTAAACTTGGCGACCATGTAAAAAGGATATTAAATGTTTCCTGTCAAAAGAACACCCAATTACCTCGAGTTTTACAGGTTTACTTCTAAATGCCATTTCAGACATCAACTCATACACAACGGGTTTTGTTCGATCCCTTCCATGCACATACCTACACCAACCTATACCGAAAGAAGATTATGAGAACACTAAGCATATAAATGACAGTTCGTTCGTTCGACCATGTACAGTTTATTCATAGGTTACCATTGTTGAATTCTTGCTCACACGAGCATCGATAGGCCCCGTGGAAACTGCATCTAATGTGCCATACATTTCAATGTTTCCACCAAAGTTATGAAGCATGCACCTGAAAGTGAGATGTGGCTTGACAAGGTTAACAGTTTAGGTTAATAGGGAGGAGCGAATCACAGTATTACATTAGCTTGTTGGAAATGGCAAAGATAAACTTAACTGAATATGTTGCATACCATATGTAAGGAGTGTGGTAAAATTGAAATGAAGATTTCCAAATAGGTTGACATCAGCAAATAGATCAAGCACTATCATCTTCCCAAATGGAACAGAATGTAGAAGTGCCTGGAAACCATAAATAACTTCGTAAAAAAAACCATCCAAATGCCTTGTATATCTCAAAAGTACCATCATAGGAACATCAAACAAGAATTTTATGAAGGGAACTTCAGTTTATGGAAGGGAATTTTACATCGCTAGTGAAAAAATTCAGGTATACATGTAAAAAGGAGAGATCACTGAACTTGGTAAACTTAGTTAGCACATACCTTCATCTGTGGTGGTTTCCAGAAAGATGAGTCTGAATAAAATAGCCAGCCCTGAAAGATCGCTAAAATTATAAAAGGCTGAGGAACCATATTAAAAATTCTCGAAGAAATTTTTTAGAAGTTATCATCTATCAACGTGGTAACGACATTTTTTCCCCTAAAAACAATTGGTATAGACCTTAAAATTATCATCCGATGCTTTGCACCGCCCCTAGAAAAGCTTTGTTCCACAGAAAAACTCCGAAGGTAAAATAACATACTTGCATTAACCATATTGCATCCTTGTCGACTGCAGACATTGCTTTGTATACTGAAGAACCAAGCGAGGAGATATAGTCTGGGTCACTTGTAGGTGGAGAGTTCTCATTGAACGTATCACTAAACAAATGATGAATTGTACGTCCCATTTATTTAGTTCAAACATATAGATAAGGAAATAAGTCGTCGAATAGATACAATGTAAATGTATCGAAAAAACATGAGGTTACAGTGGTAGGCATACCAGCTGTACACGCTTGTTACATCTCCGTATTCTGCATAAACATGAATATCAAATATAGATTCGTGGAGGGGTATGAACTGCTAAGGAAACTTATGTTTTCAGTGATTAATATGCTAGAAGGAACTGAGAAGCATTAGTACTTAAGCTAACCAACATTATTGTTTACCCTCGAACTGCTTCTTCATGAATGATTCTCCAATTTTAATAAATAATGGATCGATCAGATGGGTCAAGAAGAAAAGTGCAGCACCATTTGGGATTAGCATCAACAGTGTTCCTAGGAGACAACAGAAAACCAAATAAGTGTTATCGAAAATAAATTGGCATGTTAATCAAGACAAAGGCATATATATATATATATACATACCAATCTCCAAGTCTGCTTATATTTGCTGAGGGGAAAATTGCTTTCAACGCCGCCGGAACATTACCAGAAAATGATGGAAGCACTGTAAGAAAATGGATTATTGAGTGTTGATTAAAATTAAAATTGAGTTTCAACTTTCAAGTTAGGCGATCAAGATGATGCAAGAAAACGGGTATTAAGATGAGAATATTCGGAACTGTAGCTGTAATATACCAGGTGTCATGCCTAGCTCTATCATTCTTGATAATATTAACTTTTGCAACTTCAATTGGTTACTTAACCAGTTATTACTCAATGGCCCACCCCATCTGCATCACAAAGAGGAATTGGAAACTCAAGCATTAAAAGGTAGTAAATATGAAAAATTATCATCTGAAAATAGTTCATGGAAGCTTCTCGGGACTATAATGCGAGAAAACGGGGGGAAAAAGGAGTGCAAACCCGTGCAAGTTGCCCATGCGTGCCCAAGCAAGAAATGCAGGTCCACCAAAGAAATCATTCAAATCACTTTTAGTAATGTTATAATCCTACAATGAAAAAAAAAGGAACAAACTCTTAGAAACAACATAAAAGCTTTTATCAGCCCAGAAAATGGACGGGGTAGAGTAGCTCATCAAAAGTAAGCTGGGAAAATGAAAATAAACGATAAATACATGATCCAGCGAGATAAACAACGATTTCATAAATATTTAAGGAATTCTTCAGTTTCTCATGTGCTGACAAATTCAACGAAATGATACCAGTTTAAACTAAAAACGTACTGCAAAGACTTTCTGCCATATTGCTTCTTGGCCGGTAAATGCCAGAGGAAAGTTAACACCTTGAAGTGCCATCCAATCGATCTCCTTTTCCCATCTTTTCCAGTCCCACCAAACATAGGAATCTGCAAAAACGACAATTCATCATTTCCTGTTCAAAACTGTCCCAATAAGCATCGCAATAAGATCAATGGATCTCTTACAGCTAGACGTGACAACATTTTGGTAATAGTTCAGAGGCACGGGGCGTTGAATTAGCACACCACTCGATTTCACTGTAGGAAGTGATCCACGATTTGGAACCGAACCAAGTTGTGAGCCGCCCGTTTTGTCCCACGAAATATGAACGCCACACCAATATTTTAAGTACCAGTGAAGCCCTGAGGTGATATCAACTGCCGAGGTTCCTTTTATCCTTATCAGAGAGTAAGAAAAAAAAAAAAGAAAACCAATATTATTACAAGGAATGGGCTCTTGTGTTAAAAGGGATTTGTTTTAGGAATCTGCTAAAAAGGAATTCGTAGCCAACTCAGTTAAGACTCAAATCCACAATCATTGATGTCAGCTATGTAGTATGTCGAGGGACATACATTATAAGACAATTTTCATCTTCCCACATAGAGATGACATATTGAAAGGAAAACAAAACCAAACCACTTAACCAAGGAATATGAATCAAAACTATTAGAAAAAAAATCAAAGAGTAGATGAAAATAAAGTAAAATCCTGCCTACATTATTTCCACGGAGCCTCTCCTGTAATTGCTGATAAAGAAGCAGCTACGTCCGCCGCATTCATCCTGACATAACATACGACCATTTAAGAGGTAAAAAAGAATGAAAACATGAATAACGAAAACAACTCCCTCAAAAGGGGCTTTTGAATTCCTTGCAGAACTTCGTTATGATACAACTTAATTAAACGAGCCCTCATAATAGAATTGGAATTTTTTTTTCATTTTTTGGGGAAGTAGAAGGCAACCTCTGTAATAATCTTGAACTCGAAACTTGACAAATGGGTCGGAAGCAGCCTCTCAAGAACGCCTTTTGCAGCAGCTTCTTGCTGGATTGGAGATGCTCTTTTGGAGCTCAAACGGCTCAATATAGAATGTATAGCTTCGGATTGTTGCACAGAACCCGAGGAAGAAGAGCACAGAGACGACAAGAAAACTGATGTTACTACAAGTAAGAACCTACGACATCCGTTGAATACCATTATTTGGGCAGCTCAAATAGATAGTTTTAGTTCTGTCCAAGAACGACGAATCGGATGAAGATGAGGTTTCTTATTACTACGATGATACTACAGTGTACAGTCAACGGGGTTACGAGTTAAATGCTTGTTTCGTTCTCGGAGAAGAATCACATCAAATTACAAATAAACCCTTCGCGATTTTAGATGTATCAGACTTCGGAGAACATAGATTAGAATTTCATTCATGGTTTCCTGAACTAAAAGATCATAATGGCCATATCAGTTGACCTTTATTAGTTAATTCTTGAACCCAATCACGAAGATGAAAAGGTTTTCATTTTTTTTTTTTCAGATGAACTACTCTCATGGCTACTACGAGTGAAGGTGAAGCTAACTTCTTGCGAGGAAGGGAATCAAACGCAGAGCATCCTTAAACATTCCATAATGTATCAGAAGAATTTAGCCAATTCAAGAGCGACTTGCCTTCACTTAAGCTAACATACGCTGAGAAGAGAATTAATGAATATTCCAATCCAAAGATAATAGATAGAGAAATCCCAAAACATAAGCATCGCCATTACGAAGAACAAAGATTCAAGTACAGGAAAAAAGAACGAGCTTTTCAGTTCATACAAACGCAGGCATTTTCAATAAGCAGCTCAAGAATCAAAATCTACTCGTCGCCAGCAGATCCCTCCTCGCCGCTCTTGTTGTTGTGCTTCCTCGCATACCTCTGGTTCCTCAGAAACTTGGGATCCATCTGATTTCACAATCGAAAAAAAAATTCGAAAAAAAAAAACACAAATCGATAAACGCAACACAGTAAAATAACAGCGAAGAATGGGAATACCCCTTTGGTGGATGTGTGACGATGCCTTTTCGGCTTCTTGATTCCGTTCCTGTGCGCCTTGCGCGACTGATTGTGCGCCGTGTGGTTCTTCGACTTCGCCATTCCCTACAACGCCGTCGAGAAAATCCCCAAAAAACAAACAAAATAAAAAAGGATTGTAAATTCCACACTTCAAATCAACAACTTGGAGTTAGAATAGAACTAAGATTCAACGAGCTCGACGGTCGGCGCTGTTCACCTGTTGATCTGTGTTTCACGGCGGCTAAAAACGATCCCAAATGGATGGGCACGGCGTAGATTTTCATATATATATTGAGTTTCGTATACCCTAATCGACCGTTTGGGCTTCGGCCTTCTTTGTTAAGGTTTCATTTGGGCTCGTTGGATCTCCAAAGCCCTAAATATTTTGGTCAATCCAATTTCGATATAATATTCATTTTCTTTTTCCTTGTCTAAACCAAGGTCCTAAAATCGGGTTTTCGAACCGGAGCGAAAATTTTAGTGGTTTGGGGTTTTAGTGATTTTATAGGTATAAAACCGGAATCAAACCGGAGTCAAACCGGTATCTTTAAATATAAGTACATATATTTTATAAATGAATATACATAAAATAATATACATGTATTTATAAAGTTTTTCCATAATAAATTTACAAAATGAATAGTCAAAATTAAATAAAAGTAAATTATGTTGGTGGTTAAAAATTAATTATATCATGGAATGTCAAAATCTTTAAATTTGGGGTCAAAATTAAATAAAAATAAAATATTGAGTTGAAAAGTTAATTACAAAATAAATGTGTTGTCAAAGATTCAAACCCAAGCCCATCTGAAATCAGCCCACGATCTTTAAAGCCAGACCACGTTCACATTAGTAGAAATTTACTCATTTTCCTCTACTTATCACGGTGTTTTTTTTTCTTTTTTAAAAACATAATAGACCGGACCGGAACCAAATCGGAATTCCGGCCGTTTCGCGGTTTTCCGATCGGAATCGGGCGGTCCGGTCCGGTCCGGTCTTAAAAACCTTGGTCTAAACAAAATAATAAATTTAGTAGGACATATGGGAACGATAATCGTCGTCATGTAGAGTTGACAAAATGATTATTATATAGTCGAAATTCGAACAAAACCATAAACGGCTCTACATTTTTCGCCGAACTATGGCCGACGACTCGACCACCCTCATCAAGGTGGGGCCCATCGGAAGCCGAAGCGGCAACGCGTGGGACCAAAAGGGATGCAATAAAATCATTCGAATATTCATTTCGCACGACGATGAAATCAACTCGGTCCAATTCCAGTACGTCGAGAACGGAGCGGTGGTGCTCTCCGAGAGGCAGGGCTCCAACAACGGGTACAACTTCAGCGTCGTAAGTGTACTGACCCGTCGTAATGAAGGTGCTGAATGAACAAAATATTTGATTCGAAAAAGAGTGTATTGTGCTTTAATTATAGACATTTTTTATAGTTAACTATTTTTTTCCGATCCTATATGTCAGTTTAGGGAGTGTCATTGCAAGGATATAGAATCTCGTGGTGACATTATACCTACGATAACTTTTAAGGCCTTGTTTGGTTATTGGATTTAGCTTTTTTAAATATGCATTTATGACATATTCAAGAATTTGGTTCACGTGTTGTGTTTATATAAACCATGGGCTAATGTAATCCTACTTAAAATCGATGCCTACGTACTTAGATAATCACATCTTCCCACATGTGTTTATCTAAACCTACTAACTACATACAAATTTATTTTACACATATTAATTACTTTATGGATAAATCTTACTAATTTAAACCCTTCAAATATAAACCGGTAAAAACCGAACAAACACCCAAGTTAAAAACATTTAGTAACATGTTTTTCCATGGCATATTCTACTACGCAATTTGGTCCTATTTTTCGCTTGCCCTCTCAATCACAAGAAGTAACACATACGAAGAAGAACAATTCTTGGGTCGAGACATTTCTAACTGGAAATCGAACTCAAATTGAATCTTTGATTATATCCTTGGAAGGGTGTAAATGAAGAAGCCCATAATTGATTGGATTGAAGAGAGAAAAAGAAAAGAAAGAATGAGAAAAGAACAAAAGGGGAACATGCTATGTTCACGTGGTTTGTGGCGACTCGACCAATCAAAATAGGGCTTCTTACACTCGCACAAGTCAATTCTGTGGCTAATAAAGACATGACGAATAAAGAAAGATATAAAAACATCGTGTCCTTTTTTTTTCCCTTTCTTTTAAAAATCACTGATCTTTTGCGTTGTGTGTCTTCGTATCTATCCATTCCTTCAGTAGCCAAAGAAGAACTATCAAGTATTGCTCTAATCCTAATACGGAAAAAAAAAGATCTCAGACCTAAACACACATACCTCTCTCAGAAAGAAAGAAAGAAAGAAACTTGTAAATCATTAAAGAACGATCAGTCGACTAAAGTGAAATAACAGCGATCAAGAGAAAAAAAAAACGCGATCTTTTGCCAAGATGAGCGGCTCGGCAAGAAGAACAGCAGCCACGACGAGCTCGCGCCAAAATTCCCAAGCTTCAAGCCAAGCTCAGTCCTCTCCGGCCGACGCGGCAGCTCGCAGTCGCCGCACCAGCGCCGTGAACGACGGCGGCAGCAACACCAACAACAACAACGGAAGCTTAAGCGCCAAGAGGGGCAGAGATTCCATGAGCAAGGCGGCGGCGCAGTTCACGGTGGACGCAAGGCTCCACGCCGTCTACGAGCAGTCGAGCACCTCTGGTCGGTCGTTCAACTACTCCCAAAGCGTTCGCAGCACCCACGAATCCGTCCCCGAGCAGCAGATCACCGCCTACCTCTCCAAGATGCAGCGCGGCGGCCTGATTCAGCCCTTCGGCTGCACCGTCGCCGTCGACGAAACCAACTACTGCGTGATCGCCTACTCAGAGAATGCCTGCGACATGCTCGGCATAACACCCCAGTCAGTCCCCAGCTTAGAAAAAATCGAATCTTTGGCAATTGGGACTGATGTAAGAACCCTCTTCACCCCTTCAAGCTCTGTCTTGCTCGATAGGGCTTTCGGGGCTAGAGAAATCACTCTGCTCAACCCAGTTTGGATCCATTCAAAGTATTCGGGCAGGCCCTTCTACGCAATCTTGCACAGAATCGACGTAGGCATAGTGATCGACTTAGAGCCAGCAAGGACAGAGGACCCCGCCTTGTCTATCGCCGGCGCTGTCCAATCTCAGAAGCTAGCCGTTAGGGCAATCTCCCACTTACAGTCTCTCCCCGGCGGCGACATTAAGCTCCTCTGCGACACAGTCGTAGAGAGCGTAAGAGAGCTCACTGGTTATGACCGTGTGATGGTCTACAAGTTCCACGAAGATGAGCACGGCGAAGTCGTGGCTGAGAGCAGAAGGCCCGATTTAGAGCCATACCTCGGCCTTCACTACCCAGCCACCGACATACCTCAAGCCTCGAGGTTCCTATTCAAGCAAAACAGGGTTCGAATGATCGTCGACTGCCATGCTACTTCAGTTAGGGTCCTCCAAGACGAAGCCTTAATGCAGCCCTTGTGCTTAGTTGGCTCGACTTTGAGGGCCCCACACGGCTGCCACGCTCAGTACATGGCCAACATGGGCTCCATCGCTTCCCTGACATTAGCAGTCATCATCAATGGAAACGACGAGGACGGTGGAAAAGGGAGGAATTCGATGAGATTGTGGGGCTTAGTCGTTGGCCACCACACATCTGCTCGGTGCATACCTTTCCCCCTTCGCTACGCCTGCGAATTCTTGATGCAGGCGTTTGGGCTTCAGCTGAACATGGAGCTTCAGCTAGCTTCGCAATTGGCTGAGAAGCGAGTCTTGAGAACGCAAACTTTACTGTGCGATATGCTGCTAAGGGATTCGCCGACTGGGATTATTACGCAGAGCCCGAGCATCATGGACTTGGTGAAGTGCGACGGCGCTGCTCTTTATTACCAGGGGAAGTACTACGCCTTAGGCGTAACGCCCAGCGAATCGCAGATCAAAGACATAGTCGAGTGGCTGCTGACTCATCATAGGGACTCGACGGGGCTGAGCACCGATAGCCTAGGCGACGCTGGCTACCACGGCGCAGCTACGCTCGGCGACGCAGTTTGTGGGATGGCGGTTGCTTACATAACCTCTCGGGATTATTTATTTTGGTTTCGCTCGCACACTGCTAAGGAGATAAAGTGGGGCGGGGCAAAGCACCACCCCGAGGATAAGGACGACGGGCTGAGGATGAATCCACGGTCGTCGTTCAACGCTTTTCTTGAGGTGGTTAAGAGCCGAAGCCTTCCCTGGGAGAGCGCTGAGCTGGACGCTATCCACTCGTTGCAGCTGATTTTGAGGGACTCGTTTAGGAACGCTGAGGCGGGCGGCTCGAAGGCCGTGGTTCAGGCCCAGGCCGAGGAGCTGAACCTTCAAGGGGTCGATGAGCTGAGCTCAGTGGCTCGGGAGATGGTTCGATTGATTGAGACGGCGACGGCTCCTATTTTCGCGGTCGACGGCGCCGGGCGCGTGAATGGGTGGAATGAGAAGGTCGCCGAGCTGACTGGGTTGTCCGTCGAGGAGGCGATGGGGAAGTCTTTAGTTGAAGATATTGTTCATGGAGAGTCGATGGGCATAGCCGAGAAGCTTCTGTTTAATGCTCTAAAGGTGATGATCCATTTTTACTCCTCTCAGTTCTACTTCGAGCACGCGATGCAAGGGTTAATTATTTTTCAGTCCTGTGATTTGGGGGAGATGGCGTTATAGGGGACAGAGAATATATGGAAGTAGCATTATACGGACGAGTAACCTTCAAAATTAAGCAGTTTATGGACATTATATGGCAGAATCCTAGATTTTGTCCAAAAACTGCTTAAATTTGAAAGTTACTTGTCAGTATAATGCCACCCCGCCATTCGACAGAAACCATACGTCGAAACCTTAGAATTTGGGGCAAAATCTAGGATTTTGGCGTATAATGCCCCTAATTGCTTAATTTTGGAAGTTGTTATCCGTATAGTGCCACTCCAGTAAATTACAGGATGAAAAGATAATTAACCCGAAAACGTATTATTATCCATTCAGACAAATACAGTGCCACTCTACAGTTACCCTTTCTCTCATAGCTACTTTCGCTAGTGCAGGCGAGGAGGACAAGAACGTGGAACTGAAGCTGAGGACGTTCGCCGAAGGGCAGGACAAGGCAGTGTTCATCATAGTCAACGCCTGCTCTAGCAAGGATATTTCAGACAACATCGTTGGCGTTTGCTTCGTCGGTCAGGACATCACGGGCCAGAAGCTGGTAATGGACAAGTTCGTCAACATTCAGGGCGATTACAGAGCCATCGTTCATAGCCCAAACCCACTGATCCCGCCCATATTCGCCTCTGACGACAACACTTGCTGCTCGGAGTGGAACACCGCCATGGAGAAGCTCACGGGCTGGAGCAGGGCGGAGGTCGTCGGGAAAATGCTCGTGGGGGAAATTTTCGGAAGCTTCATTCGCCTCAAAGGCGCCGACGCCCTGACAAAATTCATGATCGTACTGCACAACGCAATCAGTGGGACCGACACGGATAAGTTCCCCTTCTCGTTTCACGACAAGAACGGCAAGTACGTCCAGGCGCTGCTTACGGCGAATAAGAGGACGAATATGAACGGCGAGGTTATTGGGGCGTTCTGCTTTTTGCAGACTGCTAGCCCCGAACTTCAGCAGGCGCTCAGCATCCATAGGCAAGAGGAAGCTCAGTGCCTGTTGAAGATGAAGGAGCTCGCCTATGTTTGCGATCAGATAAAGAATCCTTTGAGGGGCATAAACTTCGCGAATTCGCTCTTGGGAGCGTCGAACCTGAGCGAGGATCAGAAGCAGTTGTTGGAGACGACGGCTGCTTGTGGGAAGCAGATTTCGAAGATTATAAGGGACGTCGATATGGATAACGTCGAGGATGGGTATGCGTTTCTTTAGCTTCTAATCTTGGTTGTTGTTTGGAACTCTTGAAACGTTGGGTATTGAGATGCTTCTTTTACTACACCCTTTTTCTTGGTAGTTCGATGGAGATGGAGAGGGCTGAGTTCGTACTTGGGAGTGTGATCGACGCTGTAGTTAGCCAAGTGATGCTTTTGGTGAGGGAAAGAGGGCTGCAGCTAATAAGGGATATCCCCGAGGCCATCAAAACGCTGCTAGTTTACGGCGATCAAATAAGAATCCAACAAGTCTTTGCCGACTTTTTGCTGAACATGGTGAGGCACGCCCCGCCCTCGCCCGAGGGGTACGTTGAGATTCAGCTAGGGCTGAGTTTCAAGCAGGCTTCTGAAGGAAGCACGATGGCCCACATTGAGTTCAGGTATGTATGTAAGTAATAACAGAAGACTAAGATTATATGCCCAATGCAAAAATGATGATCATATTTGACGACATTGTCTGAAATTTCCCTGGCAAAATATGAAAGGATCGTTTGCCCGGGCGAAGGCATACGACCCGACTTGGTTCAAGACATGTTTCGTAGCAGTAGGTGGGAGACTCAAGAAGGGCTTGGGCTGGGCATGTGTAGGAAGATCTTGAAGCTAATGAGTGGAGAAGTTCAGTACATTAGAGAATCAGAAAGGTGTTACTTCCTCATAGTTCTTGACCTGCCTATGCCCCAAGGATGAAGTAATGACATTTATAATATGATGAACAATAAATCAAAGATCCTACAAATGTTGTCTAGCATTCTATATATACCATTATAACTGGATTGTTGTATGTTACTGAAGCGATAGTTTAAGCATCAGTGCACGTTTTAGGGCATGGATGGATGTATTGTGGCATACATACGCATCAATACGATGTTGTTTAGCACAAGATGTGTTGTCAAACTGATTATAGTCAAAATGTCATAACATAAGCTTCTCTGAACATAACTAACTAGCATCACCATCTCAAAACTAACGCCCTTTTTCGTGCATAATGTGCTTATTTACCTTCAATTTCAAAAGAAACTTCAAACCTTTCGAGCTGTGCAATTTTAGCAATTGTTCCCAAAAAAGCGACGCCTATCTCCATGGTTATCCAATCGGAAACTTCCACCACGGTTACGTCTCTGACCCCGAGATTTTTCATCCCGACCCCTCCAATTTCTGCCGTTAACATCAACCCCTCTTTTACTTTCCTGGAAATTCCGATGATTATTTAACCTTGAATCTTGATCCTGTGCATTAGGATTACAAGAGTTGCTCTCTCTTTGTCTCCACCTTTTCACAGAATTTCCAAACCTCTGAATCCCATTAGTCCTTTCATTAAAATCCCACGAGTTGCTACCAGCCTCCCGGGTGATAGCATTGCCTTGACTGCAGTTTCGCCCCCAATTTGTTTGTTTTTGCAAATCGAACCCCTGATCCCGGGAGTCGTTGCCACTTCCCCAACCGCTGTGGTTCCCATGATTGACGGGTTTATCATAATTTTGCTCCCAAGCATTGCTGTTATTCGTAATTTGCGAATCAACCCTCCTATCCCAAGAGTTATTACCACTTTCCAAAGCACAGCTGTTCCTAGGATCCACAGGCCGGTCCTGATTTTTCTCCCAATAATTGCCCTTTCTCACACGTTGCGAATCGACCCTCCGATCCCAAGTGTTCTTACCACTTTCCCAAGCACAGTTGTTCCTATAATCCGCTGGTCGATCGCAATTTCTCTCCCAAGAACTGCCCTGTTTCATATTCTGCGAATCAACCCTCCAATCCCGACAATTCTTACCACTTTCCCAAGCACAGTTGTTCAAAGAATCAACAGGTTGATCCCGGTTTTGTTCCCAGGGACTTCCCTTTTCCCTATCTTCTGAATCGACCCTCCAACCCCATCCATCTACCAAAACACCATCACCTACTACTGTGTGATTTCCCTCCCATGGATTATCACTACCCAATCGAGCGCCAATATCTTCTTCTATGGTTGACAGCTTTCTAACGTTTTGTTGTTCATGATTGGGATCGTAAAATAGAACATCCAAATCAGCCATTAGCTCGGTATCAACAGGTGTGTCCCAGTCAACCTCATCAATGTACATATTTGGGTCGGGTAATGGGACTTCACATTGATGCCCGTTTATCGTGGACCAATATCTTTGCTTCGCATTGTTCAGAGCCTCTTCACCACAAGAGTCGTCCCATTCTCTCACATTCGGATAACAGTAACAGTACTTTTTTGATGCCACAACTTTACGCCATGGAACTCTTACTGACTTGCAATAATTGATTTCCCATTGTGGTACATTGTGATTGTGGGTATCTTGCAAAGAAACAAAGGCAGACTTACGGTTTAAGCTACGACAAAATTCCTATTTTTTGTGATAGTACTAGTGCCATTAGTATCACTAAGAATCCCGTACACCACTCCCGAACTAAAAGTTTCTGTAACTCTAGTTAAGAAATAATTTTGGTAAACAACTTCAACACGGAAATTAAAAGCTTTGTCAATTACGGCAGACAACACATTGAAAGAAACAGACTTCTGTAGACTCAAAGAGATAAGCTAAAGAACAATTCCAAACAAAAATTCGGTTTCATACCGCATCGAAAGAACAGATGACAAAAAACTGCAAGGAACAAAAGGGCAAACACGCAAAAGACAACAATTACAATGAGATTTTCAATTACTCTGGGGAAATCAATCGCCACATCACAAAATCGAAACAAAACGTGAACTAATTAACAGATGAATCGCGCAAATACATCAAGGGGTATATGCATTACCTGAAACATCCGAGCGATCATCGAACGTTGGAATTGGATCTTCGTAGTCGTAGTGACGATACCTTTTCCTACTTGGGATGTATCTTCTGTTCCATTTCCCCATCGCAAAGGCGACCAAGAAAAAGAGTTTTTGACAGAGAGTGATCAAATCTGACGAAGGTTGAAGAATCCTCTATTGTTTGTGAATTTTGTTTCTTATAAAGGCAAAAAAAAAGGGAATTTTGTTTCTTTAGACATTATCTATTTTGCCCTTGCCCTAGAAAAGACCCTATAAAAGTGGAAAATAGCACATCATCCCCAAATATATCTCAGTACTGAAAAAGACCTTCGCCCTCACTCTCTCACGCACGCATCAATGGGGGACGTGAGGAGCCTCGGCGATGAACCACCCACCGAAGAAGCATCGGAGAAACGCAAGCTGACCAATGTCCCCGAACCCGCCGGAGAAGCACTCGACGACAAGAAAGACGGCTCGAATTGCAAAAAACGCATCAAAGTCGACGGCGAAGAAGTCGAGCCCAGCACCGGCGAGCCCCAGAGAACTGAATCCGGCGGCTCCATTCTGGACGAAGAGGATCCGAAGGACGGGGAAAGCGACGACGAAGACGACGACGAGGATTACGACGAGGAAGGCCACAACGGGGATTCGGAGACCGTTGCTGATCGAAAGGGGAAGGGCGTCGCCGTGGATTACAAGGGGAAAGGCAAATTGGTTGTGGAATCTGATGAAGATGAAGAGGGCGATTACGGTGATGATAGCGGTGAGGATGATTTCTCAGATGGGGTTGGTGATGGCGGGGACAGCGATGATTTGGAGGAAGATCCGCTCGCTGAGGTTGATTTGGACAACATTTTGCCTTCGAGGACTAGACAGGGCGGAGGGCGTTCGAGGGCTGGCGTTCGAATTGCGGGGGACAAAGGCAAGGATAACGATGGCTAATTGCTCCGAATTGTTTCTTTCGTAGTGGGGCTACATGCTTATTTAGGTGGATTCTGTTGATGGAATCGTAAATTCGCGTTGCAGTGCAGCTTTTGATGTGTTAACTTGTGTGTTGTGATTCAAACCTATGCTGCTGACTAGAGGTTATAGGATTATGTGAGATAATTATATATGTTTTTCATCACCATTCTGCAAATGATGCATCTTCCTTATCCGTTGCGATAGTTTCTAAATTGAATTTGCTAGTTAGAACCTACTGGTTTGCGCTACAAAGCAACTAAATGGGGGAGAGAAACAAGGGTTCGAAAAAGAAAGATTTCAACTTTATTTGTGATGAGCTATGTGGTTGATGGACTAGTACCATCAACATAAGTACTCTGTTAAGGTGGCTTTGAACTCATGATAGGTGATTGTTCTCCATACCCTTTGCATAGGTGGTAGATCTTGGTGTTACTTTCTTTGCCAGGAAGGAACTGTACATCTGCTTTAGCTAGTTGATTCTCTGTTAAGCTATTCTTGAACACGATCGAGACTTAAGGTTATGCACCTTCAGCATATTTGTGTGTTATTTGGAGATCTTGGTGTTATTTTCGTTACCATGTGACGATAGACGCGCTATGGTCAAGCTGGATTCATTTTGATGTTATTCTACCTTTGTCATATGTCCTTTCTTCTACGATATGTCGCAGATGCAATGATCAAGAATGTCCTACTTGGGCAGAAAAGAGTAATAATAACTAAGCCATTCGGCGGATTTGCGCGTGGGACCCACACGCAGTCGTGGTGTTGTATAGGCGTTATATGTCCCGCGGCCTGCCGAGAGGCTCGATCCAAGCTCCATTGATGGACGTACTGCGAAACTATCACAGTGAATGATCATAGATAGGTCAAGCTAAGATTTACAAAGATGCTAATATGCTTCGCTTGGGTTAGCTTTCGTAGGCGTTTCACCAGACCAGCCTCGCAATTTTTTTGCGGTTTTTTTTTTTTCCTTTTCCTATTCCGAGGTATTCGATTCCAAGTGAATGAACTTATGGGCTGTTGCCATTATTTGAGAATGGGAGATTTGTATATGAGTTTCAAACCGTAAAATACGGTAAAACCTCTATTTCGATAAATTAATAAACCCTCTAAAATAATAAAATCTTCTGGTCCCGACTTGGGCCTTTGTAAAAAATGATTAAATTCGATAAGATAATAAGATAATAATTATTCTCAAAATTCTTTGTAAATCTTAGGTCCCATTAAAACTCTAATTAATAATCCATATTATTACAATTATAAATATTATGGGCATTTGCTAAAATATGAATCTATTGTCACTTGTTTCTTTCTTAAAACGTAAATCTAAATGAATTTCATCTTGAACTTGTTTAATTGCAGCCAAGAGTTCCGGTGTCAGCAACAAAAAATTTGTATATAGATAAATTATATTTAATTAGTTACAAAGAATTGGTTGATTCATGAATGTAATCAATTAGTCATATTTTAATACTAAATCATCTGAATTTAATTTTTTTTTCTTTTAGTTAATAAGTTATTAATTTATCAATATATTAATATCTCTTTAAATTAATAAAATTTAGAGGTCCCAAGGTTATTAATAAAAGAGGTTTTAGTATATGGATTGAATCCGTGACAAAGGATAAATGACATCCCAACCATTATGATTTCTAAATACATAAATTTATTTTTTTTTTTCTCGAGAACTATAAATTAAACATTTTTAGAGATAACAACAATTATTAATTGGAAAAAAAAAAAAAATCACTTGAATTGAAAGCGCAAGATTGAAGAGCGAGGTGAACGTAGTCTTGGCTACCGGCGATGTCTCTTGTGGATTACTCGTATTCTGACGACGACGACGACGACGACGAATCTCAACAAGTGAAGGCTTCGTCCCCGAAACGACCCCGTTTTGAGGGCCCAGCTCAAAAACCCCATAACATGTCAGTTCAGATTTTTTTTTCTCTTCGTTCTTTTAAGTTCGAGTTACTTAATCTTGTTTCTGAATCTCCTTTCCCTTCTCGCTTAAGCTTTCAGAGATGGGATCAAGTAGTTGTTTTGTGTTCAATTTTCCCCTGGGAATTCGATGTTCTATTAACACGTGGAAAATCCGAATGACATTTTATTGCTCAAGAAACTTCTTGGACTTTGATCCTCAGCTTCGATTGGCTTTAGGATTTTTCATTTCGTAATGAATTGTCGATTCATGCGTGATTAATCGATGGCAACAAATACAAAAATCGAAAGTCTTTCTTGTTTCTGTTTGTTTAATGAGAAAAAAAAATTCTTTACTTTGTCCTTGATAGGTTATCCGCGAACACCGCCCCACCTTCAAAGGATAAGAAAGTGACGATACCCGATAATCCTTCGAAGCTAAATCTCCCGATGCATCGGCCCTTTTGAACGCACCTTCAGCGTCCTCTAACCCACCCAACGCTTCAGACCATGAGTCGAGAGTTGCAGCTGCAATGGCTGAAAGTGCTGCGAGAAAAAGGGAGTCGAACGTATTGTCTGCTGATAATCATCGAAGTAGTAAAGTCCCAAAAGGGCGGATGATTCCTCACACGAAGAATGTTTCGGATACTTCGGGCGGTCGTTTTTTTGTTCCACCTCAGCTTGCTGGAAGGTGAGATGTCTCGTTTGCTTGGCTCAAGTATATTCACTGTGATAAGTTTCACCTCACTGCATAGAACAGCTTCTGATAAAATATATGTTTGATCGATCAACTTACAATGTGGATTTGTTTTTCTTTCCTTTGCTTTTTGGGCAGGAGCAACGTTGTGACAGAGGACATAAGCAAGCTGTTTGTGAAGAAAAATGCTAATCCATCAACATAAAAGGGCTTTAACTGCGCCATGATTACTCATTCCTTTAGTGGAAAAGTATTGAACCCTTTTGAGCTAGATGCATATTTCATGTAGCAGAGCAGTTTTACATATTTATGTATTGATCCATAACCTATAGACATATATACAAATCTGCAACTTCATTCTGCATCACTACATTTTTTTAGCTATTCACAGCAACTGCGATTAATTTGGAAGGCGGGGCAGTGAATTTCTTTGAGTAAAGGGTTTGAGTCGAGATCTCAGCCAATCCCAGTTCGAAGACGTTGGGCCGCAGAATTGCACCTCGACTGATCTCCGCGACCCTTTTCGAACGAATTCCAACTCCTTTGTGACTTCAAGGTGTTCGTAGTCGACCAAGGGCAGAGAAAAAGAACCGTTGGACTCCAATTTTCTAATCCAACCCCGCAAGATATAATTCACAGCCTGACAAAAACGATATGTGGGGCGTGAAATTTTGTCCTAAAATCACCGTATATCGACGAAAAAAAGCTATGCCCCTTCTAACATTAATTACCTCGGGCACTTCGTCGTGAGGGCAATGGCCAGCAGGGTTTATAACGTAGTATGGGGCGTTTTGAATCTGTTTTTTCACTTGATAACCCCAATAGGGAGTCACCCAAGGGTCTTGTTTCCCATACATGAGGCAAAACGGCGTATCATTCTCCTTACACCTGAGAAATCACAGTCATCAGCAACTTATACATATGCTGTAATGTTTCCCTCAAATTTTCCCGAAAAAAAAAATTATACCTTTCCAATGCTTCTTTGAAGGAAATCTCTCCCCTTGGAGCAAACATAATCGAAGCCAAAGCAGCTGCGGCGGCGGGATGTTGAGTCGTCTCTACTATGCGACAGAACACTTCATCCACATCTGTAGTGTGGTCAGCGTAAACTTGCTTCAATATGTCAGCTATTGTTCTGGGATCACTTATCTTCATCCACCTAAGAACCCCAAAATCAATAATTTGGAGGAAGAAAAATGTCAAAGATGGTCACATCACAAGTGGAGGTGTAGTTTTGTTTCGCAGTGTAAATCGAGGACTTACAGAGCTTGTATCAATTGTCTGGCAAAAGAAGGGAGTGGAAATTTTCCAGACCATGGGATGAGTTTGGACAAAGCCGGAGACCTCTCGGGATTAGGGAGAAGTCCCCAAAAAGGAGTTGCGTTGAGCAAAGTTATGCCTTTCACCAAATGAGGGTAATATGCTGCTAGATATACAGCTATGAAACCACCAAGTGAGTTCCCCACTAGATATACTGGTTCTTTGATCACCTAAACATTAAAAAGAAAAAACATCATACTCTTAAGGCATTTAGATTAGTAACTTACATTAACCGGGGAAAAATACATAAAAGCTTCAAATTCAAGCAGCTACCTCTTCTATGAAATATCGAACTTGGTCCCTCCAAAGATCAACCGAATAAACCAATTCTTCTGCCCACGCTTCGCTTTCCTCTCCAAAGCCCCAAGAGGTATTGATCCCATCTAAAGCCTTTAATGTTGGATCTTCGCAAGGCAAAGACATCCCTTGACCGAGGAAATCTAAAGCCCATACCCTGTAATTTCTACCGATATCTTCGAGTTGTTTCTTGTAATGAAAAGAGCCCACGCCAAAGCCAGGGAGGCAGAGAATGGTAGGAGATTCTGAATTTTCGAGACCTGCTACTTCGTAATAGACGTGGATCTTGGGTTTCCATTCCCAGAAACCGCTGCCTATCGCAGCTACGTTATCTCCTCTTTCCTTGTCTGGCAAACCAGGGATCAAAACTTTAGGTATCGAATTGGATTTAATGCCCTCGATTGTTCGGCCATCTTCATCGGTGAGTGTAAAGGATTTGTTTTGGCTTATCGAGCAAGATAGCAAAGGATACAATCTGCTATGCCTGTGCCTGCTATTGAATCTTGTAGCGTACAGCTGAGAATGCCTTCGATTTTCGGGATATGATTCCTTACGAGTATTATATGCGAAGCTGCAAGTGTTATGGCATGAAATGATTTCCATCATCGACGAACGAAACGGTAGCAATCTGCGGAGAAGAGTAGATAATGAGAAGTTAAGTCATATAATCATCCTTAGTTTTATATACATGAAATAGAAAGATGAGACTGCTATACCATTTAAAATCTACGGAGTTGCCTCACAACTAAACTATGGATTCTTTCTTACGATAAGAGGTGCTATGGTCAGAGAAAGGTAATACGGATTAAAACACACCCACAGCTACTATACATAACTTACAATCTGAATATCATCCTTTCAATTAACCCCAAAAAAAACTTCAAGTTCCAAAAATCTTACCTTTAAGCTAAATCACGGGGGGTTTAGGCAAAAACTCCGAATTCCAAGCTTATAGGAGAAAAGCAAACGACTTCTCAGGTGAGGATAATAAGCTTTCTGGGATGCACTTCTATCTTTCAGAAGACGATGGATAAATTATTGTCGCGCTGTTATAACAATATTGCTGACTTTTCTGGAAAATGAAAAAAGGAAACTTAAAGAAAAGGTTAAGTACACGCAATGTTCTTTGTTTTTGCCAAGTGATCGTCGTATGTGGACCATCCACGACGAAATTGGAGAATTTACAACGTGGGTGTTTCCAGTACATTTTGGTTGTATGACATTGACGCCAAAGGTTTTCATAATTGTACATCTTGATCCTCAGAAAATCACAAATTTTGCACCAATACTTGACCGAATTGGTCCAAGATATTATTATGCAAACCTGCCTAAATAACGTGTAACGAACCGAAGGCTCTTGTCTCTTACACTGCTGCGGTGGAATTTGTCATGTAATAATATCAAATATCATCTTTTTTTCCCCAAAGCTCTTACAGAGATGACTTGTTAATCAGTTATTATTGAGCCGTCTGTAGAAAGCTCATTTGGTCAGCTAGTCGCAATATTTGTCGCATAACTGCCGATTTTAATTTAAATGGTAGTAGATAATGGGTTTCTATTTACGTCGATTTTTGTCCCTTGTGGATATTTTTCTTCCCTCATGGGAGTGTTGTGTCTCTTTGTGGGGTTATGGTATGCTCGTTTGTGAGCCTTTGCTCTCCCAATTTAGCGGTGAAACCTTTGGGCTATTTAACCCATGAATTAATGCAGGCTATCATTTCGAAAAAAAAAATTAAATGTTCACTCTCACAACCATGTAACCCAAAACCTGTAAAACTCTCAGAGCCCGTTTGGTTGGAGGGAAGGGTTTAGATGGTATTAGTTTAAGTTGGATTTATATAATGGGGGTATGAGTTTTGTGGTGTTTGGTTGATAGGATTAAGTAACGACGTCTAATATGTTTGGTAGACGTGTTTAAATAGTATTCAGGTTTAATTAAATTGAATTACGATTTTACCCTTACACATTTTGTAATCTTCAAATCAAATTCCCAATTAATTTGATGAAGCTTATCGTTTACAATCCAAATAACATAAAAGCTATAGAAAGTAACCAATTTCACAAAACCTGATAACAAAGCTACTATGTTCGAACACTGTTTGAACAGCTGACGATTTCAATCTACTTGGTAGAAGAATCATTACACAGCACCAACAACGAAACGCCATCGATGTCCTTAGTTTCTCCCTGTAATTCTGGAGTTACTTGCAAGAAAACACGGTTTAATACAATGACCTCTCAAATTACAACCTCGACGCGGACTCACCGGGTCAATCGAAGCCTTGATGAAGCCTTGAAGCCTGTTCGAATCTCCTCTGGCAAGACACACGAGTTTCATCCATCGACCTCTCAAATTACAACCTCGCCGCGGACTCACCGGGTCAATTAAAACCTAAAACCTGTTCCGTACGAGGCTGGTGGGGGGATGTCGTCGGACGATTTCCATGGTTGGAACATCGGTAGCGTTTGGCCGCGGAATCCGTCATATGAGGATGTGGAGAGGCTAGCAAAAGAGGCGGCCTTGAGTGGCCTTGGTGGTGGCGGCAGGCCAGTAAAGAGCCAAGGAGAGCAGATCTGATGTTGAGGAAGAGAAAATGTTTGATGCTTTGATTGTGAATTGTGATAGAAGAGAGAGAGAGAGAGAGGATTGCTATGGATAAATAAATTATTGCAATAAGTATAATTATGTCAAGCACAAGCGGGATTAGCTAATGGGACCATGAGGGGTGGGTTTATTTAATGCTCTATAGGAGGTATTAAGGGTGTTTAATCAAAACACACCTTTAAATAAAGGTGCTAACCAAACACCACTTTAATTTATCCAACCCCCTTAATCCCCCTTATACCCCTACCAAACACACTCTCAGTGTAGAAATTTGCAGAAAAATGGAGAGAGAATCATATGCACTACTATTGATCTTGATGTATAAAAAAACCCTCCTCCTTCGTCCGGGCTTGGGACCGGCTGCGGTTCGCTCACACAGGCGGAGTTAAAAACTTTTTTTTCTTTTCGGAATAATCGTTAACACAAAGTAAGAAAGACGATGATGCTGTAATTTACAACTGACTTAGGGATAACCATATAATCATGCCAATTTAAAAACTTACGTGACACATACCAAATAATGTAGATGATATCAAGTTTCTGAATCTTATTCCAAACACGACTAAGGAGGATAATCAAGACCTGGAGGAGCCTTCAGCGAATCAAGAATGTCTACACTGAATCACGTATTGTCCCAACAACGATTTCTTAAGAGCACTATTTAAGAATCCTATCCTATACAATGAACTGTAATAGAAATGGCATCTAGAAATACTACCTAGCAAAATTTTAGGGCAAAACCATCAGGTATATCCAAAAAAGTTTCAGAAAAAACTTGGAACTTGAACTGCTATGACAATAAACAAACATGCATTACAAAGGACAATCAACATAATATGCAATTTTGACTTCATATGGCTTCAGAATCTTGAAATCCAAGAACTCATGCTACTCAAAAAGATAAATCCAGTGGACACAACCCGTTTTGCAGATAAAAAAAAACGACATTCAAAGACAAAGGCATCTCCGAGTAATGCTGCTTAGGATACACGTTCCAGTGCCAAGCACAACCAGCGATAAAAGATGATCATATAGATGATGAACCAAGAAAAAAGGGCATAGATGAAAATGGAAACAGCCTCCACCTAACGATACCAAACATCAATAATCAAGAATACCAATTATCTGTCACAGGAATCATGCCTCAAACATACGGGTGTCTCTTCAACGCCGATTAAAAGAAAGAAATCCTTATCTAGGAAAATAGTAGAGGGAATTGAAATGCAGAGACCCTGAATGAGAAAAAACCTCCATGCTGTTACGGCATACCAAATTCCCCATCACCATTTACCCACGCCTTTCTAGTGCACAAGAAAACGTTTGAGAATATCCTACTTTCCTTTTGGAACATCACAGTGGACACCATTCTCAAGGACACATGCACATGAAGCAGAGAAAGCCAAGATGCACGCCATATATCAAACACCAGAATGAGGATGGGAGACAAAGATACAGCTTTTCAAGGGAGAGTAGTTCACCTGTACGGATGCAACTCCCCCCACAATGCCACAGACCTTCAGATGAAGGTAGAAGAGAACTACCAAATTCAGCCACGGGTTTTTGAATAGTGTGTACAACCAATCATCTCTAAGTTCATTGCAGCAACAAACACAAGCATAACAACCAGATAATTAAAGAACCAAGGAATAACAAAAACAAAACGAGAACCATATATCACGTAGATTCAGTCGCAGAACGGTTTCTAGTGTTGCTTCAGAACATTCAAAATCTGCATCCACGAAGAAAATTCCCCAAAGAACGTAAAATGGCAAAACTGAATAACGTAAGGAGAACTTGAACCAGACATTTATACCAGATACAGCCCTCTTGGGAATACACGCCATCCAAAACTTCATCAGGAAAGTTGTGTGACATACTGTCCAAATGCAGGATAACAAGCAGAAGTTCGTATTACCAAAATCCAGGTAAGACCAAATGGAAGAAGCAACCAGCTTATTGAACACTATTGTCCGAGTGAGTAATAAAGCAGAAACAACAAATACAAGTGCTGATGAACGAAAGCGTTGTAGAACATGATGACTTAGTACTTGTCACACACAAATCATGTTGACGGCCATATCCATATTATTACCATTCATGCTCAACTCTTCTAGACCGCTAGCGCTTCTCCCACAAAAATTAACTTCAATTGTCAATATGCATATCAAAAATGAAATCATCACAAGCTTCCTTCGTTTCTCCAGTTATGAACCAAGACATCATGCAATTTGTTTCAGTAGCCAAGTGAACCGAGTCAACCAGAATGTAGTAGGCAGAGGAGTGACAATTTGCAGAACTGTACCAAAATCCAATGAACAAACCAATCTGCTGCTAATCAGAAGAGGGCCAAAGTACAACACAATTACAAAGACAACTAAATGAAAACCATGAAACTTCAATATTACTGAAAATTTCCAACCCATCTTGACAGGTCACTAAATCCAAAATCCAGTTGATATATTATGCAAATCCTCCGATTCAAGGCATTAATATCTGTTGAAACTTCACCCAGGCATCAAACACGAAATCCTTATCTTAAAAGCCATTCAGTGCAGCTACTCAATTAACTTAAGCAGAACGATAGGGCATAGAGCAGGAGTAAGGTAAAATGTCTTGTGATCATAAACCAGTTGTAAGAAGATAAACCGTCAATACTCAATTCCATTACCAGCTACAAATAACGAGCAAGGAAAAATAAATGCATTACTACATAAACCTATTTCCTCACTATTGCTATCCAATAAACCGTCAATACTCAATTCCATTACCAGCTACAAATAACGAGCACGGAAAAATAAATGCATTACTACGTAAGACTATTTCCTCACTATTGCTATCCAAGTCTGCAGATCTTAGCTACGAACTGATACCAACCATGAATTTTAACGTTTGAACCGTCTGCCTTCACAACAAAGTCATGATTTAGAAAATAAATAATTTAACCCACTAAAGTTAGATGGGAGGAGAAGCCATGAAAGTTAGGGAAGACAGACAAAAAAGCAAACCTCACACTGCAGTGCACAGGTCGAACCCAGTAATAGAATAAGAATTTCCAAGGAATGCTGGCCACAAGAAGTTAAATTATTGAAAATTGGAAGTCAATAAGAACCGGAGTACAAACATCATTACTCCAAGAATATTAACTTCAACTCTGGGGAACAACACAGACCATAAAATTCCTGCAAACTGCCAACCAGAAGCAAAAAATAGTCACAATAATCAAATTATTTTTTCTTTTCTTAACCATATATAACGCATCAACACATTAGCTTACTAAACTTCGATCCTCCAGAAAGCACATGAGATAAAAGCATTTGGCTGAGAAGCTGAATAAAAAATCGGGATATGGACAGAAGATGAAAGTTATTTGGCAGTGAATGATCCTTCAAAGCAAAAAGATACGAGTATGAATCAATACGTAAATTCAGTAAGGAAAAAGAATAGAACTATAAAACTGAGTATGCCACTGAAAAACATATGAAAACATGATATAGAATATTAAAACCACCAACGCCAGGTATCTGTTTCTTTTTCATAAAACAGGTAAAAGACCTTCTGCATAAAAAATGAACCATCAAACAAATTTTGAGAGGAAGGAACTGATTATTATGAATCAAAGAAATTGACACCGTGAAGCTAGAAAGAAAATTTTACACCAAAAAACTTATCTCAACTCAGCCGCTCAATCACTTTCACTTCCTACATAAACACTGCGTGGAAAAGGAAACATCAAATGACTTGGGAAAAGGGTACTGATGATTGATGCTAGAAGATAAATTTAGAGAGGAACATCCTTCAACCAAACCATCAAACAACTTTCCCCGAACACCACGAGTCAAAGAAAATGCCTTGCAACCGTATGCCTTATCTGAGATCAAACAAATTATCATTACTATTATATTAACCCATATCCTAAATGAAACCTATTAAACATGAAATGTAAATAGATGAAACTCCCCAAGGCAACCAAGTAGAAGACAATCAAGGACCCACAAGGAACCTTCCAGAAAATGTATCCTTGCACGGTAAGAAAACCCGTCATAGCCAACAATGAACGATCAATATCGAGTAGACAAAATCACATAACTACCCACAACAGAGCAGAATAAGAACCGGCTCGTCAACGTCATGCTCCCTAAAGATTAATATCCTAGCCATGTCAATCATGAAGAATCGGAGATAAGCTGGACGACCAAACAAAAACTTCAATCGATCGGCCTTCAAAAGAGGAACACAAGAAATTACGATGAACCCTAGACAAGAAAGCAAACAGCTGCAAACAAAGCAACATGACACATAAGGAGACGGGCGGTTGATTGATTCTTCACATCAGGAAACGAAGCAGAAACGAATTAGGAAGATCCAATTTCCAACAAAAGCCATCTCCTCACAAACTCGTCATGAATCCCATCACAAAGCCACTGAGAATAGAAGATCAATCATAAAGAAGACGAAAATCACAAAAAGGCCACAAAATAGCAGAACGATAATTGGCACGAAACAGATCCTTCACCGACGACATATTCAATCAACCGAGATTTTCGAACAAAAGAACAGCCAAGCAATAGCAGACAACAGACGAAAAGGCAGCAGAAATTACGACTTGGTGAAACGAAAGGGTTGGGCTATTTAAAGAAATCGATTGATTTTGGACGGACGAGATTAAGTCAATCGAACGGCGGTAAAAAAGGATCATACGCGTAAAGATTGTCGGTGCTTAGACCGCACGCTATTTACGACCACGGATTTCTTATCATAATTAATCAACAATTATTACCTTTTCTTTATTTAATTAGGACTTTTTCAACCACCAATCTTCGCGGTCAACGTAGTGGTATGGTATATAATTATTCCTCAAATATAATACAGACTTTTCCACAGCATATATATCGTACCAAAATTTTCGGGCTAACCTTAGTTTTTTCTCGTTTCAATTATGAAATAAGTTTGTTTCTTATTAACAAAACTGCTTCTTTCGCGATTTATTAAAATGAAGTACGTAATAATCCATTGGACCTATTTTGAAAACCAACAGGTTTGGGCTTTCGACCTACTTAATAAAATGAGAAAATAAACGAAAAACTTTTTCAACACATCTTCGATAAGGGAAGGCAACAATATTTTCTGTATTTATCAACAACCAAGGATACGATGAAACACTTCTTCATGCTTTCGTGTTAAGGCAACAACTGTTATCCTCATTACATCAGCGATGCTGATTTCCACAGTAGCTAAAACGAAAGTACTAAGAAAAACATTTTCTCACAAGCAGATAAAGCTAGTAATAAGAGAAGCAACTCTCAACCAAATGATAATTAGCCATATACAGAGCCAAATAGAATTCCCTCGTGCTTACTCATTGCGTCGTCACGCTCTTTGCAAGGTTTCGAGGCTGATCGACGTTGAAACCTCGTAACACAGTCAAATGATACGCCAAAAGCTGCAAAAAAGATACGAAGATTTTGGTGTTCGAATGCTAAAATCGAAACAAGTCGGAAATAAAGGGATAAGCGAAAGCATAATTTACCTGCAAAGGGACGATATTAATTACGGGCTGTAGACAGTCCTCAACCTTAGGAACTTCATTACACGGCAAGATCCACCAACACAAACTGATAAAGCATCGCCTTCATTACACATAACTATAAGCCTACCTTTTCGAGCATGGAGTTGCTGAATCACAGATTGCTGTTTGCTGCACTCAAAGAAAAAAAAAGTGGACAAAATTACGAATCAATTAAAATTAAGGATCTAATAGTTTATACGGATATGGCCAACCTGAAACAAGCATCGCGGGTGGCTATAACTACAATTGGGAGAGTTTCATCAACTAAGGCCAATGGCCCGTGCTTCATCTCACCAGCAAGTATTCCTTCACTGTGCATAAGCGCAACTTCTTTCACCTTCAAAGCGCCTTCCAAGGCAGTCGCGTAGTTATATCCTCTACCGAAAACGAGAAGGGACTGTTCCGCGATTAATAACTTAGCAAGATCCTTCATTTCCTCATCAAGCTTGAGGACCTCCTTCACCTTACCTGTAAGAATCATTACAGAGGTCAGTGCAGATATTGCAAGATTCAATTTTTGTTTTTTTAGGATCTTGAAAGAGTGGGGCATGCAAGAGATATACATACTTGGCAGCTCAAAGAGGCCATCGATGATCGACTCACGCCTTTGCTGACTGGATATTGTATCGTCCCCAATCGCAAGAGCCATCATAGCCATAACCACAATTTGACTTGTGTACGCCTGTTCAATTTCAGTCGAAGTATAGACCAATTACTGTACTATTATGGCTTATTCCAAGCGTAGTAGCAATGGACTATTGGTTACGATGAAGAGAGACGACAAACAAGTGATGTGTACCTTGGTACTCGCCACACCTATCTCACATCCAGCATTTATGTGAACACCACAGTGGGTATTTCTAGCAATTGCACTGCCAACTGTGTTTGTGATGCCAACACACAAAGCTCCATTTTCCAAGGCATAATCCAATGCCTGCAATGTGTCGGCAGTTTCACCCGATTGGCTGACAAAGACAACGGTATCTTCCCTGTATATAGGTCCCTGCCTATCCACCAAATCGCTAGCAATTTCCATAGTTACGGGTATGCCTGAAAGGACGTCGTTTTCATCGAAATTTAACAATCTGTCATATGAAGTTAGAAATCTGAAGTATAGGATTGAAATCAAATGAAAACTATGGTAACCAGAAAGTTCTTCTATAATGGGTCTCATTGCTAGAGCAGCGTTATAACTTGTGCCACAGCCAATAAACACGATCCTTCTGCTTCTTCTGATGGTCTTGAGGTGATCTTTTAACCCACCCAAAAGAACGCTCTGGGCTTTGCTTGATCCTCCACGTATAAGCCTACCTCTCATTGTGGTAGTGAGAGATTCAGGTTGTTCGTGTATCTCCTTCTGCATGTAGTGCTCGTACTTCCCTTTATTGATTTGTTCAACCTCCATTTGAAGAACAGATAGTGCTCGTTGGACAGAAGCGGGCCTAGCAAGTATTCCACCATTTTTACCTTTACCATCATCGAACTTGAAAATAGATGCCCCTCCCTCCTATTGCCATCAAATTAGTACTAGAATTACCTTACCAATTATAATAGTGAAAATTACGACAATACTGACTATGCATGAACAAGGACAACAATAACATAACAACAGATACCAGAGGATTACCTTAAGATGAACAACTTCACCATCTTCAATCACCAAGACTTTTTTGGTGTGCTCCACCAAAGCACTGGCATCACTGGACAAAAATAGTTCCCTTGGCTGCCCATAGCTTGAAAGGAATTTTGTGTCATTGAAAGATGCCCTGCTGGCTCCTTCTGCTAGTTCCTGCAAAGCAACAATATTCATCCAAACAAATAATAATAGCATCAGTGTTGAGTATTGTCTTCCTTTGGAGAAACACAAAAAAAAATGTTGACATAAATCCAATATTCAGTCTGATGTATGAAGACAGTAAACCTAGTATGTCAGGAAATGCAGTAAATTAATTGTCTAACCAGAAAGCTCCGTGACAATGTCAATACAATATGCCAGAAAGTGCCAGAAGTTGCCATTATGCTTTATGAAGTTCGTAATACAGGAATTTTCCAAATCAAAGACCTTCCTTGAAAGTTATAACTTAGCTCATATATCATTTCATGAAAGCATTCAACAGAATGAAAGAAAGAAAATTCACACAAAACTTATAATAGATAGAGGACCAGAAAGCAAAACTTACTTTTACGCCGAGCAGCAATGGACTACCACGCTTACATGCAACCAATTCATTGGGGTAATGCCTGCTTTTAAAAATAAGAGCATATGCCCCTTCCAGATGCCGCATGACTTCAAGCACAACTTGACTAAATGTCACACTTTTGTCACCTTGATCAAACAATGAAAATTAGGCCCAGCAGCGAATAACATTTCCAATTGAATAATACTATAAACTGGTATGCTTCAGATTTCAGATTCATGAGCAAAATATTTTCAGTGATTGAGATAAGGAACTTCAGTTGCATGGTATGATCTAAATTTCATCATACTTTAGTGATCGCACATCAGCTTAACTTTATGTGCGGATATAGCTGTCAAATAATAGTAAAGAATGCATCCTGTTTCATGCAGAAAACAGCAAATGGAAACAATGACACGCAATCTTAAAAGGTTGCTGCAGTAAGGCTCATAAGTTACCTTCTTCAATAGCATTGTCATAGACAAACTTTGCTAACTTCGGTATAACTTCTGTATCAGTTTCAGATTCAAAACTGAAACCATGCCGAACTAGTGTCTCCTTTAGAACCTGGAAGCAGACGATGATTAACTAACTAGATGGAACACGTGGAGCATCTACTGCTTTTGGAGATAAAAAATCACAAATTGCAAATTTATTAGATAATGACATGTCTGTAGTTAATGACATTGATCTTGGCTCCAACAAAAGAAAAGAACGAAAAAAAAAATCTTTATCACATAACATGGCACATATTATTCTTATGTAAAACCTAAACGCTTGAAGAAACGCAAGTAGAACATATTCATTGCGGAAAATGTTGCGGAACCTCATAATTGGTTATGACTCCATTATGCACAACCAAGAAGTCATTGCCCGAACCCGATGTCTGAGGATGGCTGTTCCTCGGCGCTGGTTCCCCATGTGTAGCCCAACGAGTATGTGCTATCCCAACATGATCCAAGAACGACTCTTCCAAATTTAGATTCATCCCAGCAACTTCTGCAACGCGAAGAAATTGATTATTACATCAATAGATGAGGTAAAATGAATCAAGGTAGGTTTAGTTTGAGCAAGAGACCAAATGGATCTACGAACAAACATACCCTGGAAATTCACAAAAAAGTAACAAACATAGATTCATTTTCTTTTGATGACACTGACCCAGGTAAACGGATTTAACAAGCGACTCTATGTTGCCCTCCTGACGGAAAACAAGTGGCTCGGGGGAAACATGTGCATCGCCATCGCCATCGCCGTCGGAATAAGTTGCGTCGATCGAAATCCCAGACGAATCGTAGCCTCTATACTCCAATCGACGTAAACCGTTGAATAAAACTTCCAAAATGTACCGCCGTTCTTTGCTCACGTTGAAATTCAGATACGCAAATATTCCACACATACTCGATTCTCCTCAGTTATCAGGTTTCGATTTTGATCTGTGAATTTCCCGTTTGCCCGAAGATTTTGTTCTTGTAAAAGGCATTGACTTTGACTTTTCAGCTGGCTTGGTTTGTTGACGAAGGAAACTACATCTTTAACCTAATCTTTCTGGAATTATAATTTGAGACCCTAAAGGCTCAAAGTATCCAACTTGAACGTTTGGTATTATAATTGTTTTTTCTCCAAATAAATAAAAGAAGTCGATTACGAAAAGTTCGAACTCCCTGCCAATCTTACCAAGAGCTGAAAGTTTTAAATAAAATCAACTCAATTTTGAATTTCGTTGTGTAAACAATAAGTTGCTAAAAAGTACAGGGACCAAACGTGGAATTATCCAGAATAGGATGGGAAGGTTCATCAATATCTTCTTGGTCAACTTCTTTTGATTCATCAATTTGAATTGGAATTCGCACGAGCTAAAATTGATTGATCGTAATAATTCACATCATAATCAAACTCATTCTAGCAACCTCGTTTACAGCAAAAACAAAAAAAAAATAACGAACTTTTTTACAGCAGCTAACTGGAAATTAAAAGGAAAAAAAAGGATGGTTCTTGATTTTTTATATAGCTTTTCCGGCGATTTGTGATCGGAGATAAGTCATTCCTCGTCAGTGTCAAACCCAATTCCGTCCAATCCGAGGTAGTGCTCCACCGATTGGGGCGCTTCGACCTGACATTTTCGGGAAATCTTAACCGATGTAAGAAAACGACAGCCATAAATTTGAGTTATGAAGGAAAGGACTTTCACCTGGGAAAGAAGTCGACTCATCTCATCATCATCTTCATCGCCACCAAAGTAGTAGCCATTCTCAAATCCCATATGGGTACGATCTGCCACCGTCGCAATCCCATCTCCGGCCAGAGACGGCGGCGGCGGCGGCGGCAGTTGCTGAGGAGCAAAAGCTTCCGATCTCGGAGGAACGACCAAACTCTGCAGATTATTGGGTTCGCTGCTAAGCCCATCGTTGTTAGGGACGATAAAATCATTGCTCGTATTCGCCGCTTCAAAGTTGATCGAACCCAGCCCATAATTGCTGTTATTACCAGGCGCCGGAAAGGTACTGATAGGAGAAGCCATCGAAGGAGACAAGAAAGAAGACAGTATACGGTTATGCCCAATTTGGTTCAAGATTTGAGCCCTAGGCCGACCAATCATCGGCGGCGCTACAAAGCTGTTTTGGCTCAAGTTATTGCGTCGATCGACTTGGAAACTGTTTGCAAGGTTGAGGTTGCTATTCCCAGTGCCGAGTGTTGAAGATGGTCCGAAGGTCGCCTTCGTCCCAAGGAAGGGCATATGAGGAGCAGACGATGTTAGAAACTCCGATCCGTACGATGAAGAACTTGGATGTACAAGAAAAGGCATGCCCGAAAGATTTCCGTACTGTCGTCCTTGCTGATCTGTAGCTAGCTTTCGCAGGTAGATACGGTACTTCTGAGATATCACACGACGAAAAAGAAAAGGTTAGCTTTTTTTCTTCAAACAACACACACGAGAAAACCCTAGAAAAGAGAGGGCCTTTCGAACCTGAAGGTGGCTCGCAACGTTCTCTCTTACAAGCCCTGGGACGTTCATCTTCTCTAAGATCTTCTTAGGCACAGCTTCTGCAATTTTCCCAGGATTTCAATCAAACAAATGTCGATCGAAAGAACGATATTAGCAGAAATTGGAATCGAAATATATATATATATATATAATGCTTACTATCGATCCCAAGGTCGTTTACGGCCCTGACGAACTTCATGTGCAGCTCGATCGACCATACGACCCTCGGCTTCTTCTTAGCAGAAGAAGAAGAAGAAGCCTTGTTTTCCTCTTGATCTTCACCTTCTTCGTCGGCCCTCCTTTTCCTAACAGCAACAGTGTCTCTAGGATACTGATCTACGTCTCCGCCCGAAGAACTGCCCGACCTGCCCGAACGCTCGTTTTTTTCGAGCCCCTTCTTCCTCGCGACGTGCTGCCATATTGTCTTTACGTTCTCCATTCGTATGGGCTTTATGAGGTAATCGCACGCCCCGTGCCTTACGCCCTTCATTACAACGCTTTGGCTGTCATCAGCGGACATCACTGAATAACAGACACAACATTATTAGACGCGCACATCTTTTCTAAACTTTCGAGCAAATCGAATTAGGGTTTGCTAATACTGAACTGATGACGGGCAGATCCATCTCGAGGCCGACACTTTCGAGGAGGGCAAAACCGTCCATGTCTGGCATGTGAACGTCGCTCATTACGAGGTCGAAACTGTCCTTGTGCTCCCTCAGAAGCTCCACCGCATCGCCGGCTCGGCTGCATTTCGTCACTGCGAAAAAGGGGTTATTTACGTCTTTTTTCGAAGCGAGGAGAAGAGCTCGAGTTATTGTTATTACCTTGATAACGGCATGTCTGAAGCATCTTCTCCAATATCTTGAGGCAAGTAGCATCGTCGTCGACTATGAGCACTCTCAGACCAACTGGGAAATCGTCGGAATTGCCCGAGCTTATTATAGGCGCTGACGTGCTCATGGCGAGTATTTGATTTCTTTCTTCTTTATCTTTTTCCCTGAAAAATCAAACTTAGGTTGTATGCAAGAAAAAGACTGAGAAGAGAGACGAGAGAATTATTGATGAGTGCATAAGAGGGGCAAAGATTGAATTTTTATTTGATTTTCGTGGAGGGTTTTGTGAGAGAGGGAGATCCATATATGGAAACGGAAGTTAATACCGACCCTTTTTATATATAGTAAACTATCAATCACAATTTAATTAGCGTAGCGTTCTCTACTTCTTTCCAAGAGATTCATCAATTAAAAATAAGGGAGGTTATTAGGATATGAGGGCGTATTCCTATTATTTTATTATGAATATTCATGAATAGTAGATATCGTTCAATATTATACAATTGTAATATAATCTACTTTTGTATTAGAAAATTTAGACAGCATTTTTATGTATTTTGTTTTTGCTTTTCTTTGGATTATTGGAATTTTGTATGAAATTCTTGTAATTAATCCTTCATTGAGTGTAGATTCTACATACCCTATGGAGTTGATACGCTAGCCAAACAAAAGCATGCCTCACACTTGTTTGGAAATATTAAAATGATTAACTTTTCGAAAATTTAAAACATAATCAGAGAATATTAACTGCGAATCAGTTGTAGTAAACTAAAACAGATATTCTTTCTAAAAAAAATGAAATAATGAAGACGACGGTGAAAACTATGATTTTCCGATCTGTAGGGAGCACTTCGTAGTTTTCCCATCAACTTTGGGGCTGGGCTACGGTTTAGAAAAATAAATGGGCCCAATAGCAAAACCCTTTCTAAAAAATTGGCCCATAGACAATGAGGCAACGAACGAACGAACAGATATTCACCGAAGTAAGCCGAAGAACTCAGCTTCGAGCTCAGAAGAGAGTCCTTCCATGGCGGCTAAACCTCAGCAGAAGAGCATTGAATCGCACAAGAGAAAGAAAACGAACCCTAACAAGACAAGCGTAGTCTCCGCCCCGAAGAAGCTCAAACTAAATTCAGGCGCTGCTAAATTTGAGGTTAAGAAGAAATCCTTCACAGCACCACCTACGAAGGACGGAAAGAAGAAAGATGAATCGGTCGACGACAAGAGGCAACGTCGTTTGCGTGCAAAGGTTCGACCTTTTTCTTTCCTCTGATGGGTTTTTGAGAGCGAAAAATTGCTGTGGTTTTGTGGGGTGATCTCTAATGATACCTTTTGCTTGAAGTTACTCAACACTTTTGCTATATCTCTGATATTTATGATGTCTATTGCAGGAACTTGCAGAAGCAAGGAAGAAGAAGAGAAAGAAGCATTACACCTTAGAACAGGTTTTTCCCTATATTAATATTTAGTCTAATGCCCGTTTACTTCGTGTTACAACTTACAGTTGTCTTCGAAATTGGACAGCTCTCTGTTACAGTCAGGAGCCTTAGAATATATTGTCTGTAGATATGTTTTCAGCCTCTTTGTTGATCCATTCTTCCATGTGCTAATTGCTTATTGGGGAAATTATTAGGAACTCGCCCTTCTCTGGGAAAAGATGAGGGTCCGAAATATTGGAAAAGAGGACAGATCAAGGTTGCTATTTCTTTTGCCTCATATTCGAACTATTAACAACTTTTCATTTATCTTTTATGTTTTGTTATTGGGTAATCTTTTTTCCTGGTGTAGGCTGGTCAGTCAAGCAATGCAAAAGATGAAGGGAAAAATTCCCGAAATTGCAAGTTCTCATATTTCATCCCGGGTTCTTCAGGTATGCTAATCGACTAGTTCATGGACTTTTTTTTCATATTGATATCTTTTCTAATGATTATTTTATGATTTGTTTTCAATAAATCCAGACCTGTGTCAAACATTGTACGCAAGATGAAAAAAATGCGGTGTTTATGGAGCTTCGACCACATTTTATTTCGCTTGCAAGCAATACTTACGCAGTTCATCTTGTCACGAAAATGTTGGACAGCGGTACAACCAGTCTACGATATTTCCTAATGAATCGCTTGCTTCTCTTTTTACCTTGGCTTTATAATGGTCTCAGGAATTGCAATCATTTTTTTTCTGAAAAGGAGTCCATATATATTTTCCTCGTCATTTTTTCAGCATCAAAGGAACAACTAGCCGATTTTATCTCGTCCCTCCATGGTCATGTTGCTTCTCTTCTTCGACATATGGTTGGCTCACTAGGTATGATAACTGATCCCATGCACCAATAAACTTAATGAAAATCAATCTGCCAATAGTTTTTTATGTGTTTCTCATTATAATAACCGTAGTGTTTTTCATTGTAGTGATTGAGCATGCATATAGTTTGGCCAATGCGACTCAGAAGCAATCTCTTCTGAAGGAACTATACTCACCTGAGCTTCAACTATTTAAGGACTTAGTGTTGCTGAAGGAGAACAGGTATTTTATCCGTTTATTGGAGCAAAAATTCTCATACGTATATCCTTCGGTTAATACTGAAGGGATCTCATGATTGAAGCTAGTCTCTTTGAATGCTTCTGGGTGTTCTTTAGCTTTTCTTTTTCTAAAGTCATATTGCTAAAACTGCAGCTTAAAAGATGTGATCTCGAAGCTACAATTGCATGCACCATCTGTACTTCGCCACATGTCCTCAGTTCTCCAACCAATACTCGAGAAAGGGATATTGGACCATTCTATCGTTCACAAAGCTTTGTTGGAATATTTTACCATTGCGGATAAGGTTCGTCTTTGACAAGTTATCATTCTTACAATTTTGGCATTTGTTTCTTCCTTTGACTTTCATTCTAAATCGTGTTCTGCTCTAGTCTTCTGCAGCAGAAATTGTTCAGCAGTTGTCAGGCCCTTCTCTTGTGCGCATGATTCATGTAAAAGATGGTTCTAGGGTTGCGATACTTTGTCTTAAGTATGGGAGTGCAAAGGTTCCTAACACATATTCTAGAGAAAGTCTGCCATCACTTGTTATTTTTGTTCACTTTCGTGCTGTCTGTACTTATATTGACCGTAATATACCTGTAGGAGAGAAAGAAGATTATCAAAGGCATGAAAGGCCATGTGGAGAAAATAGCTCATGACAAATTTGGTAGTATGGTAAGATTTTTTGCAACTTAATTGTCGACGCCTATGTTTGTTACTGTTTGACATTCATTTGCGTTGCCTTGGATGTGAACCCGATAATCGTTCTACATATTATGGTATTATCATTATTGCAGGTATTAGTCTGCCTATTCTCAACTGTTGACGACACAAAACTTGTATCAAAGGTCTGCTTTCCTTTGCTTGACAATTTTTCACTTTTCCTACCATAGTAGGTGTTATATCGTATCAAGTTACTAAATTTACATTTCTGATATCAGACTATCATCCGTGAACTTGAAGCAAATTTTAAGGGCCTTCTTATGGATCAGGTTTGGACGATCATAATAGTTGTGCCTCTGCATTTTGTAGCGATCTTGAAGAACTACGGTTCTTTTACTAGGATTGTGCAATTGCTAGATTTCTTAAGCATCTGCTAATTAATAAAAGAAAACTTCGTTGTTTCTCCTCACTTCCTTGTCGTTATGCAGTTTGGAAGGCGCCTTATGCAACTTCTTCATCCCAACTGCTCCCGATATTTCAAGCCCGATGACCTCGAATCTTTAAACGCGTCTATTCCATCTCTAAAAAACAAGGCATACTTCTTTAAGTGTCCCTCGTAGTTCATTAATTTACACGTCCTTAGAGCGAAATCTGGATGTGGAGTGGTTGAACATTTTCTTTCTAATGTCTGTAAAACAGAGCAAGTCAGATGACCATGAAACGGAAGAAACAGTAGGAGAAGATGATCATTCTGAGGGAGGTAAAAAGGATTCTCTCAAGCGAAGGAAGGAGTTGCTGATAGACAGTGGCCTCGCCGAGGTTTTTGTTTCGTGCTATTCTACCATTACCTCATGAGATGCATTCTCTGTTTTTTGGCTAAGTAATTCAAGAATCATCTTTCAGAAACTTGTCGACGCATGCTGTGAATTCGCTGACGAATTACTCAGATCTCAATATGGACATGAAGTAATATACGAGGTAGTACCATCTTCGACATTTAAATTCTTGCACTTTTCGATAAGGCAACCTCAGTTACATTCGTAAAGTTGCATGTCCTAGGTTGCTGTTGGCGGCTGTGATGGAATACTCAGTCCCATTTTGGACGAAAAGTTAGGATCTTTGTACGAAGCCATTTCATCGCTCGCCGCCCAGCCCAAGCTCGACGACTCAGAAGAAAACGAGCACATTTTGGAAGGTTTTTATTCGAGCAGAACCATCAAAAAACTTGTGCTAGACTGCCCTGTTTTCGCTACCACTCTATGGGAAAAGGCTCTCAAAGGAAACTGCTCAACTTGGGTCAAAGGTCACAGGTTAGATTAGAATAGATAACTTCATCTTCAGGCATAGACCTGATTTATGACATAACTAATATGCCCTTTTTTTCCAGTCTGAAGGTGATCGACGCATACTTGAAAACTTCGAACGACGAGGTCAGAAAACTGGCCAAGCACGAATTGAAGCCCCTTATTGCGAGCGGCGATCTGAGCTTACCCGAGGCTGAGTGAGATGCATTGAATCTCTCGAGGTTACTTTTTTGCAAGAAGTCCATTAGAATGTTTCCCTAACTTAAACCATCCTCTGCTTCGATCAAACAAATCAATTTTTTCTGTATAACAGAGCGTTCTCAATATATCACATAGCATCTTCGTTATCTATTTTATCGAAGCAATGGGTAAGTCTAAAAGTGCAATCTTTGCGAGGAACCTTATTCTGAAATGCCAAAAGAAAGAATATCGAAGCGTATATACATATCATATGCCTCTTGTACTAGCACATTTGGACATAAAAGGCGTCCTTTCCGTGCGACACTGAAAAACAGGGGACTCTTTACTGAGCATGCATCTGTTAGTAAAAATAATTCCACCCTTAAATCCTCCAACCCTTTCGAAATCGATCGCTCTTGGCTGAGGAAAATATCCCTCTTGCCGAAAATGGTAGTTTGATGGGTTAAATATTGGCAGCTCAGTCCTCACAACTCCTCCGTGGCCTGCCTTCGACGAAGTTGCTGTAGCCGCATTGAATGCGATGCACTTGGCTATGACATCGGCTTCTTCCCTTAGCTTCGTTCGAAGGTCTCTTACGTGCTTTCTTATTCGTCGAACTTTCGATGGTCCTTTTGTTTGAGCGCCGATCTTCGCCAACTCTGTATCAAATGCTGCTCTTCTCTTGTTGTCTGATAAACAGTAGTAAGCTTCTGATATGAGTTTGAAGGCAGTTTCTGCCTTACAGTGCTTATTCTTGTCAGGGTGAAGCTGTAAAGCTGAATGAGGAGTATCACAGTTTCAGATATTACACGAACATAATATATAAACGCAAGAAAGGTTGTCGTTTTTATTACCGAGCTTGTGATACTGTCTCCTTACAACGTCCATGGCTGCATTTTCGTCTACCTATGGGGGGCATGGATGGTATTGAAGAAGAAGAAGGAAGAAAGAAAGGAAAATGGTAGAAGAAGAAGATGACAGACGTACTCTTAGGACAAGGTACCAATTGATGAACGGTGTGGATTTCTTCTGATGGAGATCGGCGCAGGCTTCGGCGCGTGCTGATAACTCGCATATGTCTGCTGCTAGCTTTGAATTGTCTGCTTCTTTCTTGGATAGCATTCCCATGAAGACGAAGCTGAGTATGATAATAAAATGAGAAATGGTTGGTTTTAAAAATTTGATTAGCGAATGCTTTTCTGTAATCAATGCGTTTTTAAAGGGTCAAATGGAGAGAAGTTAAGGGCTGAATCATCGGGCATTGAAAGTTCCCCCCATAGCATAACCCCCCATTATTTAAAGAAAAATCCCACCTTTGGCAGAAAGATTTATTATTTGAATTTTAATTCGTTTGCCGATTCAATTTTACTTTTGCAAATTCTTGTCTTGATCTCTCATGTCTTGCGGAGAAGGTGAACTTTTTTTCTTCATCGGTCGCCGAGCCTTTGAAAACGAGAGAGTAATTGCACTGAATCCAATGCATTGTGGTACTGGTGATCATACATTATATATAACCCAATGTGAAATGGGGCAAGAAAAGATCCATGACCCGATTCCGAAACGGGTCGTCTTTTTACGGGTCTTGAGCATAGTGTGTAAATACCTTTCGGGCCCAAATAAGATTGTGTTTGATAAGATTAGTTGTAATGAAAATCCTCACTATAAAAGATTGAATTTTTCAACGACTCAGGCGCATAAAATTTGTGCCCACAGCCGCTTTTACCAGCTAACAATGGCTGAATCAGCTGATATTTAAGAAAGATAGCTTAGCCATTTAATATTTTCCAAGCACATTAGTACCTAATGCAAGAAATCACATTGTGCTTCCATTGCAATTAATATATGTTGTTTGTAAGAACAAAACTATGGTAGTGAAGGGTTGATAGATAAATCTCGGAAAACGTGAAACATGGGGAGTATCGCCTTGTTTCTTCTCCCCCATACCATTACCCTTTACATCATCATCCTCTCATTATTAAGGCTAAATAGGAAACCTTATCCAAAAAATAAATCATATTTTTCAAAGGGTTTTTCTTGAAATATAGATTGGATTAAATTATGTTTTTGGATACAAAATTTCAAATTTTATTCGATACGATAAACATTTCTTGAAACTGGAAATTCATGTTTTTGTGTAGGATACGCCTACCGTAAGAAAAGTCTATCTAAATCTTTTTTCTTTCTATTTTCTTTCACAGCAATCCAAAACCGCATTCCAAGCCAACGTTGCTGTCCACACTCGAGAGAACGACACTTGCGTATCATCCTTACTCACCAGCAATAAATACCCATCGCCTTGATAAAAAGACCTCATTTTTTTCCCTTCGAAAATCTCATTTGTGAACTCGAAAAAGAAGAAAAGAAAAATGAGCAGCTCAAGAGGAAGGACAACGCTTGAAGTTGGACCTGGTGGCGTTGCGATCATCACCATCATCAACCCACCAGTCAATTCTCTGTCGTTTGATGGTATGGAACACTCTTTCGATTTCCCTCTTATCAGTTCTTCGTAAAGTTTGGATCTTGGTCACGATTGCCTCTATTATTATGTCTATTGTTCTTTGTTAATTGATTTCTATCGTTATCGATCGTTCTTGGAATTCTTGTCTGGGCAAAGGCGTGATCTTTGCGGTTTTAGTAGCTATCTCTTTCTGAGGTTCTGAGTTTTGGCTTTGCTTTCTTCAGTTTTAAACAGCTTAAAAGCCTCAGCTGAAGAGGCTTTGCGAAGAGATGACATCAAGGCTGTTGTTATCACGGGTATTGAACAATACCAATTTAACCATTTTTTTCCTGTAAATTGACAATTGAGAAGTAGTGATACTTAATGGGTGTTGTTGGATTTATTGGCCAAGCAGGTGATCGAGGAAAGTTCTCTGGTGGCTTTGATATTAGTGCTTTTACGAAGATTCAAGATAATAGCAGTATGTAGAAGCTTTTATTTTCTTGATTCTCCTTCTTTGCTTCTGTTTCGGTTTCGAGTCTTATTGAAAGGTATGTTTCGTTACAGTCCAAGCTCCAAAACCCGGCTTTGTATCCTTGGAGATTCTCAACGATCTTGTCGCATGTACGTAATGCAAAAAATTTATCCCATGTTATCAACGGTCTTATGAGTGATTTGCGTAAATATGATTCACGCTTTTTTTTTTTCAATTTGTAGCTGGGAACAAACCCTTTGTGGCAGCTGTTGATGGTCTAGCCTTGGGTGGAGGGCTAGAGGTTGCAATGGTAGGTTCTTTGTATTTTGTTGTCTCTTCCCCTGCAAATACTATATATTCGATTAATGACCTTAATTTCATTACAGGCTTGTCATGCTCGCATTGCTACTACCAATGCTCAATTAGGATTGCCCGAACTTCAGCTTGGAATAATTCCTGGTTTTGGAGGTATGATAGTATCATTTGCTTGGGCTTTTTACATTGAAGTATGACTTAAGCCTTAATGTATTATTACAGGCACACAAGCGCTTCCTCGCCTCGTTGGCACAGCGAAAGCTCTTGAAATGATGCTGGTACGAACTGAAACATACGATACTTCAGTTTTAGTACAATAGTTCACATTCTAAAACCCATTTTGGGGATTTAATCTCATTCTATGTGTAGACATCAAAGCCTGTAAAGGGAGAAGAGGCCTTAAGCCTAGGCCTCGTGGATGCTCTTGCTTCGCCTAATGAGTTACTCAGCGTTGCTCGTCAGTGGACTATTGATATATTGGAGGGGAGAAAACCGTGGGCTATCACCTTCTACAGAAACGATAAGTTAGAAACTTTGGGCGAAGCAAGAGAAATCTTGAAGTTCGCTCGAGCTCAGACTCGCAAGAGAGCGCCTAACCTTCACCACCCATTGGCTTGCATTGATGCTATTGAGGAGGGCATAGTCAACGGTCCTCGTGCTGGCCTTTTGAAGGTTTGTCAGCGTTACCATTTACCAAGTACTTAATAACTCGATTATATCGGAAGGTTACTAAAGTGTTTGTTTATCTACCTTTTTTTTTCTTTAGGAAGCTGAAGTGTTTCAAGTTCTGCTACAATCAGACACGTGCAAAAGCTTGGTTCATATTTTCTTTGCTCAGCGTGGAACTACCAAGGTTATTTTTTTGCCATTGTTACAAACAGAACTTTGAGAGCTTATGGTAAATAATGAAGAAACTAATCGAATATGATGAACTCACATATCTTGAATTTTATGTCCTTGTATGTAGGTGCCGGGCGTGACAGATCTTGGCTTGAAACCTAGGAATGTGAAGAAGGTTGCGATACTTGGTGGTGGGCTGATGGGCTCGGGAATAGCCACAGCGCTGATCCTTTCGGGCTATCCAGTCGTCCTTAAAGAAGTCAACGATAAGTTCTTACAAGCGGGACTTGGTCGAGTACAAGGTTGAGATTAGCCAGTGATTCACCTTTATTTAACTTTTTTTTTTGCTATTATAGTTGAGAGGTTTTGGTCTGATGATTTACCTTTATGTCGATCAGCGAACCTAAAAAGCAGGGTCAAGAAAGGGAAGATGACCCAAGAGAAGCTTGAGAAAACCCTTTCTTTGCTCAAAGGCGTTCTTGACTATGAGAGCTTGAGAGATGTCGACATGGTCATTGAGGTATATATATAGTGGAATATTCTCCTCAAACTGTTTCTGCTCACATTTAGCTTTAGTTATAGATGTCAATTTTTATGGCTATTATTACAGGCCGTCATCGAGGATGTTTCGTTGAAGCAACAAATATTCTCAGACCTTGAGAAGCATTGTCCGCCACATTGCATTCTTGCTAGCAACACTTCAACCATCGATCTAAATGTGATCGGTGAGAAAACAAGATCCCACGATCGTATAATCGGGGCCCACTTCTTTAGGTATCTGTATTTTTTTTCTGCCCTTTTGCTCATCTCCTTTTTGCAGATTCATAAGCAAAGCAGATCATAGCTACTCTAACTTTTTATCTTTAATATTTTCAATCGATTAACTTCAGCCCAGCTCATGTGATGCCCCTCCTAGAAATCGTAAGGACTGAGAAAACGTCCCCACAAGTGATAGTCGACTTGCTCGACGTTGGGAAAAGGATAAAAAAGACGCCAGTCGTGGTGGGAAACTGCACTGGCTTTGCGGTGAACAGAATGTTCTTCCCTTACACTCAATCAGCTTTTTTGCTCGTCGAACGGGGGGCAGATGTTTATCAGATCGATAGGGCCATTACCAAGTTTGGAATGCCAATGGGTCCTTTCAGGTTGATTAAAAGTTATTTGTTTTCGTAGTAAAAGGCCTAACTTTGAATAAAGTTTCAATTTTTTTTTTCTTTATTTCGAAATTTAGGCTGTGCGATCTCGTGGGGTTTGGCGTTGCTGTTGCTACGGGCGGTCAGTACGTTATTCATTTCTCAGAAAGGGCTTACAAGTCGATGATTATCCCACTCATGCAAGAGGATAAGAGAGCTGGTTATATATTCTTTTCCTCCCTTTTTCTTTAATACTAAGCACAATATTTGCTGGGACTGAAAATGCGTATTTTCTGGCAATCTAGGCGAAAGCACTCGCCGTGGATTTTATGTCTACGACGAGAAACGTAAGGCCAGCCCCGACCCAGAAATAAAGAAGTACATTGAGAAGGCCCGAGAGATTTCTGGCGTTTCAATCGACCCTAAGGTTACTACTCTTGCTTATAATTCTACTACTTTTTTCTTCATATGTATATACTCTTAATGCGACTCAAAGGCTAAATTTTTACTTCAGTTGGCAAAACTTACTGATAAGGACATAATAGAGATGACCTTCTTCCCTGTGGTGAATGAGGCTTGCCGTGTATTAGCAGAAGGCATAGCCGTGAAAGCGTCTGATTTGGACATTGCTGGCGTCATGGGGATGGGATTTCCTCCTTACAGGTTTCTGAGAATTCATAGAGTTCCTTTAAAAAAAAATTTTTTTTTTTTTTTTTCTAACCTCTTTTTCGTTCGACAGAGGAGGGATTATGTTCTGGGCCGATACCATTGGGTCGAAATACATCTACTCAAAATTGGAGGGTTGGTCGAAGACTTACGGTGGCTTCTTCAAGCCTTGTTCTTACTTGGCAGAAAGGGCTGCTAAGAATGCTCCCTTGGTGAGATTTTCTGATCGTACCTCTGTTTTACGTCACAGGCTTCTGAAATGCCTTTTTTCTTTTGCAGAGCGTTACGACGGATACGGTTAAGTCTCGCCTGTAAGGGACAATGGCCTTAAGCTTGAAACTTGCTGCATCAGCTTTATAATATCTGCTGTTTTTAGTGTTATTAAAGGGGAGTAACTTATCATCCTATGATCTTTATCTTTGGAACATATGCAGACAATCTCTGCTTGGCAATAAAGAATATATTACTCGCCCTAGATTCAGTTTCACTCATCGTCGTCCCTTTAAATGACAATGTCCAACCAATTCTCACATTCTCTCGACGTCTGATAGCCCGACGAAGTCGTATTCTGTTATTTGAGGATATTACCGTATGTGTTCGTGCAGAAATGGATCGATTGTTCGAGTTATTTCGACGCACAGAGAGCAGTAAGAGAATAAGAACTACAGCCATCAATAATACAATGCAAACTGCAGCACAATATGCTCCTAATGCTTAGAATCAAAACCATATGGAATCACAGCCAAAGAATAGAATCCATGTCTAAATCTCTAAGAAGAAACCATGGCTGGGTAGGAACTAACGACAGACGGCTCACATCAACATAAAGAGATGATGAAGATACGAGGATCTTAGAAAAAAAAACTAATCTTTGTGGTGGTGTTCATTGAAGTCCAAGAACTTCGCAACACGCTCAGCTTTGGCCCCAGATTTGTGATCGTAGTACTCAACAATCCCAGCCCCAACTAAGGCCGCCAGCGTAAGAGCTTGAGCATGCAACCTAATTTCGAATCAGAGACGATGACCAAAAAACAAAATCACAAGTATAAAGCGCGAAAGATAAAAATTGCATCTTTGCACCTTGCGTGGATGATCTTAACGCTGGCCTTCATATTGGGTTGAGACCAATTGTACGCCAGAGAGCCCACAATCCCAGTCGCCCATAACGTACCTTTTTATTCAATCGGGCGAAAAGATCAAACGCAGCGATGATTGAAAGAGGAAGACGATGCTACGAAATTGATGATTACCGACGGCGCGAAGCTTGTGCTCGACGATCCATTCTCTGATGGCGACGATCTTGCTCTTCTCTTCTCCTCCTCCCATTTTTCCCTCTTTCCTTCTCAGTGGTTCGACTGTTTGTGTTGGCTTTTGTCGTTGATTTTTTGGTCTGAGAGGATTTGGCGGTGAGCTGTGAAGGGGAAGCGAAAGCACATTTGGAATCGTCCACGTGCGCTGTCAAGCGTTGGGTGCGAAATTATTTACTATTTTGATATTTTTTTATATGTGTAATTATGGTGGGCCAATATGCCCTGCCTCGACCCGAAAACCCAATGGGTCAACCGTTTTAGGCCCGTCTCTAAATGGGCCGTAATAAGTCCTACTTCATCCTTTTCTTTTTCTTTTCTTTTTTCTTTTGAAATATTTGAATGGAAATTCTGACGATTATATTCAGTATATATTAGCAAATAATTATAGTTTTAGGGAATAATTATTCCCCAATAATGATTTCTAGCGATGAATAAATTAATGATAGAGAAATGGAAATAATGCGCTAAACCAATAAATTTTGGATTTTCTTTTTCGGAGGAATTCCGTTTTTCTAAGTATGTTTGGTCGTCGTGCATTTTGATGATAATAACCGATATGTTTGCGCTGTTTACGTGCGGTATGTACATATATTTGGATTGGAGTTAGGTTTTTTTTTTATCGATTTGTTAGATTAGGGGTTGTGGTTGCTGTTTATTTCTTCATTTTTTTTCTTTTCATAATTGTAAGTTTTATGGGTTGCATAAGGTTATGTGCATTGATATTTCGATGATTGGTAGACGTTTTCATGATTGTCTTCTTGTCTTCTTTTGCTTTTTGAGTTAGCTGACTGAGGTTTTACGTGCCAAATTATGTATAGTGATAGTCTTAGCTCATTATTTGATGGCCTGTTTAACCAAATTCTTTTGATTGAATTAATTGCTATGTTGGTTTGATGACCTGCATATTATATGTTTCATTTCGCTTCTTTTGCAGATTTGATTCGGAAATTGGGTGAGCTTTTGTTATTCTTTGCTGCTACTTTAAGATGGCAATGATTCAGCGAAACACGATTGATTTTGAGCAAGGATGGAGTATTATACAGAAAGGGATTACGAAGCTGAAAAATATTCTAGAGGGACAGCCCGAGCCGCAGTTCAGCTCTGAGGATCACATAACTCTCTACACGTATTATTCTGAACTCTTTTTTTGCCTCATATAGGACTAATGTGATGTTGTGTTCAATCGATTTCGTCTAACTCTTACTGCAGGACCATATATAACATGTGCACCCAAAAACCACCTTATGACTACTCTCAGCAATTGTATGACAAATACCGGGAAGCTTTTGAAGACTACATTGCATCAACTGTAAGGACTTATTTAGGTGATGAAGTTTTATCATGTGGGTGCAACATGAAGCTTCTTGGTAGTTGGTAGTGTTGGGATCTGTTCAACATTGGCGAGATCATAAGAAACCGAAATGTTTTATGGTCATGCTTAGCACTATTTCCACGCTATTTGTTTTTTCCCATATCAAGATGCATCTAAACGAACTTCCGAGCCTGGTTCGAGTTTACCTTTACTGTATCTAGGTTTTCATCAATATAGTTTTCCAAGAAAGCTGGTTTTGGTTTTCATCCTTTCGCACATTTATTATAAACTTTTCTATTCAGGTATTGCCATCCTTGATGAATAAGCATGATGAGTTTATGCTAAGGGAGCTTGTGAGGCGCTGGTTAAACCACAAGATCATGGTGCGGTGGCTTTCAAGATTTTTCCACTATCTTGATCGATACTTCATAGCTAGACGGTCACTTAAACCACTCAATGAAGTTGGATTGACATGCTTCCGGGACTTGGTAACTTTGAAATCTATTACATATGAGGTTCAATTCCTTTCAGTATTTGATTGTGCTTTACCTGACCGCACGCCGTCAATTTAATTTCAGGTTTATCAAGAGTTAAAGGAAACAGTTAGGGATGCTGTCATATCTCTGGTATATTGCCTTCTTACTTGCTACCACTGTGGTCATATATTGTTTGATCAAAGTTGATATTTTGATTATATGCACTAGATTGATCAAGAGCGAGAAGGAGAGCAAATCGATCGAGCCCTGTTAAAGAATGTCTTGGATATTTTTGTTGAAATCGGGATGGGGCAAATGGATTATTATGAAAATGACTTTGAAGCAGAATTGCTCAAAGACACTGCAGCTTACTACTCAAGGAAAGCTTCCAGCTGGATCTTAGATGATTCGTGTCCCGACTATATGCTGAAAGTAGCCATTTTTTCTCTTTTAGACAGATCGTTTTGGAAACAAAATAAATGGAATAACTGAAAGTTCACATTTACTTTCCCCTGGCTTGCCTAATCTTTTCTTAAATACAGGCCGAGGAGTGTTTGAAACGAGAAAAAGACAGGGTTGCTCACTATCTTAATTCTAGCAGCGAGAAGAACTTGCTTGAGGTATGTAATGCATAATGGTGCTGTGTGTATATGGGCATCTCGTGCTTTATGTACTTTTTTTCACAGGGGATGCTTTGTTTGAGATTATTGCTGAGTTATTTTGTCTTTTATTGCATCTGAGGATGATTGATTTTGGCAGAAAGTACAACATGACTTGCTGACTGCATATGCCACTCAACTTCTTGAAAAGGAGCACTCTGGTTGCCATGCACTACTTAGGGATGACAAGGTAATTATGCTACTACGTTCCATTTATGAATTGGGTGATTTGTTTGACTGCTTGTCTTAATGTCGTTATCTTAAATCATATTTTCCATTAGGTAGTGGATTTGTCTAGGATGTATAGACTCTTTTCCAAGATACCCAAAGGCCTGGAGCCTGTGGCGAGCATATTTAAGCAGGTTCGTCATCAGTTTCAGTTTTTTCTTCTCAAAAATTTAGTTTTTGTTTGCAAGTTATTAACTTCTAGTCCTAATTTTTCCTGAACAATCACACACGGAATGTGTGATTCTCATGTTTCTGAGTTTTCTCATGCACTAATGTTTAAATTATTTTCCACCATCATCAGCATGTAACTGCCAAAGGCACTGCATTGGTTAAACAGGCGGAAGATGCTGCAAGTAACAAAAAGGTTAGTTTGGATATCTTTTTAATTTACGATGACGTTCATTGATAATCATCCACTTACGAATTTTCTTTTTCTGGACATTCTATGATGTAACTTTCTTTTGTTTTCGTCTAGTTGACATGTTAATTGCCTTCTACAGGCTGAAAAGAAAGATATTGTTGGAATACAGGAACAGGTATCTTCTGTATGAGTTGTTTGTATTTTTTTTTTACATTTTTCCTCATTAAAACTATAACCAGCTTCGCATTTCAGGTTTTTGTCCGGAAAGTAATTGAACTCCATGATAAGTTCATGACGTATGTGAACGAGTGTTTCCAAAATCACACACTTTTTCATAAGGTAAAGCATTCTTGAGCAGCGTATTCAATGTATGATCATTTCATATTCTTGCACCCTCATTCAACGTATTAACTTCACCATTCTTTGACCAATTCATAGGCTCTCAAGGAAGCATTTGAAATCTTCTGCAACAAGGGTGTATCTGGAAGCTCTAGTGCAGAACTACTTGCCACTTTCTGCGATAACATTCTTAAGAAAGGTGGGAGCGAAAAATTGAGTGATGAAGATATAGAGGAAACTCTCGAGAAGGTCTGTCTCGCATGCATATTCCTCTTTGATTTTACCTGAAAATATAGTATAAGTAGACTGAGCTGACAGCCAACCGGGTTTTAAATGTTCTGCAGGTGGTTAAACTTCTAGCTTATATTGGCGATAAGGATTTATTTGCTGAGTTTTATAGGCAAGATTGGCACCGCGCATACTTTTGTTGCCTTCTTTTTTGTGTACAGGTGGTAATATTTTGTTTCTTACCAACAGAAAGAAGCTGGCTCGACGATTGTTATTCGATAAGAGTGCCAACGATGAGCATGAGAGAAGTATTCTCACAAAGCTGAAGCAGCAATGTGGTGGTCAATTTACCTCAAAAATGGAGGGGATGGTACTCTATTGTATTATTTGTGCTTATCTGAAACAAACAGCATCACTTCATATAGTGGGTTATAATCACTCCTCTAATCTGCTTTTCAGGTCACAGATTTGACTCTTGCAAGAGAAAACCAAACTAACTTCGAGGAATATTTAAACAGTAATCCAAATGCAAGCCCAGGGATTGATCTCACTGTGACTGTGCTCACCACTGGGTTCTGGCCTAGCTACAAGTCTTTTGATCTTAACCTTCCAGCCGAGATGGTAATGAAGACATCTGAACACTTGCTAATGTAGAAAACTATCTCTTACCAAGTTATGCCTTATCATGCTAATTTATGCGATAGGTCAAGTGTGTTGAAGTATTCAAAGAGTTCTACCAGATAAAAACAAAGCACAGAAAGCTCACTTTGATATATTCTCTGGGTACTTGTAACATTAACGGGAAATTCGACCAGAAGACAATAGAGCTCATTGTGACCACATATCAGGTTACTTGGCTGGACTTGAAAGAATGATTGTAGCAAGCATAAGCTTTTTTTTTTTTACAATTTATTTCCTGGGCAGGCTGCCGTTTTGTTACTGTTCAACACCTCAGATCGATTGAGCTATCAGGAGATCACATCCCAGTTGAACTTGTCAGACGACGACGTTGTCCGATTGCTCCATTCACTTTCTTGCGGCAGATATAAGATTCTCAACAAGGAGCCAAACAATAAAACCATATCTCCTACGGACGTTTTCGAATTCAACAAAAAGTTCACCGATAAAATGAGAAGAGTCAAGGTATGCACCAATAACCCACCTACCCTTTTCCTCAGCATTTGATCGTGTGAACTGTATACCTTTGAACGTTTAAACGAGACTCATCGTATTGCACTATTCTTTGCATTGAATAAAGATACCTCTCCCTCCCGTGGATGAGAAGAAGAAAGTAATAGAAGATGTCGATAAAGATAGAAGATACGCCATTGACGCCTCAATCGTGCGTATCATGAAGAGTAGAAAGGTGTTGGGCTATCAACAGTTAGTGATGGAATGTGTCGAGCAGTTGGGCCGTATGTTCAAGGTATGTTTGGAAAACACTGCAATTTTCTTGAAGTTTGTTACGAAATGTTCTTATTTTTTACCGAGTATTGTAATCTTAGCCGGACGTCAAAGCAATCAAGAAAAGAATCGAAGATTTGATCACTCGGGACTATTTGGAGAGGGACAAAGAAAGCCCTAACATGTTCAAATATTTGGCATGATTTTCTGGTCCAAGAAATTATGTACATGAGCTGCTTTGGTTCTTCTCTTTGTTTTCTTTTCATTTCAGGTTTTTGACCTTTTTGATATGCAGCTATGGCGTTGCCCTTTTTTCATTTGTGATCCATAAATTTCTTATAAAAGCATTCACCAGTTTTGCTAGTTGTGAAATATTTCATGTTAACAGTAGGACTGTAAAAATAATATTACTGTTATGTTAATCTATTTTTCATTAATAAAATGCGCATAAATGAAAAGTATGCATGAAAAGAAAAGCACGGATTAAAATATACTCCTTCTGTCCCGAAGGGTCATGGACATTCGATTTTTAAGAAACTGAATATTTTAATAATATAGTACAATTAAAAGGTAAAAAAAAGTGTATATTTTGATAGTCTTTTAAGAGTATTTAATATTATTATATTGATTATTTGTGTTAGTTTTTTGCTATAATAGGAAATGTATAAAAGGGAACGGGACGTCCGATATAGTAAAATGTATAAAATGATTTGGGACGGAGGGAGTAATATAATATACTACCTTCCGTTAGGGAAAAAAAAAGGTGTAATATACACAGAAATAATAAATATTTCCGTCTATGAAAATGCTGATTTGGCTATCAAACTCGAGCTTTAGTGGGACCCGCATCATAGTTTTCCGTCTTAGTAATATTTGCCCCGCTGTAATTTTTATTTCTCCATAATTTCATTTATTAATATTTTGTTTTAGCCCAATTTTCCCCTATGATTTTCTTCTATGTACCAACATGCATACAAGGATTGGGGTATTTTTTTTTTCAATTAAGAAATATATCCTTTTCAGGATACCGTGAAATCCTTGTGTCAATTTTCCATTCTGATATCAATTGCATTTCCTATTCAGTACCGAATCTGCTCGTTCGTATAGGGTTTTACGATTTGTCTGCTGTCACTTTGTCTTGGATTCCTCAGATTCAATACAAAGTTTGGTGTTTGCATCGAATTATGTTATTCTGGATTAACATTTGGGGAATCTGTTATAATTCGAGGTATCTGGCTTATATGGTTCCGAGTTCGTGGTGATCGGTGCTTGTGTTTTGTTGCTACAGTTGATTGTTTGGTTGGTAAAAGATTGGTCCTTGTTTTTCTTTTTCTTTTCCCATAGGCTTGTGGAACTATCTTGAGGATTCATAATCTCCCTAAGGTGTAAATGTACCCCCTTAGTATGGATAATTCACGTGAGGGCGGCATGGTGCTGATACCTACAAGATTTGTGTGGCCTTATGGTGGGAGAGTGGTGTTCATCAGTGGTTCATTTACAGGGTAAGGTTTGATCCGCTTATGAAGTTCATTTCACTCGTTATATTACCCATTAACTGTTCTGTGGAAGAATGAGCTTATGATTTTTTTTTTTCTCTTTTTTCTTTTTCACTGAAGGTGGACACAGTGGCCGATGACACCAGTTGAAGGTTGTCCGACTGTGTTTCAGACGATTTGCAGATTGCCAGCTGGTTATCATCAGGTTGGTATTTGTTTTCTTGGATATTTAACCGTCTGATCAAAGATAAGATGAACACACCTGTCTGTGATCTGATTCGTTTTGAGGTCGTTATATATGGCCTATCTACGTGGAAATTGTCCATATCGTCATTAATCATTATCAGTTAAGATATCTGTCGATAACGAATCCCAAGTCAACTGTCAAGGTATAATTATGTTGTTTATACCAGTTCGTTTGTTGTTTCCTAGCTCATCATTGACCGTATCTTTTGAATCCGGCTGATTGTGATTGATATTTGAAGATTATTAACTGTTATCGTTTCATTAGTTTATTGCTTCACGATTTACTGTGTTATTTCAAATATCTGGCCTAGACAATCCATGGAGTGTTTTATGTGTGAATATTGAATGCCAAAGTTATTTGGTAATGCAGTAAATTCTTTGAGAATATATGATCTGAAAGACTGGCATATGGCCATATCCACTTTATGGCCACAAACTGCATTTATGATCATTGACTATTAATTTGTTTTCCGATTGAAGCGTATTTCACGTTCTTCATGAACATGTTACTATTTCACCGTGTCATTATCTGATAATGCTCTATCATCTGCAGTACAAATTTGTGGTTGACGGTGAATGGAGACATGATGAGCACCAGCCTTTTGTTAGCAGTAACATTGGATTAGTGAACACTATCCTTTTAACTCGGGAATCTGATCCCTTTCCTGTGATGATCAATTCTCAACTGGCTTCTGGTGGCCCTGGATCCAACATGGATGTAGATAACGAAGCCTTGCAGATGGTATGTTGCACTCTTCATGTTTGACAAGTCTTTTTTTGTAAAAAGAAAATTCGCACTCCTGTCTTAATGCTGAAATCTTCCTCAAACCATTTCATTTTGCTTTGACTTGATTCGTCCATAAAAATTAAAATATTATATGGCTGCCCTAGGCTTTGCTTTACATATTTCATCTATCTAATCTTTGAAGTGTTGTTTGCTAGAGCAGTTCTACGAGAATGAAACTTGACCTGTGTGCATTAGGCATGTTAACTTTATCAGTTTCTTTCTCGTGCTTTGGTAGAAATATCCTAACGTTGAGTATCCATGAAAAAAGCTTGCAGTTACCACAGTTTAAATATCTTGTTTTATCTCAGTTGCTTTGTCCAACATCCATAGTACGTTTAGGTAGTGTGCTACCATATTTACTCAGTAATATAGGCGAACATATTTGAATTACTTCTCTTGGTTGCAGGTTCATTTATCAGATGGTTCATATGCTGAACCAGTTCAGAAGCTATCGGATGCTGATTTAGAAACTTCCCGGCGTCGTATATCTGTATTTCTGTCTACACATGCAGCCTATGAGTTGCTCCCTGAGTCGGGCAAGGTTATCTGAAGTTTTCGTTAATCTTCAGTCACTTTCATATTCTGTATCTTTAGTTTTTACTTATGTACGTTATTATTTGCAGGTTATTGCACTGGATGTTGAGCTTCCTGTAAAGCAAGCATTCCATATACTGCATGAGCAGGTATGTGTTCACATTTTTCTTCTGAAAGTCTTTTTTGTATTTAGGTGTTTAAATATTGAGGATACTATGCTTACTCAGCGTTAGCACACCTATCTGGATGATCATTTTAGTCAGAGAAGGTCATTGAGTACATCTTGCAAACAATGGGTTGCATATTTCGTCCAGATAGCTCGAATTTAGCTTTTGTTGTTTTCTTCAAAATGCTCATTAGAATCGGTATCGCATCACCATAAGTAATTGTACATATGGGAGGACTGTAACTACAAACCTATCGGAAACAATGTTTTCGATTCTATCCAATCCTGTACTTTATCAATTAGTACATGTCGATGTGCCACTTCTGAACCAGAAAATTCACATATAGGGAATTTCTGTGGCACCACTGTGGGACTTCTCGAAGGGAAAATTTGTTGGAGTTCTCAGTGCTCTGGATTTTATTTTGATAATGAGAGAGGTACACTCAGCTTTCAATCATTATCATCTGATTATTAAAATTTGTCTTAAGGATGAGCAGATATTTCTGTTTTTGAGAATTCTATTACTTGCCATAGATCTAAAAATATTAATTACATTCTGAAATTTTCACCATGTGTTCCAGCTTGCCAGAAATGGTTCCAATTTGACTGACGAAGAGTTAGAGACACACACCATATCTGCTTGGAAGGAAGCAAAATCCTATCTTACCCGGCAGATCGAGCATCAAGGAGATCCAGTTTCAAAACGGTTTATCCAAGTAATGCTATATCATCAGTTTTGACTGAAACTGCCAATCATATATGAGTGTAATCGTATAATTGCAAAATGTTCAGTCACTGCTATATTTCCAGATGTTCATGAATTTCTCTAATATGATGAGCGGCTGTTCAAACTTTTCTATATGCTTTTGCCCCGTTAAATGATATGTGCTTCTATACACAGTATTTCATGTAAAAAAGTGAATGTTTGTGCTAATGTGAAGAAGACATACAGGCAGGACCAGATGACAGTTTAAAGGAAGTTGCCTTAAAGATCCTGCAAAATGATGTCACCACAGTTCCGATTATCCATTCCTCTTCAGCAGATTTCTCAAACCCAAATTTACTACATCTTGCTTCACTTTCAGGAATCCTAAAATGTGAGTCTGGAACATGGTTTTTCTTATCTTTAAATTTTTTTTTGTTCCTGTCTGTCTTTACTGAATGGCTACATGGTTGTCCCAACATGCCCTGGAAACATGTTTTCGAGTATTTTACCTGAAGCCAAAAAAGCATGGTCATAGTTCTTGTCTTCGTCATAATTAATGTTTTGATGCTCTTCCATAGGCATTTGCCGGTTTTTTAAGCATTCTCCAAGTTCATTACCAGTTCTTCAATTACCTGTTTGTGCACTTCCGCTGGGGACTTGGGTTCCGAAAATTGGAGAACCAACTCGACGGGCACTGACCATGTTGAGACCAAATGCTTCGCTTAGTGCAGCGCTAGATTTACTGCTTCAAGGTACCTTTCCTATACTCAAAAACTGAAGCACGTTACGATTCAAATCCTTGTTCAGTTCTATAAATTTTCTGAATAGCTTACTTGCTGATATTTCTGCATAGCAACTCACTTAAATGTTCTATCTATCTTATCCGCAGCTCGAGTCAGCTCGATCCCAGTGGTGGACGATAACGACTCTTTGTTGGACGTATATTCGCGAAGGTTTGTACATGCTTTCTTATGCTGCTTGCATATAATTTATAACAGTTTTCGTCTGAGCTAAGCTTCAATTTCTCCTGCTACAGCGATATAACTTCACTGGCCAAGGACAGTATCTATGCACGCATCAACCTGGAAGAAACCTCTATTCATCAGGTATATATCCATGTAATGAATTGTGCTTGAGTTGCCCATTATCAATATTCATCAAAGATGTGCAATAACATGCTTACCATCCAAGATTCGCTCTTGAAATCACATCCTTTGGTATCCTATTTGTAGGCTTTACAGTTCAGAGACGACCCCTTTTCTACATTTGGATCCAACATCCAAAGATGTCACATGTGCCTGAGATCTGATCCACTCCATAAGGTGTTGGAAAGGTTGTCTCAGCCAGGTTAGCCTTTTTTTTTTCAAGATGTTGCTTTGTTTTTTTCTTCTCAAAATCATTCATTCTTACACTTTCCCAAATCATCGAATGATAGGCGTGAGGCGACTCATTGTTGTTGAGGCCGGAAGCAAACATGTAGAAGGTATTATTTCATTGACTGATGTTTTCAGGTTCCTCATCGGTAGTTAACAGAGGATTCGCTTTTATTTATGTGATGGTATACTCCCAACTGCTCTTTCTCGTTCGTTCGTTCATTGCTTGGCACTGAGCTGAGACAAACCATACATGACTTCTATATGTGCCTTGCTTTGTTTGGTAACGTTGTTTTGCTTTTCCCTGTAAGAAGAATCTCTGAACTATTTGATTAGTGGCTGTGTTAGCTAAAACATTTATGGGATTCAGAAACAAACATGCTTCTGCTTTTCTTTCTAGTAGACTTGTGAGATAATTTACATCAGCTGCTGCTGATATATATATCTATATATATATATATATATATATATATCATCAAGAAGTAAGACAAGAACAAATACAATCAATGCATATCGATGGCCTTCAAGCTGCGACAAATGCATTTACAATCTGATAGTTTGCTCAAGAATCAAATCGAAGCAGTCAACAATTGCCTATGAAGTTTATAGGCAAAGTTAGTTATTACAGATGCAATACCAATACGTTGTTGCAACAGATATATCTAAACAATGTTTCTAATGATGTTCTATAAGATGAACTTGATTATATATCTGTCTCTACACTGTTTCATATAGTAGTAGGTATAAGAGCCATGATTTGGTTCCTTATTATTCCCATGCACTTTTGTATCTCATTATAAATTGGATGATTCTGTGAACTGCGAGGCTCTAAGCTCGTCACCACGGAATCTAATATCTGCGCCACGTCGGATGGAGGGAACTGTCGCTCCGTACATTTCTGAAAAAAAAAAATCACGAGAAATTCAAAAATATTACCCACCCATATTTCAACGAAGTACATGCTCAATACGATCACATAACTGATTTCCTGTGATATATATTATATTTTACCCGAATCATCAGTAGAGTCGCCACACAATTGGAGATGAGTTCTGAAGGTATTTGAGCTTCGAGGTTAGATGCTTCTTTTGATTTAGATCCAGCTACCTGCAATATATATATATATATATATATATATATATATATATATATTATATTAAAGAAAAACAGTAATGGGCGAAAAATTACTCATGGGAAAACCAAAAATCATTACCATAGAAGTTATGGCATCATCAGAAGGGAGCTGCTCATTGACATAATCTATAGCATCCTCCATTTTCTCAATTCTTTCCTCCTTACTCTTAAGTGCCTGAAATGGAACGATAAGCTCTTAGATTTTGATTGATATAACCCTTTCTCAAAGTCCCACTATTCTATTACATCATAGTATATACCTTTATTGCAGCATCTACCATTGCACGGGCTTTCGTCCTAGAGCTTTCGACGATCTCATTGGCAGGAGATCCAGCTTCGAGGGTTTGACCCGCGGGTCGATCAGGAAAACCCGACAACCGACCCGTATCAGCGATATTAGCAACGGGCCTTTGCCATGAGAGTGCTGTGTTTCCTGGATGCATATTCCTCTGTCTCAGGAAATGTAATGCAGAAGAAACCTGGGAAAACAAATGCATAGAAGATATTAGAAATATGAAAACGAACCACTTCACAATCAGAACATTAAACAGTAATCAAGGAAATTAGAAGTTACCTGCTCGTTGGCTTCATTTAACTGTATGAGAACCGCAGCATATTGTTTCTTGTATTTCTCGGATTCCTTCAAGGAACTATCAACACCCTTCTGAGTCACTTCGTCGTTTAAGTGCCTTATCTCCGCAACAATGGCATCCTAAACGTAAAAATTACCATGAAAATATCTCACCAAATATGCAATCCTATGAACTCTCTTGCCAACGGTTTATGAATAAGTGAAGGACATAACGAAAAGGAAGGGACTGTTATGACCTTCTTATCAAGAGCACGGGTAAGGTCAGCAACTGCCTGAACATCAGCTTCCTTTGCTGGAATCATCACTTGAGGATAAGCTACATTGTTGGTAGTTTGAATCCTCGTATGTGTGATTGTAGAAGCCACCTGGTGAATGAACGAAACCTCAATCGGCATCAAATTGCATAATGTGGGACAGAATATGCTTACAATAAAAACGTGTAGGTGCTACATCTTGTTCCTCAATCAAACTTCGCTTATTTAATGAAAAGATCTAATAAGCTTACCTTGGACTGCTTTGGATCAGGCAATGGAGACAAATGGGGAACACTATCCAATTGATCTTCACCACCCGGGAAAAGCTTCATATAGTCTTGTGGTCGGCCATTCACTTGTAGTTCGTTGAAGTTATCGAAAATCTTATCAACAGGAAAAACCTGTCTCCCAAGTAAAGCAGGCATATTCTCCAGAGGATGCAACGGCATGCAGTCAATGTCCTGCCATCGTCGAGAAATGCATGAGACGAAGGAAAGAGTTCATAATAATGTTGTTTAACGATAGTAAACACTGAAGCAGTTACAATTAGTTCTTCAGTATAATCATATCAGATTAGAACAAGAAACTAGGTGGCATGCTCATTAATAGAAAGCAACTTAAACAGGGTGTACTTTGCAAGAAAACGATACCATACCGTAATAAACTGGTTAGCATCCGAAACCAAGATCTAAGCAAGAAGTAGATTACCTTTACGAATTCAACACCCAGTTCTGGCCAATCAAATTGAACCCGGCACCTCGAGTGATCAACTGTCAGCACACTTCCATCGTGAATCTCCCTTGTCTTAGGATGGATAGCAATGACACGCTGCCCAACTGATAAAGGCCGTGCAAGATCAGTGGGTAGCCCTTCCCTTACGCCATCACGCAGTTCAGTGTAATGTTTTCTAACAGATTCTCGGTATATATTTAGCTTCTCCTTTTCGTCACTGAGGAAATGTTCTGAAAACCGCCTTGGTTTTCCCAGGGAACTGCTTTGTGTCATCAGCATCAAAACAATCAAATCATTAAAAATCAATGTCATTTCATCATAACTTATATCAAGTGCGAAAAAGGCAAAGTATAAAAAATACCTTCTTATGACACCCCATTCTACACGACTTAATCTGGGCACATGACCCAACCCCACATGATACAAATATTCAACAAACTCCCTTTTTGCAAACCATGGATAATCAATAGCACTGTAGAACCATTCATAAGTGCACCATCTCCTTAGTTGGGGATTTGACAAGCAATTGCTCAGATATTTCTGCACGATTGCAGATCAGAAAGAAAAACATATTAACAGACTTAGGATTTCATTCCAATCCAAAGGAATTAATATGGTATCAAACCTTTGAATTAAACAATGGATCATTGTTTGAAGCAGCGGGTAGATTACTCGGTTCAGTCGAGAGTTTATCAAGAAACTTTGGATCACTCAAGGTCTCTGGTTTCCAAAAATTAATCTTACGCTTTCTCCTAACTTTGGTAGGCAAGTTATCTTGATTAGTTTCAGGGAATTGTACTGCAGACTGGGCGGAGTTGCTTGCTTCTTTATGATCATCGCTAAGAGAATTTTCAGAATTTTTCAGCAACTTAGGCAACCCAATTTGCGAGGGTCTGCTTGGTAACCTTTTCCCCACATCTCCGGGCTGCTGCAGAAAACACAAAACCTATTATCACAAAGATCAAATAAGTTTCTATATATCTAAGATATTAAGCGTTCAAAATCTAGTAAGTGCCAATATGTGGCAAAAATAAACCAAGAGTAATCGAACGTATGTTACCTCCTTTCCAGGTGATTCAGAAGAATGAATATCATGTTGGACAGTAATTTTCTGAATTGTAAGAGTGGTATAAATCAGATCATAATAATAGTCAGCTATAAGGAAAAAAAGTTTTAAGTCCAACACACACCTTAGAAGTTGGCACCTTTTGTTTTCTTCTAGTTGTTTTGGCTGGCGACTGAAGATCCTGTTTTGCCACGGGTGGAGAGAGTTTTGATGATTTATTGGATGGGATCTCAGAACTTGACATTGATTGATGACCTTTCATTTTCAATCCAGCGTGTCTTCGTTTTTCCTTTCGCTGATTCTCAGGTAGGGCCTCTGATGGAGTATATTTGTGAACATCATCGTCACCTGTAAACTCAAGAATGGACTCTAAAAACGAAAAGTGATCATTGTAGAAAAATTGTGACGGAGACGAGAAAATATAAATTAGTGTAACTATAACCTATTCAATTATCTCATCAAGAAGTGTCGGAAAAGAAAAAAATATAACACTTAGTTAATACACAAACTTGAGGTAGAAACATATGGCATGGGAATATGTAAAAGAAGATAACATAACATTGCAAAAGAAGACCAAAATCCAAATAACTCCGGACACCAGAAGCATTAACCATCAGGAACTACTGTAAGAGTTGATGTTGAATACATACCATCTTCATTTTCTGATGGCATCATAAGCGACAAATCAGCCAGAGTTTGCAGCGCATCAAAAGCATTGGAATCATCTACAAATCAATACATTTTATGCATTAAGTTTAATGGCATATTCAAGTAAAACACCTATTATGGAGAGCGAGAGCCAAAAGAAACATTCACTATATAAGTAATGCAGTTTGTTGAAACATCTCTTACCACACTAGCTAAGATGCATCAATTTATATATATGATTTCTAGCGCTTTATCAGTGCAGTTAGTTGAATATTTAAGGGTGCAAGTTACAAACATTACACACACAAAACAAGAAAGCATATCAAAAGAAATACAATATGAATTTACTAAACATAAATCTTGAACGGGAGGCAGAAAATTAAGACAATTTCATCTCAATTAAAGACGCATACATCTCTAACCAGTAAAAAACAACACTATACATGTGTGGAAAAAAGAAAATAATTTGCGGGATACCTTTTCTAAGAAGATCCTTTTTGCTCTTCTTTTTTTGACTCTGAAGTGAAGACCAATAACTCTTGGTATCGGTTAAGGGGTCTCTAGTTGCACCGAACCTGTGACCTTCTTCTGTTCCACTGCATTCTTCCTCGATATCATCCAAAAATTTATCATTATTTCCATCAAATTCAAACCTCTTCCAATCTGTTTTCTTTCCCTTCGATCTTACAACACCATCCCTTGCAAATTCTTTTACTGAACGATTGGCTTCTGTATTCTCTTCCAAATCTTTCTCATTGGCTTTTTCTGTTACATTGTTCTGAAAACGAACGTCAAAATCATGAGTTATAGTAAGGCGAGACAAAATAATTTAGAACACAAAGTAAAATTAATACCTTTCTTTGATGTTTCCTAAACGGTGATGATGTTTCACTGTCACCTCTTTTACGGGGAGAACCACCTTTTTGTGAAGCTTCAGCCAAAGCTACTGCTATTTCATGAGCCACATTGTCCTCGTTGGCATCAGCCTTTAATTTCAAGGCTTGCTTTGGAGGCGAAGCATACTTTTGTCCCATCATACTTTCATTTGAAAATGAAACAGGGACCCGTGGAGTCCTCTTTCCTACAGCTTAAATGAATTCATCAAAGTCATAATCGAACAGTAATAATAACATGAAAGATGTGAAAACGATGCATGATTCACAGATTCTTGCCCAGCAACATGTCAACATCTTATTTTGCTGCATTAACTTTACCTCCAGAGCGTTTCTTCTTTAAAAACGACAGGATACCAAGATTTGATGCAGCATCCTGTGATGGTGAATGTGAAGCATTTTTCTCATAAGATGCCTTCGAGGAATTTTGCTGGGCTTTTCTCCGAGCACGTTTCTGAGCCTTCCGTGATGATGCAACGTCATCGCTGCTTTCTTGATCGCTGTCACTTCCTTCCTGTTCAATGCAAGATCAAGGTCAGACTTTGATGTATTGTGAAAAGCCAGAACTGGCCAGGTATAACGTGCAAGAAATTATTACCTCGATCACAACATCTCTTATCAATATTTATCGTGTTTGCCCAAACTTGGTTGTTTGGTAATACATATTTTGATACAGGTAATCTTTAAGGAATCAGAGCCTTACCAAATTGCTGTAGTGATCAACCATCATAGCACTCAGCCCAGCTGCAGAAGCTGTTCCATGTGGGAGAGACAAGTATGCCTGAAACCAAAACAGGTTTAGATTGATGCAATTAATTTAAGTATATTGACATCATGAACTGTGATTCATTATTATCTTATCGTCTTGACAAGTTGCAGTTTGGTTCAAAGTATCTTTTGTCCGAATGAACTAACCCAGACATAAGAATAGCATAATATGACTAATCATTTCGACGGCAATCATATTTTCTGCTCCCTTCCAAGTTTTATCAAAAGCAGTTCTTCTATTTAACGGTCCACAAGACTAGTACATAATATAATCGCCTGTTACTACCTGATACAGATGAATCAATTATCACATAACAAAGGTGCTTATATAATGGCGCTCACCTTATTCATAGAGTATAGGGCTTCAACCATTTCAGAAGATCGAGTTTTCAAGGAAGCAGCCACCTGTTCAGAAAAAAAAAAATAAAAACCCAAGATAATAGGGACTTATCCGTTCATATTAAAAATGACAAGAATTCCAAATCAAACGGTTGTAAGGACCAGATCATAGATTATGGGGATAAGTTTCATCATCAATCAAAAACTGTAACAAGGATATTATAATAATCTTTTCTCAAAGATAAAGCTCGTCCCGTGTTGCAATACACATTAACCAGAGGTCCTAGATATAGTTGGGCTAACCTTCTTCCAATCCTCCCCATGTTTGCGGTATGCATCATAAAAACTCACAAGCTCTTCTGAGCCCCATCGAGGCCCGAGCATATCAGCAAGCTTTCGTTTCTGCCAAGAGATAAACAAAGTGAAATGATACAAAATTGAAACAGAATCCTATATACAAATAAGTCAAAATTGGAACCACACATGGGCTTATAAGCAATGCATGTGCATGTCTTAACACCAGAAACCTATATATAATCACAATTAATAAGCTGTCACAGATGTTCTCCCACCAAAGCAAAAACATTATATGAAACGGTTCTAGAGCAAGAGACCAAAATAGGTCATTTGATCATGATACTGCACATATTTTTATGCACAAACCTAAATAATGATAGCATAGCATGATGCACCTGTGCTTACTGCTTCTGGAAACAAACCCAACTCACCATGAATCTAAATGCTCATCATTTAATGTATCACAAGTTTCTATCTTAAGTCACGACCTCATAAGTAACTATTGATGATATAAGTGAGATACATATAAGGATTATTGGTTCAATTTTGCTGGATCAAGTACAAAGTTACACCAATTTCAAATTTATGGGAAAGTATTTACTAAACCAAAGAACTTACCCTACTACTGCCTTTTTTAGCAGACTCTCCCTCTTTACTAGGAGAAACATCATTAATAGAGGAATATCGCCTATTCATATTTCTAGACTTTCTTGTTGGTGCCATTACCTGTCAACAAGAATAGTTACAATAGAAGGAGCAAGAAAATGATTAGAAAACGGGGGAAGTTAAAGAGTCAATGGTATATAACAATTATGCATAACTAAAAGAATATGTCTCGAGATTAAATTTTCTGATTCTGACTGCCCCATTGGATTCAAAAACAAGAGCACAAGTTACAGAGGAGCCAACCATTTGGAAACCCCTTCTTTGAGACAGTGAAATTGGCATAACCATAAAAACAAAACACACACACACACACATCCACATAAAATATATTTTATTTCTGCAACTGAAGACCAAGGTTCAAAATTCAGAAACATGAACTTTGTCGACCATATATGAAGCATCAATGAAAAAAAAAAAAAGATAAAAAGGAGGGAAAGAAAAAAACAGAATTGTCCAGAAATATGAACCAAGTTCTTCTCAGCTGGTTAAGGAGACGAAGGAAAACAAACTGTTGATTTAAAGCTACTGACTGGACATCATAAATTTAAATTCGAAAAAGGGCACATGGAGTTACCACAGCCAAATGAAACCCACCAAAGTTCAAACCCACAAAAGCATTCGAATTCAAAAACAAGCTCGTAAAATTTTCCTCAAAATAAATTCATGAACAAATCACCAAAAAGAGCTAAGAACCACCATTTCACCGATGCATAGCAGAGTATAATTTCCAAATCCGCGAAAATCAACCGAAGAAACAGAAAAACCTAAAACCAAAACAACTTACCAACGCCAGAAGAGAAAGAAAATAGGATCCATCAAAACAATTGAAAATTCCAAACCAGAAACAGAACAAAAACAATACCCAATAATTCAAAGCATCCAAAACAAACTGAACACGAGAAAAAAAGTACCAGAAACCTTTAGCTCTTCTTCTTCTTCTTCGATCTTCTTCTTCGCCTTCCCTAAAAAATCCAATTCACGGCATTAAAAACCCAGATGAATTCATCAGATTTATGATACGGCCAAGATTATTGAGCTGCAAATGACGGGAAGTACAGTGGCTCTTGGGAGGAATAAATGGATATATAATAAGGGGACAAGAAAACAATTTTACTTTTATTTTTCTTTTAATATTATGTTTTTTCAGGGCAATAACCGCGAAAGTCTATTCCTTGCTATTTGAGTTCGGATCACTATTTGCTTTCAGTTTCGGATAGTAGTTACTATTCAATATGCGATCCCTTTACATATATATATTTATACTTTTGGTACCCATAGTTTTAAATTTGTTCAATCTTTCTCCTGTTGACTTTTCTGCCTAATACTTTAAAGTGGGCCTGAGGCCCAACAAATTGGGCCTCAGGGCTCGTCATTTATGGGCGGTCAAAATGTTGACTGCTGATTGAATTTTGAAATAAAGAAAAAAGCAAAAGATGATTTTGATGACTATTACCTTGCTCAATGAATCGGAGAAGACGAGGCGATCCCATCTCAATTCTTGCATGCACAAGCTTTAGAAAGCTGTGAAAGCGCAGATATTGTATTTATGAAGTATGAATCACTGCAAAAAGAATCAGAAACTGATCGAATTTCAATTTTTAACATTAAATTAGGACAGTTAATTGAAAACGGGTAAACGGGTCAACCCGTGGGTCGGATTCTATCCCTCTCATCTCACCAACCACAATAATCATCGCACCAAACAAATACAAAACCCACCCAACGCCAGGGCCGACGGCAAGTAGTCTGTCAAAGATTTGAGCTTTACATATTTTTAGTTTTATATCCCTTTTTGATTGCCTGATACAGACGTAATTTACCCTCCTGACGCTGCATAAACTCCTCGGCGGAGAGAATACATTCGAATTTGTATGTTTTCACTACCCAATTTGTTCATGCATATTCTACTTTTTAGTGAAGTTGGACATTTCATTAGTATATGCCATTTGTGGAATCTTTTGCTGACCCCTTTTAGCTGCTGTTACTGTAGACTTGAGCTAAGCTATGAAATTGGGTCTAATTCAGCTCCCATTGAGCTATTAATCTGTCTTTTTTGACATTTTGTCGTGTTGGGTTGTTGTTTTGTCCCAAAGACTCTTCCTTTTGGCTTTATATATATGTGGTTCTGTGACATTTGAAGGACTAATCTGACCCAAGGTTTTGGTTCTTTTTCCTGCAAATTTTCTGATTAATGGTTGTTCATAGGGTTCGAGCTGCTACAAAGGTCAAATTTTTGTTGGGATTCTCAGCTTCTTGAATCAGTTTCGAAGATTATGGAGGGTGGCATTGAAATAAGGAAGAATCAGACTATGATATGTGCACCAATAATGGCGGATACCGTGGATCAATCCATCGAGTTGATAAATTTGGCGAAATCAAAAGGAGCTGATATAGTAGAAATTAGGTTGGATCACTTCAAGAGCTTCAATCCCGATACTGATATCGAAAAGTTGATCAGAAATTGCCCTTTACCTACCCTCTTTACCTACAGGTTTGTGTTCATCCGTGCCTCAACTTATGCTATATCAATGCCAGTAGAAGTTGGATATGATTTTGACTTTGACTATACGTTAAGTGTCGATTAAGGCATATTTTGCTGATTTCAAATGTTGATTGTGAATGATTAAGAAGCTAAGGCACTTCAATCGGTACTAAAAATGAGTTTGATCTTATGTGTTGCTTAATTGTCAGTTCCTTGATTCAACCTTAGTTTCATCTGATATGTGCTTATAGGCCCATATGGGAAGGTGGTGAGTATGATGGAGACGAAAATAGTCGTTTTCGCGTGCTCCAAAGGGCCATTGAATTGGGAGCTGATCACATCGACATCGAACTCAAGGTTCCCCGTTTAATTTTCAAATTAAAAAATTCGTCAACCACTTGGATGATTATCGCAGCTGTTTTCATGCAAAATTGCCCTTCTCTTTATTTTCTCGCATCTATTTACCTCGCTCGCCGTTCTTTTTTAGGCTGCCCATGAGTTCAATGCCTTCAGAAACGGCGAAAAACCCGAAAAATGCAAAATCATAGTCTCTTCCCACAATTACGAGTGCACGCCTTCCTCAGAAGAACTCGGCGACCTCGTCGCCCGAATACAAGCCTCAGGCGCCGACATAGTCAAGTTCGCCACCACAGCTTTAGATGTCGCTGACGTGGCGCGAGTTTTCCAAATAACCGTTCATTCCCAAGTATGAAAAAAGACACTTGCTTTTACTCTGCGATGAGGGCATCGATGCGATAATTAGACTTATAGATTTTCTTTCAGGTGCCAATTATAGCCATGGTTATGGGAGAAAGAGGCCTGATTTCGAGGATTTTATGCCCTAAATTCGGCGGATACCTCACTTTCGGCGTTATCGAGGCGGGAAAAGTGTCTGCCCCAGGACAACCTACTATCGACGAACTAATCAATTTATACAACTTTAGATTGATCGATAGTGATACGAAGGTTTATGGAATCCTCGGAAAGCCAGTGGGACACAGCAAATCTCCCAAGTTATACAATAAAGCTTTTAAGTCAGATGGAATCAATGGAGTTTACGTGCCTTTACTAGTCGACGACGTACCAACATTCTTCGACACCTACTCTTCTCCAGACTTTTGCGGGTTCAGGTCGCTTTTTTTTTTAAATGAGATTTTATACGAATTTTAATTACGTCGTTTAATTTGGCGAATACTAAAACTTTTTTCAGCGTCACCATTCCTCACAAGGAAGCTGCGCTCGCCCGCTGTGACGAAGTTGACCTTGTCGCAAAGGTAGCTTTTTTTTTTCTTTTCTTTTGGTCCCAATTAGGCGTAATTAGCGATGATATCTCTTACGACTATTTCGTAAATAAAACCAGTCGATAGGGGCGGTCAACTGTGTCGTAAGGCGTCCCAACGATGGGAAGCTTTTCGGCTGCAATACAGATTACGTCGGCGCGATTTCAGCCATCGAAGACGCCTTGCGAGGTTTTCTTACATAATTTACCGATATAGTCGGCCATCTACGAAAGCGCTTTTTCGATAAACAAATTTACTTCTGTGAAGGCTCAGAGGTTATAGAAGCCCATTCGCCATTGGCCGGCAAATTATTTGTCGTCGTTGGCGCTGGCGGCGCAGGCAAGGCGCTCGCCTACGGCGCCAAGGAGAAAGGGGCGAGAGTTTTCATCGCCAATCGAACATATGGTAAACTAAACCTCAGCGTTGTTTGTCACCTCATTATATCTATTCGTATCTAATCTTTGATCGCTCTGCGCTTTTTTTTTAATTCTTTTTTTTCGTGTGAAGATCGAGCCAGAGAACTCGCAGATTTAGTAGGCGGGCAAGCGTTGACTCTCTCCGCCCTAAACAGCTTCCGCCCAGAGAATGGAATGATACTCGCCAACACTACGACCATAGGCATGCAGCCAAGAATCGAAGAAACTCCTATTTCCAAGGTTAGCCCTTTGATTTCGTACCCTCTTTATTACATATGCTGGCGATCGATTCTTACAATTTCGTGCTTCTTTTTTTGTTCTCATTGCTATTGCAGGAGGCTTTAAGACATTATGAGCTTGTTTTTGACGCTGTCTACGCGCCGAAAATCACCAGGCTATTGCAAGAGGCAGGCGAGGCTGGGGCTAAAATCGTAAATGGAGTTGAAATGTTGGTCGGGCAAGCGTATGAGCAATACGAACGGTTTACTGGGTTGCCAGGTAGGAAGCAAACAGTGGAAAAACGATGTATTTCTTTTTCTTTCTCGAGTTTTAAGTCGATCGTCGATTAAAAATCTGTTCTTGGCATTTCAGCTCCGAAGAAACTGTTCAAAGAGATCATGGAGAACATCTGAAACTGGTCGAAATCGAAGCCCTGCGATCCGATCATGGGAGCTTTGATTTCTAACTGTTGTATCAGTTTCTTATTTAGACGTTCCTTATTGATTCAAGGGATTGAATTGTTAGGATTTTTGTAATGAAATGCTGTTTTGTTTGCTTTTCTGTTTTATGGGAACCGTGGGTTGAAATCGGATCGATCCAGGGGGTCGACCCGATTGAACTCGACTACTGAATGGGTTGAATTGGACTTATGTATGTAGGTGTGGTGTGGTGTGGGTCGTAAGGTGGACCCGACCCGTTCGTATGAGTGGTAATAATGGGTTAAAATCGGATTATGATATTATATTATTTTTACATTATTTTATTCGGCAATTTCGGCCTCATCCCTAATTTTCCCTCCAAATTCCCAAGCGTGCGGTGTACATATGTTATTTTTGGCTGCGATTTATCTTTTCGAAGTTGTCGGTTTCAGCTTCAAGAAAGTTCCTAATTTCTCTCTGCTTTGAGCTGGATTGGAATTTAAATGGGTATTGTCGGAGTTGAAAGTAATCGCAAAGCAGTGAAGAATCCGTCGAGTACTGATATAGGCGACGTCGTAACGCAGCGATAACGACGACTGCCATCGGCTTTCTCCAGGTTAGTGTCTTATCTTCTCCAAATCAATTCCATTTTGATCTCTGTAAACCCTAGCTTTTCAGCTCTTTTGTCCTTACTGGTGAAGTAGGGTTTTTGGTTGTAAAATTTTGTTTTTTCGGGGTGATGCTACTTTTCCTTACTCAAATCCGACCGATCATAACAACTGTGCCGAAAAGTATGTTTTTTAGTACTATTTTAGTGGTCCGAGTATGAGAAAATGTTTTGTTTTTTGAGGTAAAGGCAGGGTTTTTGTAGTGAATTTTTTCATTGGGAATCTTACTGTTTCTCACTCCAGCCCAGTTTTATCAAAATGAATTTGACGGAAAGTACTTTTTTCTTTTACGTTTAGTAGTAGAAGGAGCAAGCGACGATTAAACGTACTGTACTGTGTGATGCTTTACTTATATGTGTCTGGGATTTTTGTCTAATATTTCGTCGTGCGTGCTGTTATCAACTCAACATACTTTGAGTTATAACTAGAATTCGAATGCTTTTGTTGACTGAGCAAAACTGTTAATATGTCAGGTGACAGGCTACAAGATGAAGAAGGTAGCGATTTTATTCATCTGAGCAGTGCAATGGCCATTGATGATGATTATCTACTCGAAGGTGGATTTGAAACTCAAGTAGTCAATATCACTACCCAGGTAATAAATTATGCTGGTGAAACCCAAGTGATGGATGATTATGTTGGTGAAACCCAAGTGATGGATGATTATGTTGGTGAAACCCAAGTGACGGATGATTATGTTGGTGAAACCCAAGTGATGGATGATTATGTTGGTGAAACCCAAGCATTGGATTGTGCTAACGAAACGCAAGTGATGGATCTTTCTGGTGGCACCCAAGTGATGGATCTTGTTGGTGAAACCCAAGTGATGGATGTTGCCGCTTATGAAACTCAAAAGATTGAATGTGATGGTGAAACCCAGGCCTTAGGTGATGTTGATACATCTGCTTATTGCTTCTGTAAACCCAATGGTGATGCTACCAAAATGCATGACGATGTTTCTGGAACATCACCAGTTATTGCCAGCAATGAAGATCGTTCAGGTTTTTTCGTTACCCGTCTTGAACTTATTAACATTTTGTTCTTTCTGCGGCATGTCTTTGTCCAATTGTATTGTTCTACAGCCCCCAACATCCTTACCTAACAAAAGAAAACGAGATGACGGTGATGTCATTGAAACCATTGTACATCTATTTTTCCAGGGTCAGATTGCAGAGATTTCACCTCAATTCGTGCTGCATCGTTTCGGGCGTCAGGTTTAGCGGCACGTGCTAGAGGAGCGGACAGAACTTTGTCTGGTACTAATACTGGCAAATCTTCTCTAGCATGCATACGAGGTAGTTCTTCTATTGCAGATCATTTGTTGCAACATGGCACTAGACATATGGAAGACTACCCTCAAAATGAGAACAGTGAAGGCAATGATAAACCAGAAACTGCACATTATTACCGTTACAAGAATACAGTGGTTAGGAAGCTATTCTTGGATGATCAAGTTACTGAATGTGTTCAATCAGAAGATGACGTAAATCTGAATGGTGGCATTAATGATAATGTAAATAGCCAAACTTCTTGTCAAAATAATTTTGGGGGGTTAAGTTATGCCAATTCTCAGGAACCTGGAGAGCTATCACAAGCTGAAGCCCTCAAAGTAGTGGACAAGTTTCTTAGTCTCACCATGGAAAATGATAATGGTGACTTCTTTGGCTTTCGAGTTCATGATGCAAACAAGCCCAAGGCTGTCACCACTGCTAAAGGCTCTCGGGAATTAGCTAGAGCATCCATTTTTAAAAGAACTGACGGACAGAAAGGCATTTATGATTGGGATGATAATAGTGAAGCTGAGTATGGTGGGGAACTTTTCCAGAGGAAGAAAGAAGTTTTTTGCAGAGCAAAAGTTCTATGCATAGAACTCTTCCAAAGGCGAGGAAAACCAAGGGTTATCATCCAAAGTTTGTGAAGAATGTTGCGGCCCATGAGAATGAAGAGAGGCAAACAAGTGAGAAAAATGATTCAAGGTTAATGTCACGTAAGCCGAGAGCAAAAAGAAAAACACTTCACTCTGAAGAAGTGAAGTTACCTAAGCTCCTGAGCAAGGAATTTGATCAAGACTTGGAGACTTACTCCATGCAGCACTTGGAAAGTAATGATAGTAATAGCAAGGAGGTTGCTGCTCATGTAGAAACCGTCGGTCCTGATACTCAAATAGCTGCTGAAGCAATGGAGAATTTATGCTTCGAGTTTCAATTGGATGGAAATTATAATATTGCAGCTCATAATAAAGGCACGGGTGGCACTGCAAATGCTACTAGGAAAAGTCAATCCACCGCCAAAGAGAGGATAGCAGTGGAAGGACGTTACAATAGCAATGGCGCTGTGACTAGGCTTGCCAGGCGTAGAAACACTGCTGTCATCAAGTCAAGTAATGAATGCTCTGTTCATTTCCATCAGAGAAATCTAAGAATGCGAGGAAAAGAGCGTGCAGGGAGCAAGGGTTAACCGGGAAGAATCAGCAGGCAAATGTCAATGTTACTTTGTGCCATGAAGTCGAGCCTCACTTGGATACAAAACCCTTATTCTGTTCGCCTGTCGCCAGTAGGACGAGGAATCGCTTTCAAATATCTTGTTATAAAGCAGTTATTGATTCCTCAAATGGTGGGGAGGAGTTTACCGATATGATTAGTGCTCGTGTGACCAGAAAACGAAGAACTTCTGCCAAATATGAGAATGTTGAATCAAACACTGTTACGAAGGTGAGAAAATTCGGCCCCACTGGGTTTGCAAAATCTAGAGCTTCGGATGTTGATGCCATCGGACCTAAACAAAATGGCAAGATTACCCATGCCGCGACTTCATTATCTGCTGGAAATGGAGGAACAAGTGGAAATGTTGAAACATCGCCACAAGAAATATGTAAAGCTTCTGCTGTGAACTGTAATACACCTCCTGCCAGTGCAACACTGATAAACGGCGCATCTCCAATCTGTATGGGTGATGAATATCACAAACAATCGTGCCGAAGGAATCCTTCAAGACCATCTCTTGTTAAAGAAATCAACAGGTTACTAGTTGATAAAACACCAGAAAGTTATGCTCGAACAAAGGACCTTAGGAAGAGGAAAGACATCGGTAATGTAAGAGTCTTGTTTAGCCAGCACCTCGATGATGACATTGTCAAGCAACAGCAAAAGGTTACTTTCTCCTTTTCATTTTCTATTTTTTTTTTGGGCTTAATTGGTCTACGTATCCAATTTCAGTTTATTTTTACTATTTGTGTTAACAGATTTTGGCTCGATTGGGTGGCACAGTTGCTTCCTCCATATTAGATGCTACCCACTTCGTGGCTGATGAGTTTGTTCGTACTAGGAACATGTTAGAAGCAATTGCCTTTGGCAAATCAGTGGTTACGCACTTGTGGCTCGACAGCTGTGGGCAGGCAAGCTGTCTCATCGATGAGAAGAATTACATCCTTAGAGATGCTAAGAAGGAGAAAGAGTTTGGCTTTTCTTTGCCAGCTTCTCTTTCAAGAGCTCGGCAACATCCACTTTTACAGGTATGAAAGAAAGAATACACCTCGGCCTCATACAAGAGTATCTTCAAAACTATTCAGTTTTCTTACCAAAGAGAAACAAAAATGTAGGGACACAAGGTTTTCATTACCCCAAATACAAAACCCGGGAAAAGCATCCTGTCTAACTTGGTGAAGGCTGTCCATGGCCTGGTATGTTAACGTTGATCTCAAATTTTTGTTACTGAATTTTCCTTTCAATTCAAGCTCTGTTTTATAATGATCCTCATTTTCGTCAGGTTGTTGAGAGACTCGGCAGATCGGTATCGAACAACGAAAAACACCCCGACGACCTACTCGTTCTATCTTGCGAAGATGATTACGATATTTGCATCCCATTTCTCAAGAAAGGTTTAACCTTTTCAAAAAACGAACATTTGCCTTCCTCCAATAATCGAAGCACTAAATGGATCGATTATACTTTTGCAGGTGGCTCCGTGTATAGTTCAGAGCTGCTACTGAATGGAATAGTGAAACAGAAACTGGAGCATCAGAGGTTTGTTCGAATACTAAACACACTATCTAAGTATGCAACTAATCTCCTTTCGTCCTAAATTGTGTAGAATCTTTATATTCCTACGTTTTAACAGGCATTTGCTCTTCGCCAACAATGTCAAGAGGACTCGTTCTACGATATGGTTGAAAAGGAATGATCAATATCTTCCAGCAAAAGAAACCATGTAATGAATAAATTTGGAAATCATATATACTACGGTCCACGGTTCGCAGCCTTCTCCTTCTCCTTCTTGAGTGTCCTTAGAAAGGGTTTTGTTCTTTGTCAAGCTTCACCGTTGGTGATTTATATCATAACTAACCTTTATTCTGTTAATATGTAATTTCTCGTGTTCTTGATTTTTAAAATAGAACGATCCTGTTTTAGTGTCTGAATAACTTCGGGTCCCACCGAATGTTCAACACTCCTATCATAGACGATCACTAATTGTTTTTTTTTCCTCCCTATCGATATATAGAAATAATATAACACCTTGTGTAGTTAATATGATTTCATATAGCAAAGCATGCTTAGACAATGATTTAATCCGAGTCCCAACAATATCCCACGAGCGACCACGATATATGATGATGCAAATTGCAATGAGTGAACAACAAACACTCCAAGCAACGTAAATTGTAATAAGAAATGTCATGTAGTGGCACGATTATCCGTCGACTGATATAAACTTTAAAAATGCATTTAATCACATACATTCCACAAGTCAACAATTATCATATATGCACATCATTACCAACAAAGCCAACGTAAGCATTTTTGCTCGTAACATTCTCTACGCTTATATATATAAACATACACACATATATTGGTTTGTAACTTCAAGCTTTCAATTGGTGACATGTACAACACATATCTTCAAAGCAAAATATAAACATATAATGCGATGACTTCTACTTGCCTTAAATCATATAAATGAATCCTTCCTTCTACTCATAAGCAAGCCCCTCTCCCACCCCCTACTATAAAAAAACACCATTACCAAACATCAAAAAACTCCATTAAACTCACACACGCGCGCAATGTCTTCTAACACAAACACGACCTCATCTCAACAAACCCTAACATTAAAAAATGTAACTCAATCGACCCTCTCGGGCCTCGGAAACCTAATAAAACTCCTACCAACTGGCACCGTCTTCGCCTTCCAATTCCTAAGCCCCGTCCTCACAAACAACGCCGGCCAATGCCACGTCATCAACAAGTACCTAACCTCAGCACTCATCGTAACGTGCGCTTTCAACTGCTGCTTCTCTTCCTTCACCGACAGCTACGCCGACGCGCAGGGAGTAATCCACTACGGCGTCGCCACAGCCAATGGCCTTTGGACACCTGGCGGCTCTTCTTCTTCTTCCCAGATAGACCTGTCTCCTTACAGGCTTAGGATAGGAGACTTTGTCCACGCCTTCTTTTCGCTGGTCGTTTTCGCAGTCGTGTCGCTTTTGGACCCTAATGTTGTGGGATGTTTCTATCCCAACTTCGAGTCTGCTCAGAGGGTTCTGATTATGGCTTTGCCTCCCATAGTGGGGGCGTTCGCTGGGGTCGTTTTCGTTTTGTTTCCTAATGACCGACATGGGATTGGATATCCTTATTCTTCCCCGAGCCAGGCGCCGGCAGCTTCTTCGGCCTCGGCCTAGGCGAGGGTATTTTCGTAAATTTGTGCGCGGATTGCGTTTGATCGTTGGTTGGGGTGCGTGGATTTGCGTGGTTGTTCTTTAGCATGCTTGACTGATTATGTGTTTCGTAATTATCGTTTTAATGATCGATTGCTTATTTACAAGATTTTCGAAAACACGCTTAACGCTGATTGTTTTTGGAAGCTCCAGAAACACGTACGATTATAGATCTTGCCATGCATGCAAGAATTATGGACAATGCCCCCATTGAATTTAAGAGCTCTAAACCTACAAATCGCTGGAAATAAGATATGCTACTCCCTAAATAACTATGGTTATACGTTATATAAATCTTTTAGGATGCGTGCGGCAGATTTGTGTTTTTGCTAATTGTAAGTTTGATCAGATTGTTGTTACAAGATTTTCAAAATTACTGTTCATGAACACGATCAATCATGTTTTTTTAGCTTACAAAAACCTAATAGATCTTAATTCTTATCAAGAGGTCTCGTTAAAATAAAATAAATAATTTTGAAAATAATAAACTATTCTATAATAAATATGATTCTACATATTAGTTATCTATGTTTCTGTTTCAAGAACTGATTTCCCAACTTGAAGAGCAAGAATGGCTTAGCTTAAAAATCCTCTGTCTCAATCTCTTCTTCATTCCCATTTCTTGCATGTCGACTTTCTGTAAGTCGACTTTAACTATGTGATGATCGGAAGTTCCCTTCGATGACAAAACCGAGTAAGATCCCGGGACGAAAGCGTAAGGCAAACCCTTCGAACCTAAGATATAATCCACTCTTGTGCCATATTTGCACGTCCCTTGCACGTCTAATTCGAGCCCGCGCAAAATATATATAACATCACAAAAACAGATAAAGAAAAAAATAATGCAAGAACGAATAAAAAGAACACATTTTTTCGACGCAATTTCTGGCTCGTAAAAAAAAACGTACTTTGGCCTTTGGCTATCATAACGACTGGCTCGCATTCTCCCGGGAAATGTTTGGCGTCTGTGTACTGCAGCTTTTCTTTCAAGAAGGTTGTGACTTCAGCCCTCGGCGTAGGCTTTCCCAGTTCTTCATAGTACTGTGATAAGAATGTACGTGTATGTGATATAAATTGAGGGGAAAATTATAAAAATTGATCACTAAGTATGCCAATTTTTAATTTTTGGGTCAATATGTTTGTCAGTTACAAAACTAGGTCACATTAACTGTGTATATAGTAACAAAAGTGGATCACTACCTCTTTTTCTTATTATATACATAATTAGTGACCCAAATTTGTAACTATATACATTCTCAGTGACCTAATTTTGTTACTATATACATGTTTAGTGACCTAGTTTTGAAACTAGTGACTCAATTTTATTACTATATATACTTACACTTAGTAACCTAATTTGCAATATTGTCAAACATAGTGTACCAAAATTAAAAAATGGTATACTTAGTGATCCATTTTTATAATTTTGCTTAATTTCGGACGTACCGTTGTTTTTTAGACGAGAATCAAGTATCACAAGGGATAGAAGTAGTGATGTATATGGAATAAAACCTTGACGATATCATTCCATCTCTCCGACGAATAATCCGACCCATCAAGAGAATTGAGTCCGCCCAGCAAAACGTGAGGCTGACCGTTGGATTGATGATCCATCGCCATCATCGCACGGATCTGCTTCATCCTCCAGCTTTCGTCGAGGTGGTCGAGCTGAGTACAGTAGACGTCGAGCTCGCCGGCCCATGGCACGTCGATCGTCGCCTTAATCACGTTCCTACATCAGCGCCGGCGAAGTTTCGTCATAAAAAAAAAAAACCAATTCCCTAAAAAAAATTCGCAGAAATTGCAGCACCTGAAATCTTGATCGTCGTAGATCTTCTGAACCTTGAACCTCTTGATGGGCCACTTGGAGAGCACGGCGTTGCCGTACTCCGGCGCCCAGCTCTCGGCGAAGACGTAGTTCATCCCTAGAGCTCGAGCCAAGTCGGATAAGGGCTTCATCTCCTTCTCTTCCTCGGCCTTGACGTCTTGCAAGGCGAATACGTCGGCGTTGACTTCTCTGAGAACGTCGAAGACCGTTCGACTCCCCCCACAGAAGAGGTTCGCGTCGCCGCCGAGGCTCGCGGGGAGGCAAATCGGAGACCTCACCAAGCTATTATTCGCGGCGCTGTGATTGTTGAAGGCAAACGTTTGGCCCGCCGGCGGGTCGTCGTCGTCTTCGACGACTATGCTGACGAGCTTGTTATTCTGGGCAAGTGAGATTTCGTTCTCAGGCAAGTTTATGGACACTTTGGGCTTCGATTTCGCCCCTTCTTTGCCGTGGCTTTGTGGCTGCTTTAGGATACCTTTAGGGTGGCCGCCGCCGTCGCCGCCGTCACCGTCTTCTTGGCGTATGAAGACCAGCGATTTCTGGGCTTTTTTAGGAACCGCCGGCGCGAGAGAGAACAGCGCTGCGTTGAAGGTGGCTATGCGTATATGGGTTTTCGAGCTGTAATAAGAAGCTAAAGATGGTTCTTGAGTTGTCGACCTACGGTTCGACGACTTGGTGGTCAGCCTTTTGATCACTAGCTTCGGCCTCGAACGGCGGAGCACGAACCACCTTAGGCTCGAGCAGAATCGCCGGAGTTTACGCCGGAGAAAGTAGAAGACTTGCGAGAGATCATCCCTGCATGAAAACCGCGAAAGTCTTCGACTTGATTGCATGGGAAGATTTTTAAGATACTGTAATAAATCTTACACAACCTTTTGCTTATACCCTTCGTTGAGTATGTCAGTGATGATTTGTATATTTATTGACGGACAAAAAGAACTCAACTGCTGCAAAAAACTGTTGGAAAAAGGTTGACATATCGACTTTTTTTGTTTGTTTCTTTTTTTTCGTTGTTGATTGGAAAGCATATTACCAACTCCTACCTGCAAAAACACGACTTTCTTGTGATTCTTTCCATAGGAATAACGTCTGTTTTCCTGGTGTTTGGTGCACACGACAGGGAAAGGCAGCGAATGATTAGATAAAGACAAGAAGAAAGCCGTTGAACTGAACTATTGCGAAGTCTTTATTTACAATGTGATGGATAATACTCGAGAATTTTGGTGGGAAATAACGATGTAATAATAAAGGTCAAAGTAAAACTCTCAACAGCTCTAAAGACTTTTTGGGATCTCATTGAGACGCTTTTTCATGCATAACCAACGCAGCACACAGCTACAATCAACATATGATTGAGAACACACTTTATACTGCTGTAAGAGACATAATTAGAAAAAAAATCGAGCTCATAATTTTCGAATTCGAATCCATGCAAAATTTTTCTTCATAGCTGAGCTCAAACTCGATCATATGCTCATCTTCGACCTCGTCGAGCTCGAGCTCAAACCATTATGAATTATTGGGAACATATTCAACAAAGATTGTGATTCTATAGAACCACAACCAATCACTGCTTCACAAAATTCCACATTTTCATAGAGAAATGGCATCTTATTTTATTATTACAGTCAGGCAAGCAGCTCATAGGAAAGAAATAAAACCCTCATGAAACTCTTCAATTTACATGTCATGGAAAAATAATATTTTCATACAAATAGTCTTATGATGAAGAATTATGAGGCTCGCTCTGCAATTTTTCTGCTGAAGCTGAGCTTGAATGATCCTCGGCTGCTGCCTTCTTCATAGGCTGCTGCTGCCCTTGCTTGGCGTTTTGACCTCCCTATTTTCGACAAGAAATAATCCTCAGAAAGAAAAACATACGAAATATTTAACGAAATACATGTATACGAAAGAAAAAAATTTATTACGGGTCCTTTCTGGGCGTTTAACCTCCGTACAGAAGGAGCGCGGGCGATCGACGAAGCAGCCGCCGCTGCCGCCACACGTATCCTATCGCAAGAATTCGAAATAATATAATTTTTTTCGATACAAAAAATTTCATCCTAACAGACAAAATTTCTGTCTTTCTTTTTCTTTCTTGTCAAGCATATCATATCATATACCTATTGTGAACGTCCACGTACTCATCCGTCTCGTCCACGATTTCCTCCTACAGTCAATAAGCCACTAATTAAAATTTACGAAAGAGTTTAACGGCGAAATAAAGAAAGTTTTTTTTTTTTTTTTTATTCACCTGAAGGAGTTCTTCGAATACGTCTTCCAATGTAATAATCCCAATAACTTCGCCATCTTCAGAATCGTCCAGAGAAGCGGCTAACACGGCTGGGTCGCTCTCCAACAACCCGGCCCTCAAAGGCGGCCTCGAAACCCTCTCTATATCGACGACTACGCTGTGCGCTCTTTCATTTTTTTCCGACAATAAAGGCATTTTCAAATCTGACGAAGCGCCGTTCGATTCGTTTTCCTCTGTTTTCTCTATGATCGACGGCGGAGGCTTTCGATTTCTCGCTTTGGACTTTACCACGGCCGCCATGTGACTGCTGCCTTTTTGGAACTCGTTCAGAATATCGTACAGTGGCATATCCGAGGGAACTCTGCAAAAAAAATATTGCACGAAAATCGTAAAATCGTTTTTTTTTTTCAATATGCTGTGAGAATTTCGAGGGAATTATTACGGCGTGCTTTTACCTGGGAATTCTCCTGATGGAGACGGCGCTGACAGGCGTCTCTGTTTCGGGCCTAACGGTGAGGAGACTCTTCACCTATTTAAGTACGTCTTAAATTTTGTTGTTTGAAGATAAATGAGAGAAGAAAAGATATTAACTTCTTTTCGACGTTTTGTATTTACCAGCAAAAGACCGATGATGTTCTTCGGGTTCCCAGAATAGACGGGCACACGGCTATGACCCCGAGCAAGAATCTTCCCCATTGCTTCCCTGGGAAATATATTTTGTAGTTCGATGATTAACCATAAACCGATTAGTCAAAGCAATTGAAGAGTAAGATGAGATAGAGATTTTTATTTACCAGTCCAACTTTGAATTGACATCTAAGGAAAACGTAGACTCGATTGGTGTCATCGCCTCCTCGGCAGTCTATTCAAAGTTGCACGTGAATTGAGATTATTAACAGATCGATTATATAAAAATCAGTAATAAAAGCTCACAGATTTATTAATCTTATTAGCAAAAAAAAAAGATCATAAAGAAGCCACCTTCTCCGTCAAATCTAGTGCTCCGCTAATGATAGTAGTCTCATCATGAGTGAGCTCACCGCCTTTGCCAGCCTAAAAAATAAGGAGAAAGTAAATCGAATAAAATACAACGTACAACTTCCACGGAGCTTGGGAAAAACATCTCTTAAGAAACTCTGAGAAGGTAATTCATAATGAATCTGAAGATATATAATACCTCCTTGCTGTGGATAGAGACAAGAGCCTTCAACTGTGCTCTCCGAAAAAGCGCTTCGTTGTGTCCAAGGACACAATCGAGAATCTAAATTCATAAAAGAAGAAAGGAAAGGTGGCGATTGAATGATCTTGGGAGAACTCAACACACAACACATGGTTAAAATCGTGAGATATTTTACAAAGATATGGGCAATTGAACGACTAAGATTAAGAAGAACGTGGGTGAAAATTACCTTTCCAATAGGGTAAGAAATGGGATAGCAGACGAACATCAGAAAACGAACAAGCCAAACAAAATTAGCACCAACAGCAAGTCCATACCTAGTGCATATTGCTTGGGGTATAACCTGAAAATTATAAAATCACAGAAGAAGAATGGTTAGACCCAAAAATAATGACAGAAAAACTGTTTGCTAACAAGAACCGTAAAGATAAGCATTAACGTTTAGACTTAAGATGGATGCATACCTCACCAAATGCTAGAACGAAAGTCACAGACAATATAATGGCGACGAACTGATTGAAAAGTTTATCGAGGTATATAGGAAGCGCCTGCCGAAAAGCCAAAAGACAAAAATGTATATTTGTGAAGAAGTTCAATATGGAATCATATCAATCATTATGATGTAAAGGATACTCGATCTGAGAAGTAAACAAAAAAAGACAACTAATGAACGCTACTTTTGGATCGAATTATGATTGAGGCAAAACTATCATAATAACATGTTACCTCCATAGCAGCAGCGTTACATAAAAGCAACGTAACAAGGAGTTGATGCTGTTTCTGAACAACTGGGAGGATCGCAGCTGAAAGGAAACAGATTTCAGTGAATTATAACAAGTACGACCTTCGTATTTCTTCAACCTCAAGCATTGAAATTTTAACAAGTACAATGGATTATGTGTTCAGCATTTATCCAACTAAACATACAAGTTGCTTTGTAATACAGATCCATCAGCAATCATCAAATATCATCAGAATCGCAAACTCGAACAGGAAACGCAAACGCCATACTAACGGACAACCAAAAGAAACAACGAAAGACGAAAACTCTTCTCCCCAAATGCTTCAACGGTTCAAATTATAACCCCAGAACAAGAGTAAGGAATTCGACCAAATCCACCAAAATTAAGGAATTTGAAATCCTCAATACCAATCATCAGATGTCAGAAACATTCCCAACCAAGAACAGAGAATATCAAAGACCCAAAAAAAGAGAGATATGAGACCGCAACACCATCAAATCAATCAATCCACCCATCAAAAACCCATTCTTGCCACTTACCATTGACAACCCAAAATTGAGCTAAAAGGGGTTAAAAATCCATACCAGCTTGCTTCTTCTCCCTCGGCGTACCACTCCTCTGAAGGATCTCAAGATCCACGAGCCCCAAAGACATGAGCCCAAGTGTGAGTCCCGACATAATACCCGCAAATAGAACCAACACACCCGACAACCCAGCGTAGACGAACCACCAAACGGTGCCGAAATCTATCTCCGCGCCCAAAGCGCCGTCGTTCCGACTCCTAAAGGCTACTGATGCCAGCACGGCAGCATTGATGAGATGCATTTTTTCGCAGCTCAATATGAATGACTGATTGATTGATGATAAAGATTCTTCTTTTTTTCTTCCTTTACGAAGGCTTTTATCTCTCTGTTAGTCCAAACTTCGACCACTAACGACCGAGAAAGGTCTTTGTAGTAGTAGTACTTGGCAGCTCCCTTCGGAGATTCTTGATTTTTCTATTACCATTTCCGTAGTTTTTGTGGATATATATTTTCTTATTAAAGTTACACATTATTTTTTCTGTAAAATATTATAAAGAGAAAAGACAAAGCAATCTCCTTGAACGAAAATAGTAATTTCCAAGAGTTGGCACACCTTCCTCGATCCGTGACTGATATGAACACTGCGAAAAATGCGATCTTTGGTTAATAACATTATAGAATCTTAACATGAGTCTGCCAAACCCATCTCAAACGACGCCGTCGGGTGGTTCTTGGTTTTCCGGGATCGTGGGCGGCCGCTCCGCCCCAAAGACGTCCAATCGCTACTCCGTCGCCTCCGCAGAAGGCGGCTCAGGCGAAGGAAACCATGGGCCCATCAACAAGAAGCGTCAGTTCCGAGGGGTGATGTTTAGGTACGGGACAAAACCCATTCAGGTGAGTATTGGGATAAGAAAGGAAGAATCTTGATTTGATTCTGCGTGAAAAACTTGCCCCTTTTTTTTTATGACAAGCTTAATGATGAAACGGGCTATCCTTCTGAGTATATTTGTGTATTTGTTGAAGATGCTTTGAGTAGAAATTAGGATTGTGGTGAGTGTTTTGATTCGCTGTAGAATCTCATGACATTGATGTTTTGTTCTTGGTAATAGGATGCACTTTTTCTTAATGGTCACGAAGTGAAAGAATAAAGATTGAAGATTAACACTTTATGATGATTTGTGGTGTAACTTATAATCAAATTTTGCTTGCTCATTCCATATCTTCGATTTGGGAAATTTTCGTGTCCCTTCAACATGATTGAGAACTTAACAATGAAATGCATCTATACCATGGAGAGTGTGCCACCTACTCCTGAAGCTGGCAGTTGGGCTTTTAAGTAGTAGTTCTTAGTTCACCATCAGCACTCTTCGACTTATAATTAGTTGAAGCTTTTGAGAGGTGATACTATATTTTGTTTACTGGTTTTCATGATTATTATGATGATCCAATTGTTTATTGAGCTTCCCATTGATTGTTCACACTGTTATCTGGCCCTCTCTGTGTAATCATAGATATCTGTTTTTCTTGTCTTTCGTTCTAATTCTTCATTCTTAGGTTGCATTTAAGACGGGAGATTACAAAAAACAGGTTATTTTCATTGGCGGCCTAACAGATGGATTTTTGGCCACCGAGTATGTTCTTTGGTGTTATTCTGCGTTTGGAAAATTGATACGAATAAAAATTTGACAATATCATTCAATGAAACTACTCGAATGTTTCTTCACATTATTCCCAGCTACCTGGAGCCATTAGCAGTTGCTCTAGAGAAAGAGCACTGGTCGTTAGTTCAGTTTCTTTTTTCGTCATCATACTCAGGTTATGGCACGTCGAGCTTGAAACAGGTAAATGAAACTATTTCCATTTCTCCATTTTCTTTCTTCTTCCCCTTTCCTAGACATCCATTCACTAACTACGTTTCTTGTCAAGAAATCAAACAGCTTTCTAACCATTCTTATGGTTTCATTAAGGATTCCTCGGAGATTGATCAATTGATAAGCTACTTGATAAACAAAGAAGACTCTGAAGGTGTTGTTCTACTAGGACACAGCACTGGCTGCCAGGTGATTACACAGTCCTAATCTATTCAAAAGATTGTCTGAAACTTTACATATTGCAAAAACGTACTAATCTCAGCGATGTATTTGTGGCCTATCTCTTTATACGTAGGATACTGTGTATTACCTAGGCACCAATGCAGCATGTTCAAAAGCAGTTCGTGCAGCCATTTTGCAGGTGAATTTCTTCGATCACTCTCTATTAATTTAAAAAAAATAAAACTCAAACTTTTGTGATCTATTCGCTATTTAGGCGCCTGTTAGCGACCGTGAGTACAAAGCCACCCTCCCAGAAACTGCTTCGATGATTGACTTGGCTACGAAGATGATCGAAGAAGGTAAAGGTTCAGAGTTAATGCCTAGGGAAGCCAATCAAGATTCTCCAATCACTGCATATAGGTGGGCCTTGACGAGTTAATTCAGATGTTAAGTATTTTTTTTTTTTGTTTCGCCTCTCTGTGAAATTACTGAAATTCCCGGGACATGATTGTTTCCTTTTGTTTATCGCAGATATCATTCGCTTTGTGCATATAATGGCGACGACGACTTGTTCAGCTCTGACTTCAGCGAAGACCAACTGAAGCAGAAATTAGGACACATGTCCAACACGCCCACTTTGGTACTGTGTTCGTTTTTTTGGCTTTCGACATTCAAGAAAGATCGAAAAAAAATATGATTTTTATTGGCAGGTGATGTTTTCCATGGCTGACGAATACGTACCTGAATACGTAGACAAGAAGGGGCTGGTCGATAGGTAATAACAAAACCAACTTTTATTACACAGATGGATAATCCCAAACTGCTTTCGTTCTTTTTTTTTTCTGTAATGTTTACGACTGCCGACACTTTTTAGATTGTGTCGAGCAATGGGCGGCGCTGAGAAGGCTGAGATCGAACATGGAAACCATTCGCTTTCGAACAGGGCAGAGGAAGCTGCTAAGGCTATAGTTGAGTTCATAAGGAGAGATGGTCCTAAAGGCTGGGAAGATCCTTGGAGCTAAATGCTAAACTCTTCTTACTGTTCTATGGTTCTCTGAGATTTACTTGGTTTGTTTAATTGATTCTGTAATAAGATGAAACAGAAAGGAATGATTTTTCTTTGGTATTGAATTGCAATGCTCAGAGGTACAGAACAGGGCCAACAGCATACACTAAATAAACCATATCAAATCTTTAAAAATTATAATTTATTGTAATGTTATCCAAATTATTTTGTAAATGTTTTCGCCAAATAATATTTTGTAAATGAAGAAAGAATAATATAGGACTAAGAAGAACTAAAGGTGAAAACAGATATTTCTCAAAACAGAGGCCTAGAAAATGTTCGACGACCTCCTCCTTTGGCAAATGTGTTAAAGCTCCAATCTTTTTCAAGATTTCGTCGATTATTTCCTTATATGGTGGGGGATTTCGATTTTCTATGTTCGTGGTTTTATAATTTCTTCATCAATCCAGCAAATTCTGGGGCAATATATAATTGAAGGGAAAGATTTAATTTTTGATTTTTGTCCCAACATTCTCGACTATGGCTTTTACGATCACCTGGGTTTCATTCTCCAAAGCTCTCGTCATCTTCTTGCTGATTGCTGCTATCGTAATAGCTTGCTTCACTCTTCCTATAGATAAGGTCAGATTTTTTTCTTGTCTTTTTTCCTTGAGCTGTTTAATGCTGATTGTTTTAATGCTAGTGAGTTTTCTCTTTTCATCTTGGTTTCCTGTTTTTTCTTATCTCCTAATTGACTGGCAAATGGGTCTATCTTATATCCATTTATAATAAATAAAAGCTGGTGAAGCTCAATGTGTATGCTATGTCCATGTTGTGACCAAGCTGATTCGATAAATGTATTATCTTTCAAAAGCGAGCATTGTTACAAACTCTAAAAACCACAGATAAAGGTTATCTTCATACATATCATGTTTGTTTGAAGCAGATACTGAAGGATTTTCTGGAATGGATAGAGCAAGATGTTGGCCCTTGGGGCCCCGTTATGCTGTAAGTACACTCATTTTTCGCGTCCGAGTTCTAAAATGTAAGAACATTATTAAGTCACTTTTATGAACCTTACAGTGTAGTTGCTTACATCCCTCTAACAATGTTGGCGGTTCCTGCCTCAATACTCACTGTAAGGGGTCGATTTATTATCGTCTTGAAGTTGTCAGTTTACTGCTCGCAAGCGATTTATCATTATTAATTTGTTTCGATTAAGTATTTTTCAGTTAGGCGGTGGCTATCTTTTTGGGTTGCCTTTGGGTTTGATCTCTGATTCCCTCGGCTCAACGATTGGTGCTGGAGCTGCATTTCTTCTCGGCAGAACTGTAAGACTCTTGTAAGAGCTCCTTATTTTTTTCGTCGCTTTTATTTCATCTTTCTCTGCAATTTTATTTATTTTTTTTTCCAATACTTTTCCTACCGTGGACAGCTAGGGAGATCCATGGTTATCTCCAAGTTAAAGGACTATCCCAAGTTCAGCGCCGTGGAAGTTGCCATCCAAAGGTCGGGATTTAAGGTTTGTGTCCTCTTGTACTTTTTATTTCTGCTCAACTCTCTTTAACCCCTATTACAAAATTCATCTCTTTCTTTTCTGTGTTTTTCTTTTTTTTTTTGACAGATCGTGTTCTTGCTGAGGCTCGTCCCTTTGCTTCCTTTCAACATTCTGAACTACCTTCTCTCCGTTACTTCTGTTCCTTTCGGCAAGTACATGCTCGCCACGTGGCTGGGAATGCTTGTAAGTACATTGCAAAAACTTGACTAAATTGATTATTGACGAAGATTTTATACGTAAAACATTAAATTAAAAGCTCGCCTGACCTATGCAGCCTATTACTCTTGCCCTTGTTTACGTCGGGACAACCTTAAAAGATCTTTCAGACGTAACACATGGCTGGCAAGAAATATCCAAAACGCGATGGGTAGGTGATACTCTCATCTCCTCGAGATTATTCTTATTTCAAAAAACTCATCTTTGTCTTCCATGCAATACAGGCATTTATCGTATTTACCATCGTAATCTCTGGTAACCTTTCTTTCTCACACACATATATATATATAAATATATATATGTATCTATCTTTATGTATCTTTGACATGATATTCTGCTATGAAAACAGCGGTGTTGATGATTGTTGTGACTCGAGTGGCTAAGGCATCTTTAGAGAAAGCTTTGTCCGAAAACGAACGCTTACCTGGCAATGAGGGGGCCCCACCATCAACATCAGAAGAATCTGTAGAGATTCTCAGAGAACCATTGTTAGTGAAGATTGATGACGATGCTTCTTCTCTTCGTTGAGTTCATCATTTGCAGTTTGTTGAGCTTTTTGCTGTGCAGTTCTTTCTTGGTGTTTTACTTTTATATGGTGTCGCAGTGTGTTGAGCTCTTGTGTGTATATATGTTATATATTATCTTTGTATTTTGTCTTTTACCCTCTCTCTATATTTGTTTTTTGTCCCTCTATTTTTAGCAATTTTGGATGACAATTTTGGCTTTTTTAAATAGCAAATGACGTAAATAAGTTCATCGCTGGCGTCATAATTTGGCGCGGTAAGCCTTGGCTTAGCTATTTAATTATCTCTTAATTGGGACATTTTAACCTTTTCCATGCTTAAATTAATAAAATCAGCGAGCGACAATTTCAAGGCAACTCTAGCATGAATGATTACAATCGATTTACTTCTCATTCACAGTGTTCCCCATTTCTTATGGGTTGGTAGATGTAGATTATAATTTTCGTATTGGCGCGGAAAGAAAAAAAAGGGAAGGAATGAATGTCGTCAATAGCATTTTGGTATCATCGTGGACGGCCTTGAACGTTTCGATCGTGGTTGTTGTGCTGCTGCTCGTGTTGATTCTTATCCTGATTGCTTGCAAGTTCAAGCCATGGCGCCGATTAATGGCGCAACGAGCTCGTCGCCGTCCTTTGGGTTTGATAAAGGTTTGATCTTGGTTGTGCTTTGATTTGTATATCCTGTTTCTTGTATTTTAATCGGTGGAGGGATTATGTGTTATCTGCCGATCTTGCATTGATTACTGTTAGCTTCTGATGCCCATTTTGCCAACATTTGTTTCATTATTTCGCTGATGTGTTTGATTCAATGATTGCCCCTGCAATTTTCCAAACTGGTTCTAGTATCTGTGAAGTTTCTTGTAGGTGAATATAAATGGGGGTTTTGATTCATTGAAAGCATTTGAAATGACTGAGACAGAACTTATCTGATCAGGTTGTTAATTAAGAAGCTTGTTATAATGCCTGCACTTGTGCTTGCCATTTCATTTATTGTCTTCTTGGGGAAACTTCCATGTGATGTGGAACTCCGTGCATGTTGCTTTCTTGGTTGTCTGAGTTTCTCGTGAACAAATATAGGTCCTATATTTTCCTTACATTCTAACTACACAGGAAGATGACATTGAAAGGCCTCTTGTCGCGGGAGATGTGAATAATGATGCGATCATTGGCAATGATTCTTCATTAACATACTCCATTGACCGTGTTGTTCACCAAACTCATGGGGTTTTTGATTCAAATCATTTGGTTTCAGTAATACCTACACAAAAGGCTGCTCCTCAGTTGGCTCACAGTAATAACTACATCATGCTCTTGTGTTCTACGATTCAAGTCTTATTTTGGTTGAAGAAAATGAAAGAATTAAGGAAAAAGAATATTAATTGTTTCTCGAACCAGGTGACAGTTTTGTTCTTGACATTCCCAATACGTCTGAAGATTCTTTCTTTAGTCAGACGCTTAAGCGTCCTCTTGGGGCCAATCAGTTTTCTGGAGAGCGGAAGTATCAGATAAGAGAAGATATTTATATTAGCCCAAGACATTCTTCGGGTAATGAACCTTAAATAACTTTTTCAACTCAAAATGTTAATGAAGGAGTTATTCCTTTTTTCTTGTCCTGTCTTCAGTAACTGACTTGATTCGGGAAATACAGGCAGCATCCTAATGCTGGAGGTGATATCTGGGCCTTCTCGTGGGCTTCAATATTCTTTGCAGTCGACTAATGTGTCCAAACTTCCTGCGACTGTTGGAAGAGTTTCGCCTGGTGATATAATACTTAAGGACTCGGAAGTCTCTGGGAAGCATGCAATGATAAATTGGAACGCGAATGTAATATGGAGCCCAGTTTTTTTTATTAAATCAGCTGTTTCAGATTCATAAATATATAGTCGCATTTTCATATGCTGTTGCAGAAATTAAAATGGGAATTGGTTGATATGGGAAGTTTAAATGGCACTATGTTAAACTCCCATGCTATCAACACTCATCAATCTGGAAGCAGACGTTGGAGTGATCCAACGGAACTCTCGAGTGGAGACATTATAACTTTTGGGACAACTTCGAAGATTTCAGTATGTTAAAGCCAGTTTCTCACTTCATCATTGTTTGAATAAATCAATCACCCAACAGTTGGTGAAGTTTTGTTAGTCCCATTTTTCCTTTGTATCCGTTAGGTCCATATTACGGCTGAAGCAGATTATCAGATACCTTTTACTGTTGGTGTAGCTTCAGATCCCATGTCTGTGCGCCGAGGGGGCAAAAAGTTACCTATGGAAGATGTTTCTTATTACAAGTGGCCTCTTCATGGGACCCATCAGGTTTTAAAGCGAAATTCATCTTTGTGATCCTTTTGAACAATTAGGCATTAGGTAATACGAAAAAAGTATCTTGCAGTTTGGGCTATTTGGCATATGTGATGGACATGGAGGAGCTGATGCAGCTACATCTGTTAGCAAGTTAGTTTTTTTTTTAATCTCATTATGCTTATATAAGATGACTCCGCATCTCTGCACTTCTAAATTGTTATGTATTTAATTTCCTGAAGTTGTTATTAATCCAATGGTAATGGGTTAAGTTCTCTATTCTATTTTGTCCCAGAATAATGCCTGAAGTAGTTGCTAGCATCTTGTCTGATCCTCTGAAGAGAGAGAAGGTTTTATCACAGTGTGATGCTTCGGACATCCTTCAAGAAGCATTCTATCAAACTGAAAGGCACATTAATCACTACTATGAGGTTTCTCTTTAAAATCTCTTTTCATAGCTCTTTACATGCCTTGTTATGGAATATATTAGTGTTGGTAATATTAAACACTTCCAGGGTTGTAATGCAACAGTGCTTTTGGTTTGGACCGATGGCTGTGAAAACTACTATGCTCAATGTGCAAATGTTGGAGATTCAGCTTGTGTTATGAAGTAGGTTAATGAACCAACATTTTTTATGTTGCTTAACTTTAAGAATTACTAATTTCCAGGATCACACTTACAAAAATCATAAAAAAAAAAAAATTGCAGCGTCGAAGGAAAGCAAATTAAAATGTCGGAAGACCACAGAATCTCCAGTTACTCTGAAAGGCTTCGCATGCAGTCCATTGCTGGGTCGCCTCTTAGAGATGGCGAAACTCGAATATGCGGTGAGAATCACCTGAAAACTCTCACTCCATTGATGTCATTGTATTAATGATTACATTCAATCAACGATAGTATTTTCATGAATTGTAATTTGGTTTCTAGGGATAAATCTTGCTAGGATGCTCGGAGATAAGTTTCTAAAGGAGCAAGATGCTCGGTTCAGCGCTGAACCTTACATAAGTGAAGTCGTGCGAGTAGACCAAAGAAGAAGCAAGTGTTTTGCTCTGCTGGCAAGGTTGGTTTTCTTGAAATAATCTCACTCTCATGATACTTTTCCTTGTCCTAAAATAACTCAATTGATCTACTTTGGTCTCAGTGACGGATTTTGGGATGTAATTACTACGAAGAAAGCTGTTCAGCTTGTGAATCAGGTAGCAGATATAAGTTTATTTGTCATATTTTCTCGTTTATTTTTGGGATTATTACCTCGTGTACGTATTCAATATTATTATTAGCGTATGTCTTTTTGTCTTGTGATAGGGAATGGAGAGAAATGCGAATGATGAGGAAAGTGCTGAGAAGATGGCTAATTTCTTGTTAAGCGAGGCCAGAACGCAGAGGACTAAAGATAACACCTCCATCGTTTTCTTGGATTTTTCCACCAAGAACGATAAATAATTCTTGTAATAAAGTTGCTTAATTAGCCGTAGGTTTTCTTTACTTTTTTAACGCGCATGCAGCCAACTTGCTTAGACTTTTTCTTTTATATATAAACTATATATATTTATATATTCTTCTGAGTTTTGAGTCGAATAAAAAGCTTGAATCTTTTCGTTAAACCATGATTTGCGCAGCTTAACATTAAACAGATATATCTCTCCAAGTTCCATCCACCGAGTTAGTATCAGACGGAAGACTATCAATCGAATACAACTATAGTTTATTTTAATTAAAAATTTGGGACTTCTCAACAACATCCACTGTAACTTCAGACAGTTGTATTATATATATGTATATATATAGGTGTGTGTTGGTTGGTAATTGGTATGTGCAGTTGTCTTCTCCTTCCTACTATAGCTAGCTCACTGCGCTAAGAAAGAAAGAAACTTTCAGTGGCATGCGCTTAAATTTTATTCCAAGTTTATTTATCTTTTTCTCTTTCTTTAAATTATTTCCTTAATTGTTAGGTATTTTTTAAACATTAGTTTATCAATTAAATAATTATTCTGTGGTGCGTGCAGCTGCTGCCTAGCTCGCTCTCTCGTCTCAATAGCAAAGGTGACCATCGTGACTGATGATGCAAAAGCAGCTTCGCTACGCTTACCGTACGTGTGATATTTGCTGTTTGTAATTTATGAGCTCGAAAAAATAATAACAATAATAATAAAATATTTTATTGCGCGACAATTGAATTTTTATTTCTTAAATTTCGTACTCTTTATTTTACTGTCATTATTAGGAGTGATTTATACATTCTTTCATATCGAGACAAAAAGACTAAGAGGGCGCACATGCGTTAATTAATTCTGTGCGTAGCGAGGGTTAGTTTGGTTTATTATGCATGCGTTAAAATATAGATGATTTAAAAAAAAATAAAAAATTCTTTTATAATTATGTATGGATGATGATGATGATTTGAGCATAATTATTCATATATCGTACCTACGCTTATACGTTTAATGGCCATTTCCACGCTTGCTTCCCTGCACCTCTCCCTATTACAACTTCTTTCTTACTTCATTCTAACATCTGCTGCTATCTCTACTCTTACACATATTTTATTCATATTATTGGAGCTTTAATCACATTTAGCGCATCATTTCCAATATACATGCTTTTGTTATACTTATTCTGGTTTTAAATAATAAATTTCCCTCAATAAATAAATGCAACGTGACTTACAAACCCTCTATAGAAAGATGGATAGATATGTGTAATAATAATAAAAATGAAGAGAATCATGGAAGGAAAAAAAAGCCAAAACGGAATAAAAATTACCTGTGGGAATTATTGCACATGCTGCTACGTTGATAGGAAAGGAACGACAATTTTGCTCGTCAAAAATTAGCCCAAACTGCATGCGGTAGGTGAGACTGATATAAATAAGCGTTTGAAGTGAAATAAATACCATACTTATATATGTATTATTGATATAGTTAAAAATTGCCGGAGATGATCCTATTGATCCAAAAGGAAGTCAACGCTATCCTTACTCATTATAGAAAATATATAATTGTAACCATATTTAGAGCATATATTGGCGTTAACTTACCATTTTATCGTACTCAATGAGCAAACCTTCCGAAGCCAAACTGTAATAAAATGACTAACAATATTAATATATATGTTAGTCGTTGTGGTTGGTCGTACGCGCAATTAATTCTTCAACCCCCCGTAACAAAATAATAAAAAAAAATAGTCTTTTTTTTTTCCTTCGTTGTCGAAGCAAATAACGATAGTGATTCACAAGGCGAGGGAAGGAAGGATGGTCCATGCCAAAACAACAAGCCTCACGTAACGAGGTACAGAGCTCCAAGCCCAACGTGAATCGTCGTAGGGGAGAACGATGAATTGATTTTTTATTTTTTATTAAATCTTCAGATCACATATCTTTTGATCATGTATGTTTGTTAGTACATCTGCGCGGCGCTCATTATTATTGTTATTATTACCAGTTTATTTGCTGGCTTCGATGCGTTAATTTTGTGCATGTTATTATAGGGTGAATGAAAAGCACTATTTTTCATACGTACCGATTATTATATAATTGTCGTCGTTATTGTCCTCTCATTGAGCGATCTTCTTCGTGTACCTTTGCCCTTCCCACGATTCTGCGAAGCATCTTCTTCTTAAAGCCCAGCAACAGTGAGCTGCAAATATTATAACAATATATATATAAAAATCTATTATAGCGCAATATTATAATATGTTGGCACATGCATATTTTGATTAGCCCACCTTTTATTGATGATGGTTAAAAGTTCAACCAAAATCTCACTTGCTGAGAAGGCGCATGCCACGTCGTCAGATATTTCTCAAAACGTGGCAGAATCTTGTTATTACACTTGATTTACCTATTCAAGGTAAGATGAAATAGGAAAATTAAATGTCGTTAGCAAAAAAAAAAACAAAACAAAATGCAGATAGATGACACCGCGCTTATAAAATATATCACAAAAAAGAAGCCGTACTCGAGAGACAAATTTGACAAATCTCTCCTTTTATGTTGCTGCATGCATAATAAGGATGATCATAGAACGAAAAACAAATGATAATAAGGAGAGTTTATAAAGATGTATATAAGGGTGATCTATAGGTATGAAAATCAGAAAACCCTAAGGATTATCATACAATGAAAATGACGAATAATTAGTTTATAAACATAAACTTTGGAAGCGTTCATCGGCATACCGAATCAATTTCTTTTTTTTTTTTACTGCATAAATATTCAGCATCATCACAAGGAGTAAAATAAGTGATAAATAGCAATGGATTATATATGGAGGAAATAATGAACAACGAATGAATCCAACAAAAGGCAATAAATAAACACACAAAATTAAAAAATATCTCCCTCCCTCTCTGTAGCAGATATTGAAAATCACGATTTTCACGCATGAACTGTGCTACACAAGCGTTAAAAGATTGTCGTAAGGTGTAAAAAATTACAATGACGATAAAAAAAATTAGAAAATTTGTGCTTTGGACTTGGATCTAAACATCAGTATAAAAAAGCTTAATCGCTAACCAATAATAACAGCAAAAATTCCAAACACGACGACTATTTCGAGAAATCAAATCAAGAATCTCCCCCTATCGTCACAAAAAATATCAAAGAATGTTATAAGACGCGAAAGTGACCAAAAACAAAATTGAAATGAGTAAATAAAAGAACGGCAACCAGCCACTTGAGCGGGAGGACAGAATCTCCACAAAAACATTGTTTTTTTAATGAACTTTTTTTTATTGGTAAACAGAAGAATTATTATTCAACATATTCTAATATTATACAAATTATACGAGATAAACGAATTCCATTCCATGTTGAAGTAATTAATAGGAAATGGAAATAGGGAATTTGATTTTAGAACTGAATTGAGTCAATTTTTAAGCCAACCTATTTAGATATACTGTGGATGTAGATCTGAAAATTTGTGACCGAAAGACCTCAATCGCCAAACCATGAATAAACTGAAGAAAATAAACATATTGAAACGAGGCCATCGGCATAAAGATCTTGAATGTCACTCTCCCTACGCCCGATAAACATAAAGATTATCATAGATAAAAAACTAACAGAAAGTTGAATATATGGAGACGAAAACACGTACCGTGGATGTAGATCTAGGAATCCATGCGGAAATTGAAGACGATGCCACGCAATTTTATTATATCTTCCCAGACGATAGAACGAGAAAGAACATTTTTTTTACTAAAAGAAAATACACGGCCGCGAATGTGTTTTTAGAATTCACCGAGAGGAGCGAGTATGCTAGGGTTTCTGCCCGCAATCAAGAAGAAATTCAACTTAAACACGACACAATGTTGGCTCACGCGGTTGTAAAATTCCCCTTAGCCCATGGTCCTAAAGCCCACCGTGGTATCGGCTCGGTTATGTTCTTAAGCCTATTGGAAAAATATAGCCCATCTAACTATAGAATTAAAATTGTCACCAATAACTCAGGTATCATTAAAACCGCAACAATTTTGTCAGTTATATAACTAAAATTATCACATTTAAATCAAAGTATCCCTAAAATGTTACCTAGTCAAACATACAGGACTACAAATATAATTGACAATGCGCTTTAAAATATATAATATTTTCATGAAAATTGATGAATTCTTAAACTTGATTAGGCATGGACAATGAAAGAAAGTGGTGAATAAAATGAATTAATTAATTTACGGAAATCAATTTTATATATTATATTGTAGACTAATCGGAAATGTGGTGAGCAACGCAAGCAGCACATCATTACGAAGCATCCCTCAATTTTCAAGCCAATTGAAGATCCAACGGCTCAAGGTCAAGGACTGACAGCTGCAGGTGATCATCATACAATGGGATTTTATTATTGGATCTCGTATAAATTTGGGATTTAACATGTTTGATGTTCGCGGATGAATCACTTACGACGACTCGAATCGGTGTGTGGATTGATTCCTTCTTTCTATCAGATCTCATCTTGAGCTGCCTTTTCGCGCGAACCGTTGTCTGAATCAAGGTTAGGATTCCTCGCCATATTATTGTCGGACATGCTATCGAATCATCTTCAGAACGGAGTAGAGTCCGCGAAGCTGTTATGGTCGCGGCTTCCGAACTCTGAAGATGGCTCCGGCGAAGAGCTTGTGGGCGGAGGGTATAGAAGGAGTGATGGGAGGGGTGTGGAGAGTCTTGATTATGAAGTCATTGAGAATTATGCTTATAGGCTTGAACAGGTTTGTGTGATTCGTAAAAATATCACCTTTATAGGTTCTGTGGCCGTGGGTTAGTTTTTACTGGTGCTGGCATTTGCTTTCGTGTGTGCACTGCACGCAATCATAAAACTTTCTATATTCCTTTATGCTCCAACCATAATGCTACTAAATGTGTTTGAGTTGCCATCCTTATTGCAGTCTAAACGTGGGAAGCTTTACATGGCATATAGTGTGATGGTCAAATGGTTTTTAGCATTGCTTATTGGCATTGGTGAGTTTTCAATTTGATTAGGAACTATAGGCTTTCATCAGCTACGTTTTTTTATCTGTTGTAAACTACAAATTTAGAGTCTACTCGTCTACCCCATTTAATTTTCACATTCAGGAACTGGATTTGCTGCTGTTTTCATCAATATTTCTGTTGAGAATTTTGCTGGGTGGAAGTACTCATTGACGTTCAATATAATTCAGAAGTCGTATTTTGCGGGATTTTTGGTTTATACCTCAATAAACTTGGCTCTTGTGCTATCTTCTGTATATATCATAACAAGATTCGCACCAGCAGCTGCAGGGTCGGGAATTCCTGAAATAAAGGGCTATTTGAATGGTGAGAGAGAATCAAAGTTCTATGGTCTATATTGTGGGCAGTATTTCTTTGGACCTTCCTTGATTGGCACTAAATCCCATCTACATGCAGGAATTGATACACCTGGTATACTTCTATTCAGAACCTTAGTGGGAAAGGTATTGATAGTTATTTTCTGCCTTTTGTTTTTTGGATTTTTCTCTGTGGTGTCGTCATATGAAAGTTGAAATGCTTTATGCAGATTTTGGGTAGCATAGGATCAGTTGGTGGTGGTCTGGCCCTTGGGAAAGAAGGTCCACTTGTACATATTGGTGCTTGTATTGCTTCATTGCTTGGCCAGGTAAGTGCAGTTCTATGGGACTGGTGTTGGTGAATGTTTTCATATATATGGTTAAATATCTTGCAGATTAATGATTCTGTTTCATTGTTGACTGGGATTCTCTACTAAAGATGGGTTGGATGTTGTAAATTATATACCATGCTCGCACATGATCCTCAAATTTGGGCTAAGTATCTTTTGCTATATGTTCAGGGTGGGTCCACAAAGTACCATCTGAGGACAAGATGGTTACAAGTTTTTACAAGTGAGAGGGATCGTCGGGATCTTGTAAGTGGCATCTTCTGGCATTTGCTGAATTCACATTATGCAAACTTGCTTATATGTCTCTCTAAATCGGGCTCCAATGTTTTGTTAACATAAATTTCTGCGTGTTTTTTTTCTTTAAATTTCGGATTGAGAACTATCTTGTTGTGGAAAAGGTGACCTGTGGATGTGCTGCTGGTGTTGCTGCTGCCTTTAGAGCTCCTGTGGGCGGTGTATTGTTCGCATTGGAAGAAGTAACATCATGGTACTCCTCTGTTCCTAATTCATTTTCTTATATTGTTCAATACAAACAGATGGGGATTTGAATTTATTACATCTGATAGCACTATTTTCTAATGTCCGAGGTAATTCTTTTGAGCCGAGTGGTGTAACTGTAACCTGATGTTTTGCTTGCGACTTTTGTCGTTTTAAGGTGGAGAAGTCAACTGATGTGGCGTGTCTTCTTTACATCAGCTATTGTGGCTGTCGTTGTACGTATTGCAATGGGATGGTGTAGAAGTGGAAAATGTGGACACTTTGGCTCTGGAGGCTTCATTATATGGGACATTTCAGGGTAATGATATGAGCTTTAGACCGTTTTATTACCATACCTCTGTTCTGTCATGGAATCATAATAATGCTTTTGCTTAACCAATAATCATTTTAGTGGTCAAGAAGATTACTCTTTTCAGGAGCTGTTGCCAATGGCTGTCATTGGTGTTGTAGGGGGGCTTCTTGGTAAGCGAAAATTGCACAAATTCAAAAATTTGTATTGAGGCGTTTCTTTTTCCAAGTGGACATGATTTGAAATTTGGGTCCTTTTTTCTTTGTTTCTGAATTCTCAGGAGCACTTTTTAATCAGCTTACTCTTTACATAACATATTGGCGCCGAAATTATTTGCATAAGAGGGGAAACCGAGTTAAAGTAAGTACCTAAGTTCGATGGTGGTGAATTGTGCGTTCTTAAATTGAAATTGATATTGATCCTTTTTTTTAACTTTTTTTAGGTGATGGAAGTGTGTATCATCTCTTTGATAACTTCTGTGATATCATTTGGATTACCACTTTTTAGAAAATGCACACCTTGTCCTGAAGCAGGTGCTAATTCTGGTATTGAATGCCCGCGTCCACCAGGAATGTATGGGAATTATGTCAATGTAAGCTCTTGGGATATTATTGTCTATGAGTAGGTTCGCACATACGTAATGCATTTGTTGTTAAGTATTAGTTAGTAATCGTGGATTGATTCTTAACTTGTTGGAATCTTTCTATAGAAATACGCTTCTAACTAATTTGATCATGCTATGTCCATTACAGTTTTACTGTGGTAGTAAAAACAGGGAATACAATGACCTTGCAACCATATTTTTCAACACGCAGGTTAATTTGATATTCTCTTTCTCCGATTGATTCATGTTTGTTGTTACTTATACTGCGTTGGCTCCAATACATGGCTAATGCATCTGTATGTGATAAATTCACAGGATGATGCCATCAGAAACTTGTTTAGTGCAAAAACAATTCATGAGTTTAGTGCTCAGAGCTTGCTGACATTTTTGGTAATTTTATAATTATGAGACCATTTTTTTCTTTTCCTTTACCGCTGTTATCAGTGTTGATTCATGTGTTGCTAGTCTTGAAGAACATCATCCATTATATATATGGGGTGAGAACATTTTTGAAATGTTGCAATACATCATTCTCTCTCCGAGCCCACCCAACTCCTATAGAGACACATATATTCCTGTGTGTATATGCTTAAACTTATTCACCAATAAGTTAACTGTTTCATATCCACGTTGCTGGGCTTGTCCAGGTTATGTTTTACTCCTTAGCAGTAGTCACATTTGGTACATCTGTACCAGCTGGTCAGTTTGTTCCGGGCATAATGATCGGGTCAACGTATGGACGTTTGGTTGGCATGTTTGTTGTTAGCTTTTACCGTAAGCTGATTATCGAAGAAGGAACGTGAGTATCAAAATCATACGATATATATATGCAAAATTCGTTTTGTCCTTCCATGATTGAAAAACAATTTACCATTGTTTTGGCTGCTTGAATTCAGATATGCTCTTCTAGGCGCTGCATCATTTCTCGGAGGCTCTATGCGAATGACAGTATCTCTTTGCGTAATCATGGTAGAGATTACCAATAACTTGAAGCTTCTTCCTCTTATCATGCTGGTTCTTCTTATATCAAAGGTATGGTATATCTGAACCTCTAATCCCGACTACTACCAAATATGGCCTAATTCTCCACTCACTAGATACGTAAAAAGTTTATCCCCCATGCAAGTCTCGTCATACGTTTTTCGTAATCACCATCAAGAGTGATTAGCAGTGCAAACCATCATTTGGTTACTGTTACCACTTAACATCATTTCTTTGTGTGATGTTTGTAGGTCTTGTGGAATATCTTCATAATCTCGGTATGTTGTGTTGTAGGCTGTTGGGGATGCTTTCAATGAAGGCCTGTACGAAGAACAAGCTCGTTTGCGGGGCATTCCTTTATTAGAATCAAGACCAAAGTACCAAATGAGGCATATGACAGCAAAAGAGGCTTCTGGGAATCAACCGGTAATATTAAATGTTATGTTGCTTCTTTCAAGTGCTGTAATTATTTATTTATGGTCCTCTCGCATGTTAATGTATATTTGCATTGAAACTAATTGTATGAATTTAAATTTATTTCTAGTTACCTAATAAGAATAATCTTCTTGCAAATCTTTTCAGGTTATCTGTTTCCCTCGTGTAGTGAAAGTTTCAGATGCAGTTTCTATTTTAAGAAGCAACAACCACAATGGATTCCCAGTTTGTTTCATTTTTCAATTCTCTTATTTCTTCCTCTCTCTCTCACTCTTTCTAAAACTCATTTCATTTATCATGTCTTTTTTTGTCACCTAGGTGATTGATCAAAGTAGAAACGGAGAAACACTAGTAATTGGACTCATATTAAGAAGGTACGAGAAACCCCATTTCACTGTTAAAACACGTATAACGAGTTAGCTTACTTAATCATTTCGTGCATGCAGTCATTTGCTAGTACTTCTACGATCAAAGGTCGATTTTCAACATAGTCCTATGCCTTTCAATTCAAGAGATGGGCCTGTGCCAATCAGGTCAATGGTGCCACCATTAACCTCTTATATTGTTTAGTCATATTTTGAACTTACGTTTTTTTTTATGTTAATGTGTAATTGCAGGCACAATCTGACAGAATTTGTGAAGCCCGTCTCTAGCAAAGGCCTAACAATAGATGACATTCACCTAACCCCCGACGATCTAGAAATGTACATCGATCTCGCTCCATTTCTAAACCCATCTCCATATGTTGTCCCCGAAGACATGTCATTAACGAAGGTAATGAATTTTCTTGAGTGCATATTTACTATTATTCCTCTTCCTTTGCAATTTTATGAAATCTTTTTATTTTTTTGTGAACTTATCTGTCTATGAATGATTCTTCAGGTGTACAATTTATTTCGGCAACTGGGCTTAAGACATATACTCGTCGTCCCACGTGCTTCTCGTGTTATTGGAATGATCACAAGGAAGGATTTGTTGATAGAGGTATTTAGTTGCACCAATTCGTTTCCTCCTTTTCCTATTTTTTTGTCTATGGTTTCGAAAATTCAGGTGATACTACAGGAAAATAACAGCATCTCGCCGAACAATGATGCACTAAGCTTTAATCGAAATACCCTTTTGCTTTTACTCGCCTTAATTATTTATCGATTTTCAAGGTTGAAACGATATTAATCATGGTACTACCTCTGAATATCTCTCAGGATAATGACGATGCAACTTCTGTAGAGCTTCAATCTACTAGTGTAAGGTCTCTATGCTTACTTTCATCACATCATTTTTTTTTTTCAATACATTGATTACCTATTGCAACATCTCAAGGAAATTTTTGTAAACTCGATGAGAACCCTACGCAGGCATATTATCTTCCTTTCTGCTTCAGAATATGCAAATTTATGAGCTGCAATATTTGACTGAATTTTCCTTTCTATTAACAACCTTTTATATTTTTCTTTGCAGGGATCATCAAGTTGATAGACGAAGACTTATTACAGCAACGAACTCGGACACGGAACAGCCTCTACTAAACGGTCTTTTATAGGATGGGGAAATATATTTAGACGTTTTTTTTTTAATCTGGATAATCATTATGGGTTTCATATTTGATTATTATAACTATATGTATATAGTGTGTGCTATTTCCATGGTTCTTTTGAATGTATAGTGTGATGATGATATATTCCAGGGAAGAACTAAGTAGAGCATAGAGCCTAACATGATCTATGATAGGTTCTTTATTCTTTCTATTACGAGGCTACAACAGCAGTAATAGAACTTCGATTCGATTGTACCATTTTCAACTATTGTTGAGCCTAATTCTAACCCGAATATTTAGAAGCCTAACAAAAAAGAACGACTAATTTCGAAGTACATTCTTAGTAAGGATAATTTGATATATGTATTGAATGCATTACAGTCGACCATATAGCCCTTAGTTTCATAACTAATGATAAGTTGAGTAATCCCTACAATCTTTTATTGCGTCTTTCACGACATGCATGAAGCTTTCATATTAACAGCTAACATTCCAAACTTATATTTCACATCGTTTGACATTCGAACAAAAAAAAGATAGAAAAACGCTTAACCCATACCCGCAAAATGGGAAATAACACGGACTTGAGCATATAATACAATATAATAAAATATATGTTTGCATAATTCCATTTTATAATTGCGTTCTCTTAGCAGTAGCCATGTTATATTTTGGTACAATCAAGGGTATAGTTCGTTACGTCCTATATTCTTACGCCTTCGCCACACACCCTACATACCCGCAAAGTCGTTATTCTCATGCTATATAATAATACATTGACAGCTTTATATATAACACTATAAATACACACTTCAAATGCGTTATATTTATCACACCATGGCTTCTATTATTACAAACGTCTTCTCTCTAACCATTTTAAAAGTTCTCATCTTGGACAAATCCATCGACATCGTGCATGCCCAAAGGGTTCCTTGCTTTTTCTTATTCGGAGATTCTCAATTCGATAATGGGAATAATAATATATTACTCACATCTGCCAAAGTCAATTATAATCCTTATGGCAGCGATTATTTGGGCGGCCAAGCTACTGGTAGATTCACGAATGGTGAAAACATACCCGATTTCCTTGGTAATAATAACTTACATATTTCATGTAATATAATCTATATATAAAAATTTTATTAGCATAATTATATTCAATTTGACTTGCATATATATATATGTGTGTGTGTGTGTGACTGCAGCTCAATTCCTAGGCTTCGATAGACCAATTTCGCCATTTGTGAGTTTACGACGATCCTCGGACGATATATTCAGAGGCGTAAATTATGCGTCCGGGCTTGCCGGGATTTTAGAGGATACTGGTGCAGCAAGTGTACTTACATACATATATATACATTATATATCATATATCTTGATTATTAGTATACAGATTGAATGATTTTATGATGGTCATATTTAATGATATAATTCGTATTAGGGCGATCGATACACCTCCGACGAACAAATGGCGAATCACGCAAGTACGGTCGCTCGCATTGCCAGTCGACTTGCGGGAGATTCAAGCCGAGCGAAGCAATATTTAAACCGATGTTTGTACGCTGTTGATTTCGGAAGCAACGACTATCTCAACAACTACTTGGAGCCCGATAATTACCCGAGAAGCGCACTGTACACTCCCGAGCGGTTCGCCGACTTACTGGTTCGAACGTTGTCGATGAAACTGAGGGTTGGTTTTAGTCGTTCGCGCAATGTCAAGATGACAATCCCAAGATAATTTTCGAAATTAGAGCAATTTCAGGACGCGTAGATTAAACGTTTAGAAATTGAAACATTTTGAGGACATCAAGTTTCGAAATTCTGGCACTAGTTGTCTTCAAATTGCTTCAATTTTGAAACTTTCTATCCTGAAACTGCAATTTTTTTTGAAACTGCTTCAATTTCGAAACTTAATGTCCTGAAATTGCTACTCTTCAATTCATGCGTCTTCATAACGCCACGGACGCCACCACCCCTGATATACAGAATAAAAAAACTAACTAATCCAAAGTAATTTCACTATTGCAGAAATTGTACGGATACGGCGCGAGAAAAGTTGCCGTTTTCGGGATCGGTCTGCTGGGCTGCGTCCCCCGCGAAATAGCGAAGTACGACACCAAAGGCGCTCCGTGCGTCGAATTCATCAACGGCTACGCCAAGCAATTCAACGACAATTTAAGGCCGCTCGTCGACGACCTCAACGAAAAGCTACCCGGGGCCCACTTCACGCTCATCAACGTCACGAGCATTTCGCTCGGCGATCCTTCCGCTATAGGAATAAAAGCCGCAAACGCACCTTGCTGTTCGACGAATCATGAGACGGGACTATGCCTTGGGGATGATCGAGTAAGCACGTGCGCCATCAGGAGCGAGTACGCCTTTTGGGACGAATTTCATCCCACTTCGTTGGTCAACAGAGTCATCGCCACGAGGGCTTATTCTGCGTCGTTACCGAGCGACGCTTATCCCGTCGATATTAGTCGTCTTATTACATGATAGTGAACGCTAAGGATGTGTTTGGTATGCAGAATTCATCTGTGGAAAGTAGACGGAAGACTGACTTATCGCATCAGACAATGATACTCTGCGCTCCGAGCGTTGTACCGTAACACATTTTCTTTTCTTTTCCCAACCGAAATACTGCTACCAAACGAAGCATAATAATGATGGCTCTGTAATTTGATGAATTATCAAAATACAATTAATATCATATCCAAGCTTGAATATAGGTTCAATGGTTCAACAATGGGATTTCATCACAGCCATGATTCTGTAAAGGGCCTGATACATTTTTTGCTGTCTATAAAAGCTTCCATGGCTATCAATAATATAGTTGTAGCCACCCTGGATTCTATCAGTATGAAGCGCCCAACGAGAAACGTGAAGTCGAGAAAAAGAAAAATTAAGTTATCGTGACGAACTATCAGAATCGTCGGAAGTATTCTTGGGGGACTTGTCCTTGAGCTCAGCTATTTCGAGGTCTTGTTGTTTCTTTAAGTAACGCTGCGCAGTAGCGTTGACGATCTTCACAAAGAAGCTCATCAGCATAAACCAAACCACGGTATTCCATATGAATGCAATGGATAAGTTCGATCCTTCCCCCTGAGAATCGAAGGAGTTATATTTAGTCGTCACGTTGTTCAGGCAAATCAATCAAGATGGAAAAAAACGGATACCTTTGTTTGAACGTTATGTTTTGTGGCCACGTACTTATCTTTCATAGCGTGAAGTTTGGCGACAAGGCCTGGCAAAATCGAGCTAAAACCAGGCACGAAGCTGAGTATCCATATTAGTTCATTTTCTACCCAATGGAGTAGTTGGTTATTGCACACCGTGATTATAAATACCGTCTGCATTATAAAGTATTGAATATATCTCATGTAACTCTATAATGTATGTAGTTAGTAATAACAGATATAAAGTCAAATGGACAGCGAAGTCTGAGCATACGAAACCTGTATGTGTGTCTTGACGACGGCTTTGCCTAAGGTTGTTGCGAAGAAAAATTCCCAGAAAGGTATTCCAAATTGTCCGCACATTATGCCAGCAAGATCAAACAACGGGTTTGGAACCTTAAATTCAACAACGATTTTTTTTCTTAAAACAATCAGTAATGATTAAAGCCATGTGACGGTATCAGAACATATCAATATGTCATGATTTAGATTGAAAAAGAAAAAACTCACCGAAGCAAGAATCAGAATAGTGAAGAAATTGAGATATTGGGCATGCGATAAGAACCATCGCTTCATTTGAGTCAAACGTGTGGATAGGAATCCACTGTCTTTAGTAGTGGAAGAAGCATCCAATTCTTCCATAGCATCGACTTTCCCGCCAGACAAGCGTGCTGTAATAAGAACGAACATAAAGAGACTAATGACTGACCATATCTCACTAAAGCTTGAGCTTTAATGGGGATTTATAATTTCATATTTAATTCGATCCAAAAATTCGAAATCCAATGAAGACAAGACTACATTCACCGCCAACTGAAATTACGTACCAGCCCTCGAGATGAAGTAAGGGGGCAGTTCACCAAGGGCGGTCCCAAGGCCCCATAGAACTGCCTCTAATTGGACCTGAGGCAAAATGGTACTCAAGGGGACACGTAGGCCATTTGAGTACTCGAACAAAGGAGGCCCAAACTCACTGCAATCCTTTCCAAGCCATGAAGGAACTCTCTTCAATTGAATAGTGTCGTATGGGGCGCTTTTGATGTCTACGCGACCACATTGCATAGCTTTTAAGGTAAACAGAGCTATGTGTGGGCCCAAATAGATAACAAAAGTGTGCAATCCCGAGCCTGCAGATAAAAAAATTTTGATGGAAGTGTTGAAAATAATGAAATGAACTTAATTAGATTCGTTTGAAAGGTTTTGAGTCTTGATAGTGTGTAAAACAAATGAAGATGCAACGATATGAGCACACAGACTCATTAGTGGTAGAGGCAAAGGTAAGAGGGAAATCAAGATATCATTTAATATGTCAAAGGCGAGACTCGTACTAAATATCCATATGGGGAGTTTTCATCAATTTATGGCATTAATATAATATGAGAATATGTCCTCTTCATTCGTAAAATCGACCACGGTGGACTAAATAATATACTCACCAAGCCCAATGGAAGATGCAACACCAAGTGCAATCCACCATAATCCAAATTGAACATAGTGTCGGACCTCATTAACATGCTGCATTCAGAATATATAGTCAGAAAGTCCGAGTCACGTTTATAAATAATAAAGGTTGGGTTAAAGACTTCAGTTCACATGTAAAGTGGGAGACATTCAAATCAATAAATCTATAATTACTGTTACTTTAGATTTATCCAGTAAAAGATATTACAAGTTACCTTCTCATGAGGACCATCAATTGTGACGAGTAAGATGCCAGAGGCAATAAACAAGGTGCTCAACAGCAAAAGCCAACTATGAGATAAAAGATATTCAACTGAACGCTTGAGATACTGTATGACGGCTAAGGTGAAAAGCTTTAGTGTACGTATAGGCTGTGAGGTCAGAGAAAGATTTTCTAATTCCTTCTGATGCCCTATTCGAAGCCCTGCTTTAGAACAAGAAACCCATCATTGAAGAGAAAATAAAATGACAGATATATTGGAAAGGAAAAAGTTAAACATCACGGAAGATTTTCTAAGAAATTTTTACCAACAAAATAACTGTGCTCATTAACTGAAATAATCCGTCGCTTACTGAGATTCATAATCATTCTAACAGTATCGATTAAAAAAAAGACACCAATTCCCACTCCATCGCCTGCTTTGGGGGGCCCGAGCAAATGACAAACAGAAACCATTTCGTTTCAATGACGTAATGTTAATCTTTCCTTTCCCTTTAAAGCACGAGTGACCTCATTAAGACAACGTATGAAACGAACATAAATTTTTTCATAAAAAAACCTTTCCTCTCAACACCTTACAACTAAAAACCGTGTCGGTCAATTCACGGGCATTCCATCACTAAGCAAACTCTTATTTCGCCATTTTACAATAAACTAGCTGAGTATTCCTCTATTTCGAGCCACGCAGGGTACGTCAAGAATAACGAGATACAGACATACGATAAGTATATTCCAACCCCCTAAACAAACTAACCAGAATACAAGCAGTAGACAGGCTAACAATGACAAATCGCAAATCAATAAATAAAATTGGTGGAAAGGTATATTAAAAGAAGACAATTCCCCGCAATTTCAGATTGAGATGCATATATGCCACAAAAATTCAAAAAAAAAAGTACGATTGCAAAAAAAAAAAAAAAAAACCAATCTTTATCCTTCTGGCAACATAACAACACGAATCCACGCACAGGAAGCAAAATCAAATAGATTGGGAAAACATAGCATCGAAAAGACAATACTTTCCTGAGATCGACATGCTTCGGTTGAAAGACTTTTTATGAGAATTAGGTTTTCTCTTGGATCCCATTACCTACTATGTTTTTTCGCCCTTATATATATGTCTAATCTCTAACAAACCTCCATATCTGACGCGCACACTCCAGGGAGTGTGGTAACTGCTCTTCTATTTCAACTTATTGCATCTAACTGTAATGAGATTGAAATCGTTCCAAGAAAAAGAAGAGGAATTTTTTTTAGAACTTGGCGATAGATCTGAATATGGGATTCGACCCGTACTCTTATCGTGTGCGGGTGAATTTAGGTTTTGTCGATTATAGTAACAATCGGGTTAATAAATTAATTTAAAACATAAATTATATTAAGAGGTGTTATTAATTTAAAATGTTTCACAGATAAGATTTTAAATATAATAAGTTAAAAATTAAAAGGTAATATTTTTTTGGAATCTTTACACATAAATACCTCATCCGCAAAAAGACTTGTAATTTAGTACTATGGCAGCATTTTTTATATGTAGGTACCTAACAGAATAAATTTTTTGCATATAACTACCCGATCCCGCCGCAGGTACGTCATATTAGCATATTTAGGTACCCTATAGCAACGTATTGTGGTATGTAATACGTTTAGAAAATGGTACGCCATATTAACACATTTAGGTACCAAATAGAAATCGTATATGGTATCGTATAAAGGCGTGACATGGTACACTATGCACACATAGCAATGTACGGTCTTTTCACATAAAATGGTACAAACAGTAAGTCGGATACCTAATTGTAAACATTTCTGACATAGTACTGATTTGCAAGTTTTTATTCAAGTAAATATTATCTATAGATTACACTATTTTTTTCGGAAGAAAAAATTATAGGGTAATAAGATTAGAATAAACTCTACGATTCTCAACTATTATATTAACATATTGCCATGTCATCAACTCTATCGGGTTGGTAGAAAATACTGATTTTTTTCGCAAGTTTGATCTTCCGTTTTTAGACACTAAGTGAATGTACATGTGTATTTAAACTTCAAGCTTCCAAGTCAACCGTTTTGAGCTCTTGGTCATCACCATTTATTGAGCTGTGTTGACTTATAAAACAGTGGGTTTTGTCGCACATAATATAATTCAAGTTCTTCGAGCCAGTATATATATATAAGAAACTTTCTCCTTCTATTATCAATTGGTTGTAGGTAGGACCCCTCGATTTCTAATATGGTATCGGAGCGAGTTCGATTCTGCTCACCGTCACTCGATTCATATGTCCACGTGTTATGTCAGTCATGCCACACGTGACGGAGCGTGTTGAGTTTATAAAAAAGTGGGTGTTGTCCCACATCGGATAATTCAAGCTCTTCGGCCATTATATATATATTGGCGGAGCTACCCCAGAAACTAAGCATACAATAACGTCCATTTAATACACGTGTGGCGGAGCTACCCCAGAAACTATATTAAATACACGCTAAGAAAATATTCCTTATAAATTTTAATAGAAAAATGAAAATAATATATAATATAACTAATATTTGCAAAAATGATTGCCCTGAAGAATTATATTCAAAATTAAAACCCCACAAAAATATTATATACAAAATAGACCTTACTAATAATATTTTTTATTTAAATTTGGACCCCGCTTATTTCTAAGTCTAGCTCCGCCAATTTATATATATATATATAAGAGCTTTCATCTCCCCAATTTATTTTAGGAGGACCCGTAGTCTATCTAATAGTTTCGCGTAAAAAACTTTTTATTACATCGAACTTCCAAGGTTGAATTGAATAGTTTAAGAACTGAATCGAGGCGTTTTTTCACGATCTTCGTCATACAATACAATACAAGAAACTAAGCATACAATAACGTTTCCATTTAATACAAATATCCACGCCATGCGTGTAATATATATGTTTGTGTTTTTTCTCTCTTATTTTTTTTTTCCTTACAGATCATAAACCTGTTTCCCAGTGAACTTAACCTCAATGGGATTAACGTTCTTTCCAATGGATCTCATATTCTGACCCACGCCAGTTCTTCCCTTGTTCACCTTCTCAGGGTAAACGCCGTCCTTGGGGTGCAAATACTGCACTTCGCCGTTGGGGAAAACCCTATAAAACTGGTACTTAATCTTGTACTTTGATCTCAACCTCGTACCCAATGCCAAGCACTGCTCTTTCCTCGACAGCTTCAGCAAGTTTGGCCCTTGTCTCATTATCGCAGCTCCTCCTATATTTTAGGTTTTTTTTTATCCATTGGTTTGAGTTGTAATTCATTCGAAATAATGAGGTAATAACTATGATATATAGCATGTTAAAAAAACCTGTGGGCATTTCGAAGACTTGCTCCTTGGGAGATTCCCAAGTGATGACGTAGAACTCCTCCACCTGGGCTTTGCGGAGGAGTCCGCCGGTGCTGCCGCCGAAGATCGGAGATGGGGTGTTTGGGTCGAGCTCCGGCGGGGTGAAGCCGGCGGGAGCTTCTTCCTTGGGCGGCTCGGCGGCGACTGGCGCCGCTGCTGATGCTGATTCCTCGGCCATGGCGCGGATGGCGTGGCGGCGCGGTCTGAGGGCGGCGGCGGCGGAGGGGAGGGAGAGGGTCTTGAAAGGGATGGACTTTGAGGCTGATAGGGCGGCGGCGGCCGGGGGATTGAGGAGGGCGGTGGTGTTGGTCGTCGCCATTGCTGTGGCCATTTTTGGAGATTTTCTCTTTTTATTTATTTATCTTTTCTTGAATTGTGGATTAAGTTTTAGTTTACGAGGAAAGAATAAGGTGAGAGATGTTTTGTAATGAAAGTATGAGAGAGCTTTTGTGTGGTGGGAGATGAGGATAGCTGGATAAGGGTAGTGAATGGCTTGGACCAATTGGAATGTGTTATTTAGATTTGACAAGTTTAGATTCATGTTGATATCTTGTTATTATTATTATTTTTTTTTCCAATCTTGTTGATATATCTTATTATTGTTCTTCCTTCCATTTCTTGCATGGATGAGTGTAATTTTTCATCAGAAATGGGTCGGGTACGACCCGTGAGAGTAATATTCGGTATGGGTTAAAAATTAAAATGCGTTTGAGAGATTCTATGTTTGATACATGGGTTCAAGAATCTAAAAATAATAAAATTATTTAAAAAACTAAATGCTTGTAAAAAAAGATATGTCTGTCATTTGGTGCTCAATATGTCAGGTCGGATCAGATTCGAAGATGCCATGATAAATGTGATACTTTAATACAATTAATAATGATAGTAGCTTTCAAAAAATAATGATAGTAAAATGGGACGGAGATATACTTCACGAGAAATATAAGGATGCATTTAATAAATTCTCATGGTTGGAATACATTCAAGTGTCGTGGACATGGACCATAGAAAGTGGCTAATCATTTTTTCTTTCTTTGCATGAAAAGAAGCGGGATTTCATTCTATATTATAACTCCCAAATAATCCCTATTAAATGATAGTAATTGTGATTTAAATAACATAAATTGATACATTACATCATATAGATGACGAAATGCAATGCCTGCTATTGATATGAAAGTAAACGGCAGCACACGCTCCCAAATAATTTCTATTTAATGACAGTAATGTGATACGTTTGACAGATACGAATAATAATTTCATTGCAGTTTACGGAAGGAAATATTGCAAAAGAAGAAGAAAAAAAAGGATGCGATTGAGTTAGAAAAAAGTGAAAAATGTTGATGCGTGATTATGATTTTCATAAAACTTGAGGACTAATCGTGCATATAAATTGGGAGGCGGTAACTTCACAAGTTTACACACAATATTACGTTACTTTTCCTTTCTTTTTCTTCCCTTTCGCTTTTTGGTCGCTATATATAACTTCGTCGGCAACGAACAACAAAAAATTTATGCTGTCCGTTTCTTTTGTGTAGTATTGCCGCTTCTTTTACTTTTACTTTTCGTTCTTCACTCTTCACTTTGATCGTAGTTTCTTGATTTTTTTTTGTAGAACTGCTGTGTGTGTGTGCGTGTTTTTTTTTTTCCTGATGGAGACGCCAGAGAAAAGCAAGACCATTCATACCACTTCTCTTGAAAAGCTTCAGGTACGATTTTTACTTGTCTTAATTTGGACAGAATAAACGGTTTATCTTCTTCTTCTCCAAATGTGCTTCATGGGATTTGCGTAAAGTTTGCACCTTTGTTGTTCGTTTACTTGATTTTGTTTATCCTTTTTCTAACTTCCTTGTTTGAATGAATGAATGGCTTGTGATTATTGATGGCTGTAAGAAATGGTAAAAAAATTTCACGCAGAGATCGCCAGTTTTCGAGTTCATCGATAACCTCTCGCCGATCAAACCTGTAAAATCCTCAGCAATCTTCAGGGAATCGATCGCTTCTCATAGCTTTGCTTCTTTTCCATCTATTTTCGCTTCGCCTCATGAAAAATCTGTCGATTTTTCGCAGAGGTATTATTTATTATCCTATTACATTACACAGTTCTTGGGTGCCTTTTGGTCTTTTGGTTCCCATACTTGTTCGTTTTTCTCTTTTCAGACATCACATTACAGATCTATCAAAGCCCGACGATGATCAATATTGTGATGCATTTGCACCAAAGAATTTCGATGCCTCGAAAATCTTGGTAATTTCAACGAATAACGTGGACTCTGCTTCTGATAATCCCAACCCTCGAAAGGATCTCTGCGGAAATGAAGTGAATTTGGAAAATGGTTCGCGGCAAGCCGACGAAAACGGATGGGAAAATAATTTAGTCTCCGACGAAACGCTTTTCGCGTTCATAGAGTCGTGCGAAGAATACGCCGATCCTTCGACGACTTATTACCAGAACATTAAGAATGCGATGAAGAACGTGATGAATGTCCAGAATGCAAAAAAGCTCAATGTAACTGCTGATTGTTCTTCGATCAGCTATCCTATCGAAAAACCATGTTACGAGGTAATCACTTTTTTCGCCTTTTTACATTCAGATTTTTCTTCTATGCCTGCATTTCGCTACGATCGAAAATAGCGGATGATGACCGTATAAAAACTGAATTTAGTGATTTTTGGGTAGCAGAATTCTGGCGTAAGCCGAGGCTCGAGCAGGCGTAGTAGCTTCGTTTATCCCGCTTCGAACTCTTTGAAGTCGGCGCATTCGGACAACATCAATCTCTCCGAGAATAAAAAGAGGTCATTCTCATAACCTTTTTTTCCTTGATTATTACGAAATTCGGCCATTTAAATCTCCTCTTTTTTGCTTCCCAGGCGTAAGTCTGAAGCGACTGAATCGTGCAAGAGATGCAACTGCAGGAAATCGAAATGCCTAAAGCTGTAAAATTCCCGACGCCCTTTTTACAGCTCGCGAAATTTTTATATGCGAATTTACGAAAATAAAAAATTGCGTACCCCTTTGGCGAATAAAATAGGTACTGTGAATGCTTCGCCGCGGGCGTATACTGCGTCGAGCCATGCGCTTGCTTCGAGTGCTCGAACAAACCTATGCACGCAAATACAGTTATTACAGCTCGGAAGCAAATCGAAGCTAGAAATCCGCTCGCTTTTGCGCCGAAGGTCGTCATAAAAGGCGGCCGAGCTTCGCCTTTTCCATCCGATATAATGGTAAGAAATCGTCAAAACCTTAGTGCCTCCATTTTCGTCTTTTATAATGTTATGTTATCGCAATGTAGGAAATTTCGAGCGCAACGCCCGCCTCCGCGCGGCATAAGAGAGGGTGCAACTGCAAGAAATCGAGCTGTCTGAAGAAATACTGCGAATGCTATCAGGTTTTTGTTAATAACTATTTCTTCGTTCTTTTTTTCTCGGTGTTTTATCGGTGTTGTTACTTATTAATGCGCTTTTCGTTTTTCTTTTTGTTGAAGAGCGGCGTCGGATGCTCGATCAGCTGCCGATGCGAGAATTGCAAGAACGCTTTCGGTCGGAATGACGGTGAGTTTTTTTTTGAGTTTATTTTCGTGCGCCGACTCTGATTTTATTTAATAATTATGTAAATATTTCTTTTTCTAGGCGTCGTAGTATCAATGGAAGTCGAAGGCGAAGAGGAGGAAGAAGAGCGACTCCCATCGAAGGAAAAGCGTACTCGGCGACATATTGCGAATAGTTTTGAAGACTCGTACGACGTGCCCGAGATTGTTGAGCTCAGACAACCTTTGGTGCTGTCTCCTAATGGGAAGCGAGTTTCGCCACCTCAGACGGGGCAGAACTCGATGATGTCATCGTTTTCGGGTTTAAGTAGTAGTAGTAACAATAGTAGTCGAAGGCTGGTGCTTACTTCCATACCTTCTTTTCCTTCACTTGCAGCATTTGATCAGTGACGACATTATTTGAGTTCTAAGATACATATATGCTTTCATTTCGAGAAAATATCGTAGTAACTAGAATGGATATGCATGATAAAGTATTAACTGCGTTCGTGATTAGTTATACATCCAGTTTAATTTTTCATACGCATTATTATAATTTATTTTAAAAATAACTGTGAAATTCAAAATTACATTAATTAATCTACATTACCCATCATTTTTAGTTTTGCAGACATAACTATCTTAGTTTTCTAATTGATCACGTGCACAAATTGTGTGCATGCCCAGATTTTGTTGTCCTAATATTCCCCCCAAGAAATGGGGCTTGATCAAGTTCAAGATCAAGGTTAATAAATCCTAATTTATGTTACTTCACATACATATCTATACGTATATACGTGTGTGTTAATTACAATATGAGAAGTTAGTATTATGGATGAAAATATGTATCTTTTTCATCAAATGGGATCAAGAAATGGTCCCAATCGTTTTGATATGGTTCACTTTTTAAATAAATATCAAATATCCAAAAAACAATAATACATGTGTGTGTGCCGTGACTTGTGGGGTGTGGGGAACAAAGAACAATGCACTAAGAAACAAAAGTACAATTTGGTTCTTTTCCACGCTTTTAACAATCTTTGCTAAGCTGTAATAACTATTATTTACTTGAAAAGACTAAGATTAGAGAACTTAGAATACTAAAGAAGACATACCCTACCAATCAATATTTTCTTATTTCAGTCAAGCATACGAATTTAATGAAACCACAACTAAATACATACATTTAAGCCATCTCCTTTTCCATTGCCATCCATGAGAAACATAAAAAGTCCATGGAATATTGTCCCACCAATTCCATATCCAACATTATTTATTATAAGGGGCAGCAGCTATTTCACATTATTAAATGTGTCGGTTCATCTAAGTTGATTTTCATATATTCACGACTTAGTCAATACAATACATAACATATAGGTCGTACTGATGAAACTAGTCGAAGATCAATCCTTAATAAAAAAGAAGAAAGAAAAAATATGATTACATACACATAGCTACGTACTAACATAAAGTCCATGGTGCAATAATTTGCGTATGCGATGATATGTAAGAAAGGACAAGTGAATAGCTGCAGTATCGTCCCACATGCTAAAGTGGACCATAGTTTATATCTTTTGAAATCTGCATCTTACATGTGCACTATCATAAATTTTACAGCCTTTGATGTCGATTGCTCATATATGTAATTTTCAATATCCTATTAGTACTATTTATTTATTTTATCATTATGATCAACTCGCATGTTGATATACATTTTAGTGGTTATGTTATATTCATTGAAGATGTTGGAAAACATTTGCTTGGAAGTAGTAAAAGTCAATGCTTAACCTAATCTCTACTTTTATTTTCCTCTTCACATTCAGCATAGGTGATGTTGATAAACGGCCCACAAAAAAGATATTACCTTGTTTATTAATAATATAATATTTAATTATCATGCAAATATGGAGTCGTGAGTACACACTTCTCAAGCACTTATTCCCCATATATGATATATGATATATATCCAATGAAGAGAAATGGAGACAAATAAACATCAATGTAGACAGAGCAAATCATGCCTGTCATCACGTTAGCTAATTGAAATCAATTTGTTTCAATTTTCCACAATTAAATAGTAATTTAATGCATACGATTGCACGCAGCAATGGTGTAAATACATCAAGCACCGTAAAAAAAAAAAAAAGATTCTTTAATAAGTAGTCTTTGTAGTCAAATATTATGTTTTTTGAAAAAGCTTTTCATCCGTTGTGCTTTTTACAGAGTGGGCCTATCCTCTTCCGACACAGTTGTCTGCCTGAGCTGAGAGCTGCCCAGTAAAAAGATGGAGAGCGTTGTTTAGAGAAGAGAGCTGCATTTTGTTTGAGAGTCTTTTGAAGACGATTCAGATTTCTTATTTTTTTCAGCTTGTAAGTTGCGCTTGATTATCTGTAACCTTGAGCCTTGAGGTTTTTTTTTTTAAATAGTCCCGTTTTTGGAGATCGGCTTTCTTTTGCGTTTTTTTTATGTGATTTCGAGTTTCATGTGCGAAGATTTGTCCTTTTTTTTGCAAAACGAGCAAGTTATATACGGAAAGATTCGACTTTTATAGATGATGTAATGAAAGAAGGAAGTTCCCTAGAAGTAGGTTGGTTTTTTTGTGAGTATCTTGCTTTCTCTTACAATAATGGTGTTGCTTTCGTTGTCTTAGGACATTCTTTTTTTTAAAGAAGATGGAGATGATGTATATCACTTGTCTGTTGAGGGACCAAAGATTGTTCTGCTTTCTAATTTTTTACTGCAGTTTTTGAGATCCTTCTGAAAGACGTTGATTCGAGTTGTTGATGAAGATTGGCTGGCCCCCTTTTTCTTCTTAAAATTTTTAAATTTTTCTTGATTTAATGGAGCCCATTTAGCAGTATTATTTTTCCAGTTTCCTTTACATATTATATGAATTTCATTTTATGCGTTTACATGAGGACACTGAATCTTGATCTTCAGCTGGTTAAATCACCACTCAAAGAAAAAGGAATTTGATTTATAATGCCTCATTTCTCTCATTTAATTTTTGAAGTTTTACTATCACCATTTTATAGCAACAATCGTGGCTATACAGAATTTTTTGTTCATTTGTTCAATCTTTGTTCTCCAATCGCAGGAAGAAACAGATATCGATTAGCAGAAGGGTTTTGACACGGAGCCTACATCGATGCCCGGTTATTACATTGTATGTACAGAGAGCTAATCGTAAGAAGTTCAAAGGGAGTTATCGTTATTCTACTTGCGGGTGCTATGGCAACTTTATTACATTCTGAATCCCGACGTTTGTATTCGTGGTGGTGGGATAGTCACAACACTCCAAAAAACTCTAAATGGCTTCAAGATAATCTCACAGGTGAACACACTGTAAACTTGTCTCAACCTTGTCTGAATGATTTGTAATACGAAAACTAACAAAAGTTAAGTGTTTTGCTTTTTTTCCCTATCAAACTGAGTTCGTTCTGACGAGCTCTTACTTAAAGGGGACTTGAGCTAGCTAATTAGTGTCATTAAAAGTGATGTTCCTCTTCAGTTAATCGAAGCGTGTGATTAGTAACTTGTCTCAGTCTTTGGATTCTGATTTGTTGTGATGATGGTGATATATGGTAATAAAAGATCGATCTTACTTGAGAACACAATTGCTTCTTGAATCTTGACTGCATCTGCTTGCTCTCTGCTTGATTGATTATAACAGACGAATATTTCTGTTTTCTTATTTTACAGATATTGATGCCAAAGTGAAAACTATGATCAAGCTCATCGAAGAAGATGCTGATTCTTTTGCTCGAAGGGCTGAGATGTACTACAAGAAAAGACCCGAACTGATGAAGTTAGTCGAAGAATTCTACCGTGCTTACCGTGCGTTGGCCGAGAGGTACAATCACACTACAGGCGAACTAAGGCACGCCCATCGAACAATAGCACGCGCATTTCCCGACCAAGTGCCTCAAGAACTCATCGAAGATTCTTCCTCGCCTTCGAAGGATAAAGATTTATTACATGCCTTGGAGTTACAGTGCCCCGCTGATTCACTGTTCAGTAATGTTGTCTCCATCGAGGATATGGGAAACAATGGTCTGAAGCAACTGAGTGAGATGTTTGAAGCCAAAGAGTCTGTGCTGGAAATTATAAAGGCTGAGGAAGTGAAACGTTTGAGAGCTGAGAATCAGAGTCTCAAGGAGAGAGTTTTTGAGGAGAGGGAAAGAGCTGAGAGAGGTGAAGTTGCTATGAAAGGCTTGGAGAAAGAGCTTTTCCACGTTGAAGCTGAGAAGGAGAACTTCTTTGCAGAGTATCAGCGATGCTTAGAGAAGCTTTCCACATTAGAGGAAGAGCTTGCTAGTGCAGAAGAAGAGTCTATGATGCTCAATGGTGAATCCATTAGAGCAGAAATTGAAATCCATGCTCTGAAAGAAGGGCTCGTCAAGTTGGAAGCTGAGAAAAATGATGAATTGAAGAAGCATGATGAGTATTTGACTAAGATATCTCATTTAGAAGCTATCATCTCACAAGCAGTGATCGATATGAAGAGAAACGAAGGCCGGGAGAGTGAAGCAGAAGCTCAAGCTTTAGCTTTGAAAGGTGAGGTATCACAATTAGAGTTTGAGAAAGAATCAGTGGTTGATCGATATAAACTTTCCCTCGAGAAAATATCTGATTTGGAGAGTGTAATCTCTGCTCGTGAATTGGAGGCTAAAGAGATGAAGAAACGAACTGAAGAAGCTGAAACTGAAGCTTCGGAGCTGAGAAGGGCTTTAGCTGAACTTCACAAAGAAAAAGAAGCTTCGGCTTTTAAGTACAAATGCTGCTTGGAGGAGATAGCAAAGCTCGAGAAAGAGTTATCTTCTCTGAGAGATGAAATTGAGCTCCTTAAAGCTAATGTAAGGGCTGAAACCGCTAAACTGAAGACTGCTGAAGACAACCTCAGGCTGTTGGAGATGTCCAATCGATCCTTGCAATCCGAGGCTAGTGATCTCTCTGAGAAGATTTTGAAGAAAGATCTAGAACTTTCCATGAAACAAGAAGAGTTGGTAATGGTTCAGACATGCTTAGAGAAGGACCAATCGCGCCATGCTCAGATAGAAACAACTCTTAAGGAACTACAAAATTTGCACGTTCAGTCTCGAGAAGATCAGAAGGTTTTGGCCGTGGAGTTGAACGATGGTCTTAGGATGTTAGAAGACATGAGGGCACTCAAACAGGGGCTGGAAAGTGAAATCAAACAGGTCAGGGATGAGAATCGCAGTTTGAGCGATGCAAACTTATATTCGGCTTCGTCCCTTGAGCTCATGCAAGATGAAGTTTTTAGCTTAAGGGAGATTAAGGAGAGGCTCGAAAGGGAAGTTGCACATCATATGAGTAATGGAACGTCCCTACAGAAGGAAATCATACAGTTGAAAGAGGATATCAAAGGGTTGAGTGGGCTATATGGGGCTTTGATTGAGCAAGTGGAAGCCTCTGGTCTGAATTCGACATGTCTGAAATCGTCGATTTCAGGCTTGAGGGATGAGAACTCAAAGCTGAGGGAGATGTATGAAGAGGGAAAATCTGAGAAGGTAAGATTATGCCATGAGCTTGAGAAAATGGAACAAATGGTGAAAGAGAAGGTTGTCCTTGAAAATTCAGTGGCAGAGTTGAATAAAGTGCTCGAGGAGTCGCACGACAAGGTGAAGACATTGGAAGCTTCGTGTCAGTCTCTACAAAGTGAAAAGGCCTCGCTTTTTAGTGAGAAAGCTTCGATTCTGTTTCAGTTGCAAGCTGTGACTGAGAGCATGCGTAACTTACTGGAAAAAAATGCTGTCTTGGAGAATTCTCTGTCGAGCGCCAAGGTTGAAGTTGAAGTTCTCAGGGAGAAATCGAAGGGCCTCGCGGAGATCTGCAAAATTATCAAGCAAGAACGTTCCTATCTTCTGACGGAAAGGGATGCTTTGGTCTCGAAGCTGGAAAACTTAGAGAAGAAGCACGGAATTTTGGAGAAAAGATTTACGGGCTTGGAAGAAAAGTATGCTGATATTGAGAAGGAGAAGGAATCGATTTACAATCAAGTGGAGAAGCTCGAACTTTCCTTGGCCTTGGAGAAGAAAGAACAGTTTAGCTTGCAGCTGCTCAGTGAGACGAGGTTGGTTCAGCTCGAAAACCAAATCTGCAGCCTCCGCGAAGACAACATACGTAAGAAAACAGAAATCGAGGACGAAATGGAGAAAGCCATAAGAGCCCAGTTTGAACTATCGATCTTACAGAGATTCATGAAAGATTTGGAAGAGAAAAACTACGCACTGATCACGGAATGTCAGAAGCACGTGGATGCCTCGAAATTGGCTGAGAAAGTGATATCAGAGCTCGAGGGAGAAAGCCTTGAGCAACAAGTAGAAACCGAACTTTTATTGGATGAGATCGAAGGGCTGAGGTTGGGTATATATCAGATCTTCAAGTGTCTCGCAGAGGTTGATTCTTCGTTTTCTGAGCCTCACGAAAAAACCCGAAAGGAGCAGTCATTTGTCAACCATATCATGGGAAGCATCGAAGGTATGAAGCTCAGCATCTCCAAGCAAGATGATAAAAATCAGCAGCTATTGGTTGAGAATTTAGTTCTGTTGGCTTTGATCGATCAGTTGCGCGTTAAGGGCATGGAAGTTGCGGCTCAGAATATTCAGTTGGAGAAAGAATTGGACATCAATTCTGAAAAGTTCGATGCTGTCTGTAATGAGAAAGAAAAAATCGTGGAGATGAACGAGCGATTGACATCAGATCTGAATGACAATCATCGATACACAGCTGCACTAAAAGCTGATCTGAGCAGTCTTTCTGCCGAACAAGACGATATGCTGAAAGCTTATGATGTCATGAAAGAAGCGTACTCTCTAGCGAAGTGTGAAACAGCTGATGTGTTGGAGAAGTTTTCTGCTCTAAAAGAGGAAAAACACACGTTGGATCAGCTTAATGAATCCTCGATTCTTGAATCATTAAAAACTGCCAATGAGTCTGAGGTGTTAAGGAGCTTTTCGTCGGAGAAGGTCCAGCAGGTTAAGTCAGTTCTCGAGGATCTGAGCGGACAAGAAGAAGTAAATAACAACCTCGTAAGTGCGATGACTGATGTAAGAGAGAAGCTTGCTTCGAAAGAGATGGAAAACTTAGCTCTTAAAGATGCAATCAGAAGCTTGGAAACTAAGGCACAACAGATGAGAGATTGTAATGATCAAATGGATCTGCAAATCTTAATCGGTAAGGAGTGTTTAATACAAGCAGAATCGAAGCTCGCCGAAGCTGAAGAGAAGCTTACAGCTGCGGAAACCTTAAACTCGACGCTGTGCAGTACCGTCGAAGCATTGAACCGTGAGGTTTACGAATCGCATAAGATAATCGAAAATCAAGAATTCACGGTGAATCAGCTTTCTGAAAAAGACCTCTTTCAGACAAAAGAAATCAGAAGCCTTAAGACGGCGAACTTAAAGTTAGAATCTGAGCTCGATTTCCTCCGCGACGAACTGCAAGAACGTGAAGTGAGGGAGCAAAATCTACACTGCGATATCGAAGAGATGAATGAAGAGTTCGAACTGTGGGAAGCTGACGCAGAAACCTTCTATTTCGATCTTCAGGTTTCTTCGGTCAGAGAAGTTCTGTTCGAGGACAAAGTGAACGAGCTTACTGAGGCGTGCAAGAATCTCCAGGACGATAACGCTGTAAAAACATCAGAAGTTGTAGAAATGAAGGAGAAGATTTGTTCGATGGAGGGTGAAATCAGCAGATTAAAATCGCAGATCGAAGAGTATCCCCGAGCCATGGCCTCCCTCGACCATGACGTTGCATTTCTCGAGCGTATTGTTATGCTCCAGGCGAAGGTTAAAGCCTCTCCGAGCCAGAAACCAGCGGTAATCTACTTAAATGTTATTTTTTGTTTCACTTCATCGATCGAACTTATGAAAGAATTCCTTTTTTTGTACAGATTCTTGATTGTGGCACTGATCTTCAGACAGATGGTTCTCTTCTTACACTGAAAGACATTCAAGCGCGGGTAAGAACTCTATGTAAGCTGATGGAAGAAACGAACAACAGCCCAATTTCTCGAAGAAGATCGTATAGCAAGAATGGATATGAAAGTGAGATCGATCAGATAAAACCCATCCAAGAGCTCAATGAGACTCCAAAACTGAGAAGACTCAAGAGCAAAAGCTCAGAGTCGAGGGACAGACTTCTGTTGAAAGACATCCCCCTCGATCAAATCTCCAACAGCAACTCCCTTCGAAGAACACACATCAGAAACAAAATAGGATCAGACGATCAGATGCTCGAACTTTGGGAAGCTGCTGCCGAAGATAGCAACAGAGCTAAGGCCAGAACTTCATTCAAAGCTAATGGGAACGATTTGACGTACTCGATGAGGAAATTCGAGCCTCCATCTACAGATTCTGACATAGAGAAAGAGATTGGGCTAGAAAAATCCTTAAGAACAGCAGCAGCCCAAGAAGTCGACGACGGTAAGATTCTTTCCAAGCTCTTCTCCGACGCTGAAAGGCTCGAGATTCTCCAGAAAACGGTTCAACACCTAAGGAGGAAGTTCGAAAGCGTCTGCAAGAAGAAGAGAACGACCGACAGCGTTGATTTGGAAACTGTGTCGAAACATTTAGCAGAATCCGAGGATTCGATCGTTCAGCTTGTGGATTTCAACTGTCAGTTGGTCAAGAACATAGAAGAGTGTCCAGCCATGGATCGAATTTCTTCCCCTCGGGCGAAGGAGACTTCGAAGGTGTGGAGAATGAAGGTCGACGAACACGCACAGAAGGGATCTGAGAGGATCAAATGCCTGCAATTGGAGGTTCAGAAGATTCAGTATGCCTTGCTGAAGATCGAGGATGATGACGACGAGGATGGTAAGAAGGTGAAGGGCGGTAAGAACGTGTTTCTGAGGAATCGAAGCGTCGTTTTGAGGGACTTCATCTACAATGGTCGGAGGAAAAGCGGGAGGAGGAAGAAGGGTCACTTTTGTGGGTGTTTTAAGGAGCAGCCGTCGATGAGTAGGAAGTGATCAGATGAATTTGTGTTTATTGCATTGCATGAGACTTTCTTACTACTGTATAATTATGCCATGACTCATTTAGTTGAGACTTTGTCGGATAATTTGCTTTGCTGTCTCCAAATTGGATATTACTAATTAGTTCTGAGTTGGTCCAAAATTGATAACAAAACGGTTTGAAGCACTGCATTGCCTTCGTACGACATTCATCAAATCCACACACAAACACACACACATTCATATAAATCTGAGAAAATTAAATTTTGAAGCTGTAACTGCTTCAGGGACAGACACGGCTGTTTTTCTGCAATGGAGCGTTTAAACTGTCGTAATATTCGACCAAAACTGTCGGGTTTTATCAGGGCGGCGGATACGGCGAGGTGGGCTTTTGATTTTTCTCGGCGGAGGGAAGGTGGAGTAGGGGTGTTTTGGTAATTTTGAGTGAGTTATGGGGGGGTTTTGGTGGGTGATTTGAGGTACATGGACGAAATTTGTAATGTGGGGGATGGATACTTTACTTAATTGGAGGGAGGTGACGAGGGTATTTTGGGAAATGGTGTATAATTTTGTATTTTAAATTGCTTTATTACATGCTAATCGCTCTTCACTACTAGTATTTTAGCACATTCAATGTGTGTGCAAACATAGTACTTACTCCTTCCCACTAGTATTTTAGCACATTCAATGTGTGTGCAAACATATTACTTACTCCTTCCCACTTATTTCTTCCCATCTCTCTATTTCGGGTGTCCCACATAATTCTTTCCGTTTCTAGTTTTCGTAAAAAATTATTCAAATAAATAAATTAAATGAGTATTAAGTGAGGAGAGGGAAGAAGTATAAAATTTAAAATTGTGTTTAAAATTAATAATGAGAGGAGGGAGGGGAAGTTATGGTGAACAATTAGTGAATTAATTGGATACTTCTTAATTTGTGTGCCCACTAATTTTTGGGAATTAATATGCCGGACACATGAAGTAAGTCTTTATATTTTGAACATCTTACATTATAAATTAAGTTATTTAAAAAATAATTTTAATTTAAGGATAAATTTGTATAATGAAAATTGTAATTAAACAGTTAAGGGTAAAATTGGAAATTACATGCTAAATTGACACACCAAAATCGACAGTTTAGACCGCTCTTTATATAAAAATGTAGAGATGATTTAGAGGACGAACCTGGACGCTTTGTCGACAATTTTTTTTTTTTTTTTCCAGTTTATGATTGTATTCGTAATGGTGTCCTAATTCTAAGTTGGTGATTAGGATTAATGTGTCATAATGCTAATCACGGTTTTTTTTCTAGTGGATGATGACGGACATTAATTAATATAGAGTGGCTTATTTATTTATCCTTCACTACACATTTTACATTTTTCCTAATTTTGTCTTCGTGTCGGAAAAATATAAAAACTAAAAACAAAAAATGATGAAATGTCACCTACATCGAAGCCATGTCCATACAAATAGAAATAGCACTTATCGATTTGTCAACTAAGCTCAATGTGACTAGTAAGTCGCTATCCCAAGTATACCCAAGCACATGCATGATTATTAAAGAAGGCACATCCATGATAAAATATGTAGGAAAGAAATATCCGTTCGTACAAACTTTTGGAGTTACATGAATATGATTATGATGTAGTAACGACCCAAATTCAATTCAAACACACACACCCATTACAATATAACAAACTGGTGAAATAAATAGTACAAGAACACCCAATTATGACAAATAATTAAAAAAAAAAAAAAAAACAAGCTGCAAACCTCAACAATGATCCTACTGCATCTAATTTTCTCTGTGTGAACTCTCAAATAAATTCCCGAAGGCGTAGAAAATTCTGGGACTCGAAAAAAATAAACTACGCCTGCTCTTTCTCAAAGCTTGAAGAGCCCTTAATTGATTTCCCATGAGCAAGCAAAGAATCATAGATCTCGAGTTTGAGCCTGCAGTTGGCCGATCTTCGGGATTTTTTCTTGTACACTGACGGTATAATTTTACGAGAAATTTTAGGGTTTTCTCAGATTCAGACTTGGGTTCGCTATCCGTTTCACCCAACGCTTCGAGTTCCTCGGTTAGTCTAGGTCGTTCTCCAATCTGCAGCAGATTTCGAAAAATTATAGGCAATTTTTTACGATTTCATTTACATTTCAGAAACAGATGATAAGACACTAGAAAGTCGAACTACAATTTGTAATAAAGGACTCATTTGTCGAAGAGTCGCATCCATACCTGGAGAGACTTGTGGATTTCAGGCTCGGGCAGGTCGAAATAAGGGATTTGTAAAGTCAACAGTTCCAAAATTAAGCAGCCATACGACCAAATGTCCACTTCCTGAATATGGATAGTCAAAACACGTCATTAAGATTTAACTACAATAACCATTATTTTACGATCCACGTTACGAAATACATGAAGAAAAAGACAAATATGATATATAACTCTTGAATTCTAACTACAATCACCATTAATTTACAATCCAAGTTATCTTAGTCAAGAAAACAATCAGTGACATGGCACAGAAACAACTCACCAAACCATACAACTTCGGTTCGTCCATTGCTCTGAACACCTCAGGAGCCATCCATCGAGGGGTTCCAACACAAACATTAGGCGGAGGAATCCCAACATGTTGGATGCAACAGCTATGCATGTAAGAGTCGAGCGGAATCGCCCAATCAAAATCACATAATTTCACAATAGGTGTAGTCCCATCGTTTCTCTTCTTCTCGAGATCGATCAAGATATTTTCGCTTTTTATGTCGCGATGGATTATATTTTTCGAATGTAACTCTGTTAGTGCAGAAGCTACATCCCTGGCAATAGAAAATGCCAACCGCGCCGATACGTGCTTCTCACCAATACTCAATAATTTGTCCACGTAGCTCTGTTAATGGTGATAGAAATTAAAAAGTTAGAGGTAAGGAAGGCTCTTCAAAGATTTTCTACGTTAAATTAACGAAAAAATTTCACCTTTAAAGAGCCTCCTTTTATGTATTCCATCATTATAGCAGAGTACATTGTGCGGGCCCCAGAATACACATCACCAGTTGTAGACCACTTAGATAATATTTTATGACCGTAAAATTCCACAATGCAAGGGTGCTTTAAAGCACTCAACATCCTCACTTCCCCCAAACAACAGAACTCAAAGTTCCTGACTTGATCAGAGGTGTCCTTGCTTACTTCAATTTTCCGCACCTGCACGATGGACATGTTAATAGTATCTCAGGACTAAAATTATGTTTTTGGAAGGATATCACTAGCACAGAAAGGAATGTATGATGCACCAGTGAATAGTGTTTGGGGGAAGGGGGAAAAAGGAGGGAGAACAATTCTAAGAAAATTATCAATTAGAGACATGATATGTATAACAATAAAAAATTATAAATACCTTCACTGCAGCCTCGTGTGATCCAATATTGCAGCGCATGAGAGATGATGATGACAATTTTCCAATTTCATCGGATAAAGATAGCGAAGGAAATGAATCATTTGGACTTGCATCGGCATCAACTAGGAAAGGAGCATTGACCCGGCTTAAAGGGATATACCTACACAATTGAACTTTTAGTTGAAGCTAAGAAGTGCACTTACTAAAAGTTCCCCTTATACGCAGGAGACCCTTTTACCTGATATATTATAGTCAGATAATGACTCACTGTTCACAATAATGGAAATATAGCACTACATTATAATGAGCTAGAACTCCAATATAACTTAAAGAAGTGGCAACTAACAGGACATATGCGAGAAACAACACTACGATTACTGCATATTATGTGAAAAAATGATTAAAAATCTAACCTGCAGACATATTCGGGGTCACCTTCGTCCCTTATGTCATACGGATGGCAAGCATCAACTATCATTCGGACAAACGACTCTCCCCGTCTTACAACTATTACATTCCAGGCATGAGGTGAGAAATCCATGTAGCCTCTGACAAGCTCACAAGGGATCTGAGGCTCCATCCGATCACAGAGATACTGTCATAGATGAAAGCAATAAATTTCCACTTCATAAGATTGAGTAAGGTTGCTGGTAACAAAAGAAATATGACTTCAAAAATAACTACCTTCATTAGCAATGCTCTATGCCTGCAAATGCCAAACTGCAGATTCCCAATGGGTACCACAATGGAGTTGTATCTTTCTTTTAAAAATTGAAGACACTTCTCACAGATATCACGAAAGAGAATTTCAACATTTTCCGCATCCTTTTTGGGGATTCTGATAGAATCGTAACTGATCTCAGGTGAACAAGTACATTTAAATGGTTTGCCATAAGTTAAACCTGACACAGCTTTTCTTGTTTTCTGAATGAAATTAGTTTTGTCACTTCCTCCAAAATGATCTGATACAAAAAGAGCGAGCAGCGATGCAGCCTGCAAGGTATCTATAGTAACATCCATATCCTCATTGATGGACCCATTCATCTGCTTAAAATGATTCATCAGTGCTTGAGCACGGAACAAAATGCCACTTAACTCTTCATCTCTTTCCCTGACAAGTAACTCAGGTGTAAATATATTACTATCAACAACATATTCAGCTCAGCTCAGGTCGCTTCGGATAGATAACTTTAACAAAAAAACAATTCTGAAATTTACTGATCACTTACCGATCAAGAACAATCACTTCCCGCAAGTTAACATGTGGGCACTTTTCATACCCAGCCAATGGCACAAATGGTCGATCTCTTCCTGCATCATAAAAGCCATCAGGTAGATAATCTCTAAGCCCACAAAATGATTTTTCACTGTATTTCCAAGATAAGTAATTAGGATCATTGGTGGATTTCCTCGATTTGGTGGGTCTCGCATAATCAAGATCCCTCTCTGAATGTCTTTTAGACTTTGCATATTTTGATGCTTGGGAATATGAGCAGCTATCAAGTTCTTCATCAGCAATCCCATTCCTTGACTTCATACAACTATATGCTCGAGAAGATGCACTTTCTGATGCTTGAGAGGACACGCAGCTATCATGCACCTTGGAGCCATCATCCAGAGATTCTCTCCATATCTCATCAGAGTCAATGGACGAACATGAACATCCATTGTTGTTCACTTTTGTTGCTTTTATTGCAATAAAATCGTCCCTACGGCTTTCCTGAGAATTTTCTTTTACCTCATCTTCAGGGAGTAAATCTTTGTCAATAGGCTTTATATCTTCAACAACACATGGATCTTTTGCTGGTACATCATCTCCATCTACAGAGACCCTACACTTCATGCAATTTTTCAAAGATCTCTTTGCTGTCTTGTCAGCATTCCATTTCCTAGAGCTTTTTAACCGTTCCTGCCTAGCTTTACTTCTCGTATAATGCCAACTCTTTCTTACATCTGCCCGTTTTGCAGCCATACGTTGAGTATTGGCTATTAGCGTACTAGGACGACTCACGGATGGAGGCGAGGAGCCTGCAGCAAGTGAGAGCGCCCAACATTCAGATAGTACCATATCGACCAAAGTACATTTATTGTTCTTCAATAAGATAGGGTACAAACTGGTATTGTTACAGTCATAAGTAAGTGATTACAATAAATTACCTGAGTCCCCTTCATATACATCCATCTCAGCAGATTCATCATACAAATAATCCACCTCCACATTGTTCCCCTCCATATTGCAATATATCCAGGAAGGCATCCGATAACAATGTACTTGATTGTTCTACAATAGGATTTAAGATATGCAGTGAAGATTAAATATGACTGCATGAGATAAAATAAAGCTCTGTATATATCAGCTAGAAACCAATAAAGACTACTTGGACCCAACTTTTATTACATGGACTACGTGTTGTTACCTGGAGATTAAGAATTCGAAGATTATGCATCGATTCAAGATCCAAACAGTCCAAGGATGTTAGCCGGTTATGAGACAGGTCTAAGTTCTCCAGCCTTTGCAAATTGGAAACTCCCAAAGGCAAAGCAGTGAGTATGTTATTAGTTACTTTCAGCGATATTAATGAACTCAACAAAGTGATTTCGTCAGGTAAGTTTCTCAAGCGGTTGAAAGAAAGATTTAAGTGCTCCAATCTTTTAAGTTGTCCAATTTCTGGAGGGAGGTACCTGCAATTCAAAGAAACCACACAAGATCTTCAGCATTCTCTATAACTACAGTGCACAAACTATACAACAAAATAGGCACGCTGAACTCTGAAGCAAGTTAAAGCAAGCAAAAAACCATAGCCGTTACCTTATAGAAAAGTGACAAACCGACAATCTAGTCAAGCTCCTAAGACCTGCAATCTCACTCAACAATGGTAAAGATAATGGCCTCACGGGCACCCTACTAATCTCCAACTCCTTCAAACCACTCAACCTAGCCAACTCTAAGCCACCAAAACAAACTTCAGGCACCTTAACTTGCAAACACTCTAGCCCAGCCAACTCCCCAAACTGCCCCGAAAACATATTCACCTCATTCGCAAAAATCTTCAAGCCTTTCAAATTCTTAAACCTCGCAACCCCTCTCGGTATCAAACTCAACTCGTTCTTGTACGCGTAAATTTGCTTCACGTCACGCTCGTCGCTACTATCAAGACGGAAAAAATCTAACTTCTGACCGGAGACATCGATTGCCGCGTCCGATTTCGAGTCCTCCTCGCTACGACTATCGTCTGAATCATTGCTTTCTCGGATTTCCTTGGAAATTTCCTGTTTCTGGAGGATTGGGGTTTCAATTTCCTCTAAATCCTCCGAGGGCATCGTCAAGAATAGGTGGGAATATTCAATAAAACAAAAAAAATAAATCAAGAATTTGGGGGTTTTAGTATACGTTACTTTCGTCGTAGCGTATATATGGTACGCATAAATCAATTTTGCGGAGGAGCGTGCGCCTCTTGCTTGAAATAAATGTGATAAGAAACCCTAGAATCTAGCGGCAAAATAAAAATAACATTTTTTTATTAACTATGACAAATGTGCTCAAATTTTTTTCCGATTAATGCAATTTTGTATCCATGACCATATCAACCGATGAGTTTTGAAATAAACTCACCCAACAACTGAGCTGTAAAAATATATATGTTCTTAGATAGTGACATATTGGACTTAGTTAAATTAATCATATATTAACTACGGCAACAACTTGCCGTTCGTCCTCAATTATGGGCTGAGTACACAAAAAAAAAAAAAAAAAAAAAAAATTCAGATGACAAAAACACACTCTCCATTCGAACACAGATTGGTCTCATTTACAAGTTAAATAGAAAACCATCTGCACGCTTGGTCGGAGATTCATCTTAAAATCTCCCCCGTAAAATGCTGCTGCTAAGGGGAAAGAACATATCATCATCCCATCTTCGATCCAAGAAATGACTGCAAAAAGAAAACAAGAAAAAAATGAAACCGAATAAGATCGATTTTACAGCACCAAGATTCCTCTTTTGACAGCATTTACAAGGCGTACTCGCAAACCCAAACTTTAAATTCTTATCGGCGCGCTTTAGTATCTGAAAAGAGCACATCAAAGTCTCATCCACACTCATCATCGCCCCAGCGTTATCAATTCCCCGCAATAATTCGGCGCCGAGAATATAGTCACTAGCTGCCTATCAGCAAAAAACTCATACCCATCTTCCACCACCTTCACAAAAAAAAATTCACATCAACCCATAAAAATACCGAAAAAGTGACTTTCAAACCTGATGGGCCCGACAAACAAGATCAAGATCGTGCCTTTCAAGAAACTTTGTCATGGCCAAAGCTATACAAAACTCCCCTACCGTTCACTCCCCAGCCCCTAGCATCTTTGCTCGGGTTTGACCATAGCAGACCGCATAAAAGACCAGTTTCAGGCACGTCGGTTGGCCTCTGAAGATTTCGAATTTGCTACATAGGCCGCCGTGCATGCAAAGTATTTTCTCGTCGATTAGAGCTGCGACGGGGAGGGAGTTTAAGCATCTGTGAATACCTTCCAAAGTCGTACGTTGAACCTCCTCTTGCACTCGTCGTAGAATCCGTATATACGGTTTACCGAGGCGCATTCGTGGTTTCCTCTTAGTAGGAAGAAGTTTTCTGGGTACTTGATTTTGTAGGCGAGTAGTAGGCAGATAGTTTCGAAGCTTTGCTTCTCCAAGGAATAAGTAGTTTGACTTTGGGGGAAGTCCACCGTATTCGAAGAGTCGAAGGAGATCAGAGTATTGGCCATGGATATCGCATGTTTTTATTGGGAAAGAAAGGAAGATTAGAAGTGATGTGCCATGGAAATAAAGACACTATGAAATGTAACAATACCAAGAAAGTTGGGACATACAAAAAAGGAGGATTTGAACATCAAAGTTGAAAAATAGCCACAATGACAAAGATCAAAGCAGAACTACCGCAAAACTTAATTGATGGCATACACACTATTATTGACACATGAAGACGAACGTTTGGCACGTTTTCAAGAGATGATGGTTTTCTAGCAGAAAGATCTAATAATAGAAAGGACTCCACAAGAATCCACATAATGCATAATATGATGGATAATAAATTGATATAACTTGAATGGCTACAAAAGGACTCAAGAATTTGAAGCTGCCTATATAAGATACAACCTCATTGCAGAATGAGATGAATTGAGACAAGAACAAACTTGAATAATTTAGTCGTATAGTTTTCGAGGACACAAACATCATGGGATATTTCCCATCGAGAACTAATCCCTTATCACACAGCCCACTTTAAATAAACAAAATAATAAATTAAGATAGTGGTGGCTTAAACCCTAATTACAGATCAATGAAACCAAAACCCTCCATTAAACCCAGCAAGAGTTATACGAATAAACCTCAAATCAAATCCCAATCGACACGCCAAAACAGGGAAGAAAATCGAAATCAAAAAGTAAAGCTCAACAATCCAAACTTAAATCAACCGGGTGCAAGCAGGAGAAACTTCGCTAAGAAGAACAACTGAAATCCAATCATACAGAGCGAAATTCGGCAGCCCAAAAATTTTCGGGAAATTCTCACCGCAGATCTTGATTGGCGCTTCAAGTTCAAGGAGATTAGGTTGCTTCGTGAATATCTCCTTCGATTGCAAACAAAGCTGCCTGATTTCGGACTCTGAGAGCTGCACCTGCTTCGCATGCCTCCCTTTAACCTCAAGCAAACGGTTTATCACATCATCAAGAGCAGCTGAATCCATGTAGGTCGTTTGTCTATCATAAAAATATGGAATTTCTCTTCCAAGATTCTAATTCGGAGAGTTACTACAGCTACGGCTTGGGGAAAGAAGCTCGTAAAGAATAATTTATGCGTTCATGTGTGGCGTTCTTGGAGCTTTGCGAATGGTCACTGTATATCTGCGTGGCGTACATCTTTTATAAGTTCGGCATATCAGATAGTCGTTTTCTGTATTTATCATTTTATTTTACATTTCATTTTCTATTTCACTTTATACAATTTATTTCTCATTTTTCTATTTGGTTGATAAATATACTTTTAGTTCACCTAGATATGGGAATTGTCTACACTTCTTTTATCATAATTTTTCGCATTATCTACAGTACTTCTAATCTTGTGTGGATGGATGATCACGTAAGAAAAAAGATTAGACTTTTGACACTTATTTTTTTTCCAAAACAAAGGACAGAGAAAAAAAAAAAAACAAGGGGAAAGAAAGAGTAAGCAATATACTAAAATAAATACGATGTCCGCTTCCAAATATACGCCAAAGCAAGATAAATTAGCTTAGGTATGTAAAACGACTTATTCAATTCAAATAATAATCATTGTTGCAAAGTAGGCCAAAGCATACTAACGCGCGACTTGGTCATTTGCTCGCTGCTCACGTTGTAATGTTTTCCAATTAACATAACATAGGTAAACGTAGAAATGTTATGGTGCTCAACTTGTGTACCATTCGTGGGCACCTGTTATGTGGTATTTTTTTGTGCCACGTCAACATGTCAAATCAACTCCCGACGGGTTCACTAATCTCATGCAGTTAATAAACTTAAATCATGTGAATTGCTTTACAAGAAATACCAGTCGAGCTAGTTCGAGCATGATCTAAACCAGCTTCATAAATATTGATCATATCGACGTGGACATGTTTTATTTGGCCAATTTAAACACTTGCAAAAATCGAACCCAAGAAAAAAAATGAAAAACTTGCTACATGTATACACGTTTTACATGAAGCAAATGATCAGATGCTCCTCTACCGTCCTAAAATTAATAAATATTTAAATACCCTATCTAATTCTTTTTGCCTTTCACAAAGGTGCATGGATTATTACCGCCTTCGCCTGGTATGTAAGTACACGGCGAACTCTGAGATGGCGAGACGGGCCCACGTGGCAACGAAGAACCGAGCATTACAACTTCTTCTTTTAGCCGTTGATTCATCCTTAATGGTCTCATCCCATACGTTCGATCGAAACAAGATAAGGAAACGAAGAGCAAAATGTAAATGATTGAAAGAGTTCTATAAGCTGAATTATTTGGTGAAAACATAGCTTTCCCTTTCCCTTTCCTTTTTTTTTTTGATTTCTCTTAAGTTGGGAGAGCTACTAAGATGAGAACTATGAGAAAAAGGAGGAAAATGTGGCGTGTGTGTGTGTGTATATAGGGGTTGTAGCGCAAGGAGAAGTATATGAAATTTGTATTTGACTTGAAAAAATAATAGATGAAATATAAGCTGATTCAAAGACACGGATTTTTGAATGGAAACGTTGTTGCATTGCTTGATTGAATTGAATATGAAATAGATGTCATTCTTAGTTACCATATTTGACTCTATTGGCATAATTTGTCAAATTTAATTTAAGTTTGTCTATTAGAAGGAGGATGGAGAGTGAAATGTGGTTACCTTTCCTTGACTCGATCAACAACCATGCAATAAATTAAGATATGCAAGAACGACATTTCATATATAAGTTTTTAAATATTGCTCCTTTTCAACACTATATGTTTATGTATTTGCGCTGTTTCCTAATGGGCCCTCGTTAGTTTTTGTCGTCCCCTTTTTTAAGGGTCAATTTTGTTCAGGAAAAAAATTAATTTTAAGGACCCGATTTGTTCACTAACACTTCATTGTTCTGGAGTAATACTTCATTGTTCTGAAATAACACAAAACGATCATCCGATAACAGTTCATATACACGTTATAACACTTATATAATTAGGTCTTTATCTCTAAAAATTGGGTTCTTTAAACTAAAATTTTTTCTGACAGGGCATGAACCATATTTTAAAATATTTTTGGGGCTTGATTTGTAATATACCATTTTTTTAATCGATTGCAAAAACCCATAATCAAAGAGTGATTGGTTAAATACATTTCCTTTTCAATTTAATCAATTTGGAGTAAGTTTTGATACTTTTGTTTTCGTGCCGTGAAGTTCACATAATTCCATGTCTCCCACTAATAAGAGTTAAAGACTACAAAATTGACATAAGCAGTGGCAGAGGCAGACTTTCAATTCAGTGGGGTCAAATTACCCACTCTGTTTAGAAAATTTCAATTGGCCACATACCCATGTATTTTTAGAAAATTTCACCGGGGTCCTCATAGTATAAGTTTCTTTAATTTTCATCCTATAACTACATAATTTACAATAAATATACGCACTGGACGTAAGATTGATTGGACATTAGATTTTATCGTTAGTCGGATCCTTTTTTTATTCACTAATTCAGGAAATAAATATACGCATTGCCATGTTTTTTCTTCCATCGAACTATGTATTTAAATAATCCTTCGCCGATTTGATTATTGTATGGGAAGGTATATCTATGAAATTTCGTTACTTCTTTTTTTCTGTATGAACATATATACTTGATTTTATGCGCCTAGAGTACGATTCGGAATTATTTTTTCATTATTTCTAGAACATTCTATCACTTTTATACTTTGCAATCACTTTTGTTGGATTAGTCCAAACTACTCATGGACAACTGACAAAAGTAATATATCCTGAACTACATATATATTTCATACACACTACTGTCGTCAAGCATCTAATGGCGGTTGAACATTATACATTTTAGTACTAATGATTATCTATCTTCGAATTGAATATATCTCAATCTTTTACTTTATTTGCATGTACATACACCGCCAACAACACCTTTCATGTACGACAACTTCTGACCAGCGGTGATTAACTCCACGTAATCCTAATTCCTAATGTGATCAATTCATGAAATGATACAAATCAAAAGGGGGAATTTCCTTACGAGTTCCTTCGAGTTTTAAAATTACTCTTAACCACCCCTCGAATTATTTCTTCCTTATACCAGTTTGGGAATTTCTTTCTATTCAGTACTTCAATTTCACCACATGAAATTATTTTCTTGTTCTTTTCTTTCAAAGAATTTCTATGATACATCAGAACAATCATTTTTAGGGAAAATTTATACATAGGAATATGATTATTTCATTGATCGAAGTTAACGCAATTTCTAATGGTCTTTTCAGCATTAAAAGACAAAAATACCCCGTCTCACACTTCAAAAAAGCTGAATAAATTATTTTAAAAGTAATTTAAACCAAATAAACTCGTTATTATACCAACAAAATTTAAATTCTACCAGAAATTGATAGAAATTATACCAACTATTTTCGATATGATACAACAAAATTGAATATTATTAATGTCTAATTTAATTTCAGAAAGGGTATTCTCGTCCGTTCACTATTTGTGGTACGTTTCTCATATGGGTATTGAAAGCTGAAGAATTTTTGTTAGAAGTGCTGAACATGCCATTTAAACTTTCAAATTCGGAAATCGAAAGTACCCAATGTCATGTCAAATAAACTTGTCGTTAGGTTTTGATATTTGAGGGAAAATGGACTTCAAAATGTAAAATAAAAGAAAATAGAGTCTGCAACCTGCATCATGTTAACGAGGACAAACAGATTCTATGATGCAATAAAAATAATGGAGTCTTTGAGGACTAAACGACAAAATTACTAGTCTTTTTCACATAAACTCTCTTTGAAAATAAATTTCTCCTTTTATCTCGAGAATATTTTCTTGAATTATCTTCTATTCTACAAACACTTACACAGTCACCCACGATGAGCATACAACGTTAGTGCCACGTCACCTTTACTGCTCGCTGAAGTTTCCCCTCCTTAAAAATTATCTAATAAACCCCAAACTCTCAAAAGAGAGAGAGAGAAAAGGGAAGAACAAAAGTAGAGAGAGGATCACTCGTGGCCAAGGAGAAAAACCCACCCCGCGAGGAAAACGACGTCACTCTTTTCTTCTTTGGCTATTTTTTTCACCACAAACTTTGTAGTAAATAGTAGTGAATCGGCGAGCTGAGATGGATGATGACGGCGGCGGCGAAATGATGATTGAGGACGGATTCAGCGATCGTGGCGGAGTTAATCAGAGGAGTGATCTCGAAGACGGGTATTTTAAGCGACGGGAGGTGGTTGGGGGCGGCGGCGGAGGAGACGAGCCGGGACCGTCGGCGGGTTGCGGCGCGGAATTGCTGGAGCTGATATTCGGCAAGCTCGAGGCTTGTAGCTTGGTCGGTTGCTGCTTGGTGTGCCGCGAGTGGTTCGCCGTGGCTTCGAGTGATAAGATTTGGGCACCAAAGGTCACTAATTTCCAAACCCTTAAGTTTTTCTTTTTTATTTGACTGTTGTTGGTGTGGTGGGAGGAATGGAAACGTTCAGGGTACGTTTGTGTTCCTTTGAATTCTCATACTTGGTAGAGATTCTTGCATTCGGATTGTGAATTTTGAATGGGCAGCTCTTTTTTTATTCAAACCCTCTGTTGTCCCCTCCTTCGCGTAATGCTGTGTTTGAATTTTCTGAATGTAGTTTGATTTCGTTCATGCATGAAGATCAAAATTCGATTTTTCGTGCTTTTTTTTTTTTTTTTATTTCTTCTCTGTTTTGCATTTGCCATAGTTTGTAGCAGAGGAAGACGAACAAGTAAAGACTACTGTTTAAGTTCTGTATTAGTTTGAATTTAAGCTGTATCACCCATTATGACAGGTTAGATAGAAGAGTTATTACACTGATTTATTTGCCAAACGGATATAATACTTCATAATCCGAGACTGACATTACTTGTTTGTGCCTGGTAGAACAATTTATTTGTACTTGTGTCGTTGAACTTGGAATTGCAAGTTAGCATTGTATGATGACGATTAGATTAACCAAGAATTGATATGGAACTTAGCTAGGTGAAATGCCAGTCATCAAGTATCTGATTCTAGCACTACACAGGAGTAGGGCTACTACAATAGTATTTGTCATCTTTTGAAATTTCGAATTCTTCTCCCTTCCATGTTGATTCTTAGTTGCTTGGTGCCTATAGTATTTGATGCGTTTCAGCAGAGTGAATACTGTCATTATGAACTTGAATTAAATATTCACGTTAAGAAAGCTGCGTAAAAGGCCCTCTTTTCGAGCAGCTCTGCAGAATCAAAGACCAATATAAGTTCACGTCTTTGAACTATGAAAACACTGAACTTCTTTGGTACTTATAGTTGAATGAAGTGCCATCCGTCTATGTGATTTGTTCTAATGTGTTCTTGGGTTGTATTCCTTTTGCTGCATCTGCATCTAATATATGCTGGATAATTTTAGATGAGCCTTAGAAAAACCGTGTTTTTCATGCTTGCATATGCTTAAGCATGGGCCTGAGCAATTTACTCGTGTCCCTGCCTTTCGGGAATGAGCACATTGCAAGGAATGTTTATCCTAAGCCGACAATATTGTGCAGATTTGGAGACAAACTGTTTCCTTTGCTCTGTTTTATTCCCGCTGAAAACATAGCTATATTTACGTCTTCTAGGACAGTTTATTTGTTTCGGAAAAGATTCCGACTAGTCTAGGTAGTTGCTTGAGGAGGACAGAGTATGATCTAGTAAGAAGCTTTTCGGTTATGGTTTGTGGGTTGAGAGAGAGTGTCTTTCTTGGTTATATATTTTTTTTATGTACATATGGTACATCGAAGAAGGGTATGAGAATGATGAGATATTTACATGAAGCTCGTGGCTGTTTCTGAATGTCGGGATTGATGGTTAAGTACTTTATATTTGCCAGGATTTTAAGGTTAATCGGTAAGGGTTCTTGCTGTGGTACGAGGAAAGCTTTGGAGGCTCTTATATGATGTCCCAAGGTAAGACTTTTCAACCCACTACATTAGAGCCAGAATTTGCTTAAAATGTTCTCACTATTTTCCACCCTAAATGTGGCCAAATGTCAAGTTGGACAAGAGGCAAAAAATAAACTTCTTGCGACGTGGTAACAATAGAAATCAAATGCTAGTAGCTAGGTAAAAATCGTATCTTGTGGATGTGAGAGAATATTCTAGTTAAAGGAGTAGCCATCAAAGGCCTTCTTCACAAGAGGATAAACACAAACTGAACTTTTTAAGCACATTATTGAGTTCTAATAAAAAGGTGACATCTTTCCGATGACTGGACCTTGAAAGGACTGGTTGTATGTGAAAACCTAACATGGGCACGAGGATTTAAACCGTGGAAGAAGTCAAGTGGAAGTTTCTTGACTATGGTTAAACAATGATTTAAGGAAGAGGACGAAGTGGTTAGGAATGTGTTAAATATTCTGAGGTGAAAAGATGGTCTTTAGTATTATTGGTAGGATCCCAAGGAGTTGATGTTTTGCATTAAAGCGACGTGCACTAGACCAAACCACGCCATATTTGGGAATTGGACTAGTAGGGACTCAAATCTGCTTTTCAGCAAATAGACAAAGAGTGATGGGCCTTATAGGAAAGGGCCTTACGCTTTTTGCATGTAATGAAGGTCCATTGAATTGAAATAAAATTACATGGAGAATTTTCAAGGAGTTGTTTTTCTAGGAGCAATCAATCACAAGGATCTAGTACATAATCGAGGTTTGGTTTATAAATTGATCGAGGAACATCATGGGACGAGATGGAAAGTTTTAGGCCGTGGTTAGAAAAGGATGACGTGGTCTCACAATTATGCACAATGTCATAACGTTGGCTGTACCCTAATGTTTACGGGCAAACGCGGATTAGCCCTATACTCTGCATCAAAGTGAATCCACTCCTTTTGGCTTGAAGTGGATTCTTTTTTTATAGTGATCATCTCACCATCTCACCTATTCTTAGATGGTTTCTTCGTACAATTTATTGTCGGCATTTTGGGTCAGTAGTTCGACTCATGTTGGTATAGCGAGCTACTGAAAGAAGGATGTTGAGCGATTTAGAGAACATGTAGGATGACCAGTTTTTTACGTCCCTAGGAAAATTATCATTCAAACAATGAGCTAACATACTTGGTGTCGTTTTTTTAATGAGTTGGGACTAGACGTGGGCTTTGGGCCGGATTGGGCCGGTTCTATCGGTTTCGGTTCCACCGGTTCCGGTTCAGCCGGTTTCGCAGTGGGGCCGGTTCCGGTTTCGGTTCGGGTTCCGGGAATATTTTCCCGGGATCGGCCCAGAACCACACTTAGAACCCCCGGGCCTGTATTGGGCCGGTTCCGGTTCCAAAACCGGAACCGGCCCGTTTATTTTTTTATTTATTTTTATTTTTTTTACTTTGACAAAATTCTTTAGAAAATATTCAAAAATTTTATTAAAAAAACAAAAAAACATAAGAAAATTACACAAAGCAAAAAAAACTACCTAAAAAATACAAATAAAAACATAAAAGAAAGAAAAAAATACCTAAAAATTACAAAAAAGAAAAAAATATTCGAAATAAAAAATACAATTTATTCGACTTGACTATTAACTAAAACTATGTTAGAGACATCTTCGTCTTCGTCCGAGCTGGAAGAACGGAACTCGTCAATGGCGTTCTCCCGTCGGTTCTTCGATTCGGCCAAATACCAATCCTTCAATAATGTTAACATTGCGAGGGAATTCGGGTTAAGGCTCGCGTCTGTCGTCGATATTCGCCCGAAAGTAGAGAAGGCGGACTCGGAGGCGACGCTAGACTCTTGCACGGCTAAAACGTCTCGAGCGACGGCGGAGAGGGTCGGATAAAGAGTCGCGACTTCCACCAGGCCAAAACGTCGAAATGAGTGTCGCGAAATTAGTATAAAATAATAATTTGATTATTTGTAATAATAAGTGAGTGTGTGTGTAATAGTGTAAATAAAATAATTATTATTGCTAATAACATTAAATATTAATATGCGGATGATTTTTTGAGAGCTTTTTGAGAGAGAGTGAGAGAGATTTGAATGTAATTGTGAGTTAAAATGGTTAAAATGAGGTGGTATTTATAGATTTTTCGTTCGCGGGTAAAATGGTAATTTTTCAGGGTTTAAAGAATAAAAAAAATTAGAAGAGGTTGTTGGCCCAACGACTATATAGCCGTTGGGCCGGTTCCGGTTCGGAACCGGAACCGGTAATCCGCGGTTCCACGGCCCACGAACTGGCCCAGTTCGTTTTAACTGGGTCGGTTACCGGTTCCAGAACTGGATCTACCGGTTCCGGTTCTGGGCCGGTTTAGTGGGCCGGTTTTGGGCCGGTTCCGGGTTGGTCCGGCCCAAAACTCAGGTCTAGTTGGGACCACATCAAATTTGGGTGAAACTCAGTTTAACTGCTGATACGTCCCCTTTAACTTACAAATGGTCGTTAATGTTTCAAGGAAGCTTGCACACCTTTAGTTCCAGTGCATGCAACTCTTTATGCTACTTCTCCAGAACCAGACTCCTAAGTTAGGACATGAAACCCGTTGATGATATTCTTCCCTCACTGAGGAAAATTATCAGTCAAATAATGAGCTAACAACTTAGTGTCGTCTTTTTTTATGAGTTGGGAAGACGATCAAATTTGGGACATGAAACTCAGTTTCACTTTCACTGCTGATACGTCCCCTCTAACTTACAAATGGTCGTTAATGTTTCAAGGAAGCGTACACACCTCTAGTTCCAATGCATGCAACTCTTTATGCTACATCTAAAGAACCAAACTCCGAAGTTAGGACATGAAACCCGTCGATGATATTCTTCTCACTTAGGCATAGCAATTAAATGTTAACTCTTTTCGATACTTTTCTCATTTCGTTCGTATGACCTATGCCACTTCAAAGCGTACGATATTCCTAATCTAATACATTTGAGTGATCTAACTGCACTTGCGTATAAAGGGATCTGAGATTCGTTTGTGTTGAAGAATGTCCTGCGTTTAAATTTAGGTTTATAATAATCAAAGACATCAAAGCGGTATTGAATGATAATCTATTTGATATGTGAATTTATGTCCGAGTCTCAGGGACCTAAAATGTCTACTTTACATGTTTAGAATTCTAGCCAAGCTTCATAAACTTGGATGCTACGCATAATAAAAGTGCCAAATCTTTAAGCTTGGCTATTGAAACATTCCATCTTCTCGATGCGAATGATGTAGAATTGTGCTTACTTTTTGAGTCCAAGATATGCTGCAATGGCCTAGCCTCGCGAGTAGCATCACCTCATCTTGCTAACCACTCTGCTTTACCACGGTGGAGTTGCATTTGCTCCTTCGACCCGAGCCTTCGCTCGATCGAACTACCCTTGAACTAGATACTGCAGAAGTTGCGTGTAAGACCCGAAATATGCTCCTCCCAATTTCCTCTTGCCCTAAAGTGCTTGCGTGTGCGTAGACTTGAACTCTCTCTTCAGTAAGACAAGTAAAGGAACGATAGACCAAGTTACGAGACATTCCTCCGAACCCAATCTTTGCAGAGATGGGGCTCTTTCGGGATTTACAAGTGTAAGTCTAGATGTACTCTTTGCCTGCACACGCTCGCATCGATCTCTCTCCCCTTTGTTATAGATTACCCGATATCACCACTCTCGGCTACTTGTCGTAACAACTATCTTGAGTGACCGACCCATTTGAGCTGATCAAAAGATAAAAAGTCTCTTTAATTATTTTATGATCGTTCTAAGTTCAAAGTACCATTTGTTCATATGATAATCCTTCCTTTGTAGATCTATGAGGCATTTCTTAGGCTTGAGTTCATAAAATGTTCTATTTCATAAGAAAGCCAAATCTTACACAGTTGCTTGTTCTCGATGATCAAATTCGAAGAACAAATATTTCATTCATGCGGAATCTTCTCAAGCATCTCATTTTAGGGTTGATGAATGATTTGTTTTCTCGTATATTCTTAGCAACTTCTTTCTTACGAGCTTTAGCTCAACTTCTTTCTTTAAAACCTTAGTTCTCGCACGATGACTTCTCGATAAGTAATGGATATGCGTTGAGCAACACTAAATTTCTCTTGTTAAATGATCCATGTATACGTCCCATAATTGGTAGAAATTGAACTATCCTTTCCAACATACACACAGTTGTGAAAACTCTTAGAAGAGGACCTTGCTATGCAATTTGAAAGGGGATCTCAGTGCTCTATTCTAAAGGGGTTCGAATACCATACATAAATAGTCCTTCCAACAAAACCATGCTTGAATCATGCCGTGGATGACTCAGAAAATACATGTATCATTTTTACCTGCTTATTTGACGAAGAGAATGAATCTTTTTCTGGAAGGATCAAGATAAAGTGGGTCCGAATTGCCGTTGGAAAGGAAAAAAAACCAAACCATTTATAATTCCAACAATCTTCTCTTAACCTACACTGGTTGAAAACCTTTATTAATGCCGGTTGGAAAAAATCATAAGTTTGTCGCCCATTTACAAGAGAACCAATCCATTGTGCATGGAGGATAATGAAGGATGCGAGCTATCCAGTTGAATGCTAGTGTACATATGACAAGGCTCAAACTTCTCTTTTAATTTAATTCGAATATCATGCTATTCGAATATCATGCGTAATGTGGTTTCTTCCAACAAAACAATCCTTCGATTAGGTTTGGAATGAATCATAAGACATCTTTATCGTTACCTCCTAATTTTTTTGACGAGAATAAATCTCTCTCAAAGAACTGGAAGACGGGCTTAAATTGCCTTCATTTGTGAAAGAAAGAAAGAGGCCAAACTTTTCAGGTCTACCGATCCTATACTAGAAGGAGTTAAGCGGCTGCAAGCCAAGATGAAGCTATGAGTTAGCGGTTGAAGGACAGCTAACAACTTTCTGGAAACAAGAGAGCTCTTTAGTTTGAGACTGAGAAAGAAACTCCTGTGCATGCACGAGACAAAGCTCCCCATCAATAAGAGCATCAACGAGGGTCAACTTAAGGCAATGAATTGCTTTAAAGAAGATAATGATGGTACAAGACTGAATAATGAGGAGAAGATGGAGCAAGAAAATCAAAGTCGGGACACTATTTTTTTCGTAGTTGAGAAGGGGGAAGGAAGGAGTCTAATCAATGAACATTGGATATAAAGACCCCCTCCGAAGAAAAGAATCTGCCACCCTTTCCAGACCTGTCATCCGACAAAACATGAGGTTTATAGTCTCATTGACTCATTGTGGAGAATTCCTATCTTGTTTTTCCCATCCCCATTTTCTCCATTGCGAAGGACAACTTTTCTACCCATTTCGGCTATTGATTCATAGCCATATGTGAATCAGTCCCTTTCGATTCTAAAATATCTTTCAAAGGAATCTAAGATTGTAGAGCAGTCTTCACTGAAGTAAATATCAAGAATACAATTAGCAGATTTCTTCATCGGGACGAACCAACAAGAGAACAGCAACATAAGGAACATGTTGGTTATCGATCAGTATAGTCTTGGTAGTTGGTATCGGAAGCGAGCCATCCTGTCTACGTACATTGCATTATCTTGAAGCTCTTATCATTGTTGGTTGGACAAATTGATCATGAGTATGTCTGTCGATTAACAACAGTAAGACCGAGTCATATCCCATGGTAAGTGACAAAAAAGCAAGAGAAGGAACTGACTACACACATCGAAGGGAAAGCTTATACGTCAATTCTCAAAGGTCGTATTCCACACATAATACCGTTCTTTCCTCCGCAAAACGTTTATTGAATGAGGCTTGGGATGAATCGAGAAAGACATCTATACCGTTTTACCTACTTTTTTTAATAGAAAGATGGATATTTTCTCTAATTTCCTTTGGGAAGAGAAAAAAAAGAAAGAACCATATGTTGCAAGTTATCAATGGTGGTTGTAAGTTTGTCTGCCAAATCCAATTCATAGCGCAAGGAAGATAAAGGAAGGGTAAGAGCTACCTAGTAGAACGCTAAGGCATAAAAGCACGAAGAGGACCTCGCTACACAAATTGAAAGGAAAGCTCGAACTACCCTAGAAGGCTTTAACTACCCTAGTATCATTTTCCTCGAGTGAAACCAATCTTGAATAACGCGAGATATAAATGACATCTTCATTCGTTCTACCTTCTATTCACGAGTCCCTTCATAAGTTAATGATCTAACTTGTTCAATTCAAATAAGAGAGATATCCATTTGATGAGAGGATTTCCAACCTGCCAAACAAATTAAACAAATATATATTTCTGATTAGTAACATATTATATTAACTCTCCATGCTTTCCAATTTCATGCTACATTTTTATAGTGGGATCGTCAATAAATTTCCAGGATAATGTAAAGAGTATATGTGCTGTGACGAGTTAATAATGGCCCATGACGAAGTCTTACTATAATTGTATCGCTTCGGCAGTCTAGCATTTGTTACTGTGGACAATACAAAAAGGAATCACAATGTCATGCCACAAGTTCGATAATTTCACTCATGTTATGGATGTTTTGTGACTGATCTCCACAGTCCATCCTTATTTATCCACTTCAAACCGAAAGGAACTTTTTACCAAACCAGGTCGTAGTGGAACTTGCTCTTAGTGCATGTTCATTTGGAATCTGTCTCAATTTTTGGTTGATCCTACATGGAATACCACCTTTTCCACTTATAAATTTTCCATAACATGAGAAACAGAGAACAACATGAATTTCCATCGAAAACTTCGACAATCGACATCCTTACTGGTAGCATTTTTCATTTTTGTTTCCTCTGAATAATAAACCGTAGAGCTACATCGATTAATCTTTATTTACTTGAACTTAGAAGGTAATACATGTATAGCAGGTAATTACACGCATATATATATTGAATAAGAAGCTCTAGAGATGCCTGGAGTCATCTCTATTAACTTAACGTAGGCAACATGCCTATACATAATATTACAATCATTAGCATTGCATATTTGCTCTATAGTGCTCGCTTTAGATTCGACCATGTCCGCGGTTTAGCACCAATGATCACCTTCTCGTTGTCATAAAGTCGTGTAGCACTAGACACCTTCCCTTAGCATGGTTGAACCACGGGTTAAATGTTTGATCAAGATTGTGATATTATCCTTCTAGAGAAAGACGTCATTATTGACATTCTTGCAATTGTCCTAGTAATATTTCGAGTATCTCGAATAGTGGAGAAAATTTAGTAGAACATTAAATGTTAATCTGTTATTCGTAATCAATAACACCGAACATAAGTAAGGGAACAAAGAACCACCAACCTTTAACAAATCACATCACTTGTATTAAAGTTTAATAAACCCCACTTGTATTAAAGTATAATGAACCCAAGTATAAGAACCACCAACCTTTCCATGCTTACTCTATATCCAAGTATAATGAACTCATTCTCACAATATTACCCTCTTCAATTTTAATTTCATCATTTGAATTAAATACTTGAAATCCTTTATCATGCGGCTCCGTATCAACTGACATATCGTCTTACAACGAATTTGAACTTAGGAGTTCATTATGGTCCGATTGCACTTAGAATTCACTTGAGATGTGCAATTGTAATTGAGGATGTTAGGTTCCATGGATAATTCACCACCATGGATAATTCACCACTTGTAGCTACATTTTTTGCTAATGACCTACATTCTTAAGCTTCACCAACCGCTAAAAAATTGCACGTTGTCTTCTCTTCGAACGAGCCACATGTTCATTTAGACTCTTTAGTATCTCAGTATTTCTCGGTCTAATAACTCCAGGTTTTAAATGACATGAAAATAGACTTAGTAACTGAAGTTGACTCCTTGAATATCAAGTAAAACTGACATCTCATATAAATCATATCATACTAAAATATCCTTAGTAAGCTTGCAAATCTATCCATATTCCCTAATTTTAAAATATATCAGGATTGCCTAAGCTTGATTACGTAAAAAATTGCAGCTTTATTGCACTCTTTTGAAATTGTACTTTGGCCCTAGTTAGGTTCTCTTCAAAATATTCGGCCAATGCGAATCAAACCTTTTTATTGATCCTTAAGAAATCTAATTCCATTATTCTCTATTGACTCTTTTATTGTCTATCATCCCCATCTTTAGCTTCGTCGTGTAGCAAATTATCAAACAATTGAGGTTTAAAGAGGCTGCTAGTTGAATCTCAACTTTGGTTCTTCTGGCCAATATAATGATACATAGTCTCCTATTAATACATATAAAGATTGCTAGTGTTGTAGTTAAGAGACCAAGCACAATAGTTGCACCTCAAAATTGAGTTAGATGATCATCATTTACGATGCAAGCGTAGAGCATCATCACACAACTGCAGACTAAAAACGAAACATAAAACATTACATTTTTCAAAGTCTTGGTGAGTTTTATGTAGGTTTTGTATGTCAGATTTACTCTCATTTTTGTTATACCCTAATAAGCTCACAGGACCTGTCTCAACCATTGCTAATATCTATAGCTAACAGAGTAGTCGTATCGCCGGCTTAACCTTATTTGCAAAATGGTAGGAGATAATTGATTGTTGGATAGCTTGGATCCGCGTAATTGGTTTCATGTTAGTTTATGCGTGTGTCGGGATTCCAAGGCCATTAATTCCACTATTGTGAGTTGAATCAATCATTGCAGTGCACTCATTTTTT